>OW964828.1:35743775-35753775 GCA_943142095.1 Ophonus ardosiacus | reverse complement strand
GCATCATTCCTGCCTCAGAGCATAGGTTTACTGTAGGAGTACTTGGAAAGGCACCAAGAGCGTACCTTAGAGCCTTATTGTGGATAGGATCTAGACTCTTGAGGGTAGTTCGTTTGGCGGATGCATATACAACGCATCCGTAGTCAATCTTGGCTAGAATCAAAGATTGATAGACCCTTAACAGCATGTTCGGCTCGGCTCCCCATTTGGTACCCGCTAACATTTTAACCACGTTGAGTGCTTTCAGGCATCTGATCCTTAACTGCTCTATATGAGGTTTCCATGTTAACTTCGGATCGAAGTACATGCCTAGGAACTTGACGCCATTGACATTCTGGATAGGGTTATCCCCTATATAAAGGAGTGGTCCGTAGTGCGGTCGGTTCAGTCGGCAAAAATGCATACACTGGGTTTTCTCTCGAGACAGCTTGAATCCTACTTCGCCAGCATTTTGCACAATGATGTTAATTGCGGACTGCAATTGCCTATTTATGTCACCCATTTTTTTGGCAGCAAAGAAAATGGTCAGATCATCGACATATAGGCATGTGCCTATTGAGTTGTTGATTGACGAAACTAGTTCGTTCACCGCGATGGCGAAAAGAGTGACACTTAGTACAGAGCCTTGTGGGACTCCGTTTTCTTGATCACGGAGCGAAGATAACGTCGTACCCACTCGCACTCTAAACTTCCGGTCTGCCAAAAAAGACGTAATGAACTGCGGTAAGCTGCCTCGAAAACCCCAGGTATGCAATTTCTTTAGGATGTTATATCGCCATGTCATATCATAGGCCTTCTCGAGATCAAAGAACACTGCTACTAAGTGTTCTTTTTTATTGAAGGCAGTGAGAATTGCATCTTCAAGATAAACGAGATGGTCTAGCGTGGATCTGAATTTACGAAACCCAGCTTGGTGTTCGGATAATAGATTCTGGGATTCCAGAATCCATATTAAGCGGTTGTTGACCATTCTCTCGAAAATCTTTCCAATACAAGACGTAAGACTGATAGGCCTATGACTTGAAGGTAATGATAAATCCTTTCCTATCTTAGGGATAGGGACGATTAAGGCTTCCTTCCACTGTTCGGGGTAAGTTCCCTCTTCCCAGAGCTTATTATATACTGAAAGTAAATGTATCTTGTAATCAAGGGTTAGATGTTGCAGCATTTCGTTCATAACTCTGCCGGGTCCTGGAGATGAAGACTTTGCCAAACTCAGAGCGTGATCCAGTTCCGAAAGTTCGAATGGTCTGTTATAAGACAGACGTTCGTCAGTGCTGAAATCCAGCTGCACCTCTCTATCTGCTTTTGAAAGGCTGAATTCTGGATGATAATTTGATGTACTACTTGTACTTTGGAACTGGTCAGCGAAAGTGTCTGCGATCATTAGTGGGTCGCGAGTAAGAGTTTCATCGTCCAGTTTTAGACATGTGACACCCATAGAACATCCATGCCCAGCGATGCGCTTAACCCTTGACCAACATTCTTGAGTGGAAGTATTGGTTGAAATACCCGATACATAATCGTGCCAGGATTTACGCTTACTTTCGAGTATACATCGCCGAGCTAGAGCTCGGGCCCTTTTGAAATGGATAAGGTTTTCCTCAGACGGACACCTCTTAAGGCGGTTGAAAGCCTTTTTCTTATTACGGACCAGCTCCTTGACTTCTTGGTTCCACCATGGAACAATGTTTCTCGAAGTTGAGGATTTACTTCGAGGGATTGCAGCTTCCGCTGCTGAAAGAATATTTAAAGTAAGTTCGTCTACATTCTTCTTTGAGTCATTCTCTGGTATTGGAACATGTAGGGACGCTGAGAACCTTGGCCAATCCGCTTTCCTTATCTGCCATCTTGGGGGAAATACTTGTTTACATATGGGAGTATCTGTAGTGATTATTATAGGAAAATGATCACTCCCATAGAGGTATTCAAGTGCTCGCCAAGAATGACGAGAAGCAAGACAGGATGACAAAATAGTCAGGTCGATGCGAGAAAAATCTCTAGAGCGGGCGTTAAAGAAAGTAGGGGAGCCATCATTCATAAGTGTTAGAGCAGGGTCATCAAGCAAGTCTTCTATTATTCTTCCCCTTGGATCTAAATGGTCCGAACCCCAGAGGGGATTATGGGCATTAAAATCTCCTAGAAGAATGAAAGGAGTCGGGAATTGTTCAATCAGATGTTGGATGTCAGCCAAGTCCCAGGTGTAATGGGGCAGATACAAGTTACAGATAGTAACATTAAAAGGGGCTGACATTCTCACCGCGACTGCTTGAAGATCTGTGTGTAAAACGACCTGCTTGAAGTTTGCGTCCTGTCTTACAAGGATTGCTACGCCGCCGTTGACTCTAACTAGAGGATCTGCATCTTTTCTGACTATATTGTATTGCTTTAAGGAATAGGGTTGACCAGGTACGAAATGCGTTTCTTGGAGACACATGCATACCGGATCGAATTCCGATAGTAGTAACTTCAAGTCGCTGTAGTGATACACACATCCCCTAATGTTCCATTGAATGATTTTATTCATGGTGTATGATCGAGAACTGTAGGCGAACTACTTATCTCTGTCTCCTTCTGTTTTCTTAGCCTCCCTTTAGGCCAGCCTCTTCCCCTCTTGGAAGAAGTTGATGACCCAGAGTAAGCCGAGTATGTTGAGAGTTCCCCATCGGAGAACTCTCGGTCTCTATCATCTGTCATTCGCTTCTCAGAAGTTTGAGAACATGATAGACGTGGTGGTCGAGATCTATTCGGCCTTTGTGGTAAGGCAAAATTATCCTTTTTTGATACGCTAGACGGTATTGCGTCTACTGTGTCTTTTGTCACGAAAACAGTTTTCAAAGCTTGGATTAATTGTGGGATTAATTCCCGCACAAGAGAAGTAGCGTCCTGTTTCGGTGCACTGTTTGCTGCATGAGCGTAAGATACACCAGCCGGAGAAGGAATGACTACTTTCTTGCGTGCCTCGAAATATGATATATTTTCTTTTGCTTTGATTTCCTGTATTGCGGCTTCTTGTTTATATATAGGACAATTTCTAGATCGTGCATTATGTTCTCCCCCCACAATTTACACACTTTACTGGACCTTCGCACGGCTGACCATCATGACGTTCCTTCCCACATACGCATACCTCGACGTTATTGCACCGCGTAGATGTATGGCCAAACTTTTGGCATTTGAAGCAGCGCATAGGTGCTGGTATGTATAGCCTTACAGGTAACGAGTAAAAGGCCACTTTAATTTTCGGAGGAAGGTTCGGAGAATCAAACGTCAGGACATGGTTTGGTGTATCTATCAACTCTCCATTTACTCTAGACTTTATTCTTCTAACGTCTATTACTTTCTGGCTCTTCAATTCAGTGCAAATCTCTTCAATAGAGCAGTTGAGAAGGTCCTTACAAAAGATAACACCTTTGCTTATGTTCATTGTTCTGTGGGGGAGTACCTTAATAGACATATCAGCTAGGCGGGTTATGTTCAGCAGTTTTCCTGATTGTGCTGAAGAGACTGTCTCAATCAGCATCCCATCTTTTATCTTTTTAATAGACTGAAGTTCTCCTACCAGACCAAAGAACAGGTGGTTTAAAACAATCGGGCTAATTTTATCAAAATTCATCTCTCCGTCCAATCTTTTGACGACCAAGAACCGGGGGTGATACTTCCTTTTCTTGGTTCGTTCTCTTCGCATTTGTACTTGAACTCGTATTCGAGCCTGCACCATCATTACGTGGAGTTTTAGACTCACAAGGTTGTCTTTGATTTTTTGCGAGGTTTTCTCCTCGGGAGTTTTTGCCGTCCCTCCTGACGGGCCGTTTTTACTGGACAACTTTCCAGGTTTAAATATGTTATTCTTGTTTCCCCCTTTTGACATTATAATCCATGAGTTAACCAGCGCATCGTGTGGGGTGGAGCAGGCCGGAAGGTTGGGAACGGGTATACCCTCGGACGAAGACATGTCCTACCCCAGTTCCCTGAGGCCCAACCTTAACCCGTTTAACCGGCCCCGGAATACACGGACGGGCCGGGCCCGCTCGCCTCAGTAGGAGGTCCGACACCTCCTACCCACCGCACACTTCCTGATCAAGGCCCGAAGGGGGCTGGTCCCTGACTCCTGCAGCCCATACGTCTCGGCAGAGCAATCTCACAGCAGTCCTTCCACCTTGTGCCGACGGGGGAAACTAACCCACTCCAACCCAACCTAACGGCAACAGGGCTTCCAGTCACTCCCAACGCGGTACTGCAGGAGCCGATCAACATAGCAGAGGTCGTCATAAGAGTGTGAACAGTCCGAAAACAGAGCAGGGGCGGCCTCACACTGACCGCTCGCGAAAAAACCAGAAAAACACAGAGGTCTTGGGCCCGTTAGCTTCCCCCTCTGCTGGCAACAGAGGGGTACTAAGCCCCCCACCACGACAAGGTGAGCCCATGAGGGGAAAATTATAATAATAATAATAATAATAATAATAATAATAATAATAATAATAATAATAATAATAATAATAATAATAATAATAATAATAATAATAATAATAATAATAATAATAATAATAATAATAATAATAATAATAATAATAATAATAATAATAATTATAATAATAATAATAATAATAATAATAATAATTATAATAATAATTATAATAATAATAATAATAATAATTATAATAATAATAATAATAATAATAATTATAATAATAATTATAATAATAATAATAATAATAATAATTATAATAATAATTATAATAATAATAATAATTATAATAATAATTATAATAATAATAATAATAATAATAATAATAATAATAATTATAATAATAATTATTAATAATAATAATAATTATAATAATAATAATAATAATAATAATAATAATAATAATAATAATAATAATAATAATAATAATAATAATATAATAATAATAATAATAATAATAATAATAATAATAATAATAATAATAATAATAATAATAACAATAATAATAATAATAATAATAATAATAATAATAATAATAATAATTTTTTTTTTTTTTTTTTTTTTTTTTTTTTTTTTTTTTTTTTTTAAGATAAGGCATCGACAGCTACGGTCATTAGCCTATAAATGCAGAAAAGGTAAGTATTCATAATTCATATTTCTTTCACCAGAATGAGAATATTGTCTACAATATTACGTTTATAAAAATATATATATAAAAAAAAAAGAAATAAAGAAATCGTAATTAATAATAAATTAATATATAGTATAATCAGTAATTAATAATAAATTGTCTCAAAGTCCTTGATATAGATCACAAGCCTTAAGGAAATTAAGTACTTCCTTAATTTTACCGTGATCTGTCAACATAGCTTGGATGTTATCACCGAGATTATATGTTTGTCTCATAAGCTGTAGCCTGGGGCACTCCACTAGGACATGCGGTACAGTCATAGGAACATGGCAGTTCTCGCAGGAAGGTTGAGCTTCCCTTGTTAATCTGTACCGATGTGTGAGCCTAGTGTGGCCTAACCGCAGTCGATGGACTTTTACAATGTCTGGTCGAGACAAATCATTGGGTAAATGTGTTTGCCCGATCAAAGGTTTGACTCGATGTAGGTGGTTATCCACCCTGTCCCAGTCCTGTTGCCACAACAAGGACACTCTCCTGTATGCTGCATTTCTAGCATCGGTGTACTTTATTACTAGTGCTTCTATTGTGTCTCTTTCGGCAGCATTACGTGCTGCATTATCCGCTAGCTCATTCCCTCTAATTCCGACATGGCTCGGAATCCAAATGAACTTAATGTGTTTCCCAGAGTCAGACAAATGTTTTATCTTTGATAAAATCATCTGAATGACAGGGTCCGTTGAGGAATGATCCGATAATGCAGTTAGAATGCTGAGGGAGTCACTAGCAATAATGAATTGCGACCAGAAGATTTCGAGATCACAATATAGTAATGCCTGCCAAATTGCGTAGGCCTCAGTAGTGTATACCGATGCATCACAATGCAGCGACCAGGAGTGGCTATTATTATTGACAACTATTGCTGAGCCAGAACCTTGATCAGTTTTGGACCCATCCGTGAAAATTATTTTCACTTCAGGGTACATATTAACCAATTCGAGAAACTTCTGAGTGAAGAATACGGAAGGTAATGAATGTTTGTCATACTGGCAAAAATCCAGTATTACTTTGGCTGGAGGAATAAGCCACGGGGGATTTTCTAAAAACCCAATAGGTATTACCTTTGGCAACTGGTATTCAATTTCACTCAGAAGTTCTCTAGATCGAACACATAAAGGCTTAGATTTGGTACTTGTCCTAAAGTTTTCGTTAAACAAGATATTAAAATTTTTATGGCTGTGTTGAGCCCACATTTTGCATATATATGCTATTATAAGTTTCTTGCGCCTTATCTCCAAAGGTGCTAGTCCGGCTTCGCAACAAAGATTTGCTTTTGGGGTTGTAGGGAAGGCACCAATACAATAGCGAATGCCCGTGTGATGGCACGGATCTAGCAACTTTAAGGTGCCTTTTGCAGCAGATGCATATACAACACAGCCATAATCTATCCTGGATAGCACAAGTGCCTGATACAATCTAAGAAGTGTTTGGGGCTCAGCACCCCATTTTGTACCAGCAAGGACTTTGATACAATTGAGAGCTTGTGAGCATTTGGTCTTCAGTTCTTTTAGGTGAGGTTTCCAGGTTAGCTTAGAGTCAAAAATAAGCCCAAGAAATCTAACACTGTCCTTACATCTAATATTCTCATTTCTTAAGAAAAGCATAGGACCATAATGAGGACGATTCAATCTACAAAAGTGCATGCATTGAGTCTTCTCAGGGGAGAACTTAAATCCGGTACCTGCAGCATTTTGTACAATCTGATTAATTGCTGTCTGCAGTGTACGATTGATGTTCTCCCATTCTCTTTGCACTGTAGAGAATTGTTAGGTCATCAACGTACATGCATACTCCAACAGTATTGCTGAGGCCGGATATAAGATCTATAACCGCAATGATGAAAAGTGTGACACTCAGAGTAGAACCTTGTGGCACACCGTTCTCCAGTATCCTACTGGAGGATAGAACGTTGCCGATTCTGACTCGGAATGTCCTGTCTGTAAGAAATGATCTTACAAATTTCGGTAGATTACCCCTAAATCCCCACTCATGCAACTTTTGTAGAATGTGGTATCGCCAGGTCATATCATATGCTTTCTCGATATCAAAGAAAACTGCGACCAAATGCTCACGGTTCGAAAACGCTTTATAAATATTGTGTTCTAGGTACACTAATTGGTCGGTGGTGGATCGGTATTTCGGAAACCAGCTTGGTGCTCGCTCAGAAGACCACGAGTCTCGAGACACCAGACTAACCGATTGTTGACCATCCGTTCTAATAGTTTCCCTAAACACGAAGTAAGGCTGATAGGTCTGTAGCTAGATGCTAGAAGAGGGTCTTTCCCTACTTTTGGAATTGGCACAACACGGGCTTCTTTCCAAACTGTAGGGTAGTTTCCCTCTAGCCATAACCTATTGTATGTGGATAGCAAGGAGGTTTTGAACGTCGGCGTTAGGTGTTTAAGCATCTCATTTGCGATGTTATCCTGTCCAGGAGATGAAGAGGAAGCACGAGCGATTGCAGAATCAAGTTCTAACCTGGTAAAGGGTTTGTTGTAAGGTAGTTCATCTTGGTCATCCATGCTAAAATCCAATGACACTTCCCTTTCAACCTTGAAAGATAAAAACCCAGGGTCATAGTTCAAAGAACTACTCGTCGTTTCAACTGATCTGCAATAAGTTCAGCAATCGTGTTCACATCGCTCGTTATGGTCTCTTCATTCCATTTCAGGTGGGTTAACGGTGGACAGTAACCCCTACCCGTGATGCTTTTCACCCGAGCCCAACAGTCCTTAGTAGTAGTCTCCGACGAAATGCCAGAGACGTACGCGTTCCAGGGATGCTCGCTTGCTTTGCAATATACTTTTACGGGCCAAAGCCCTAGCTCTTTTGAAAGCTACAAGATTTGCATCCGTAGGCTGCCTTTTAAATCTGTTAAGAGCGGCCTTCTTGTGACGGATGAGGTTTTGTACCTCTTGATTCCACCAGGGTATTCTACGTTTGTAGATCCCAGGTTTGGTGGCAGGAATAGAGTTTCTTAGCCGCTCCTAACAGATTGTTGGTCAGATCCCATAATTTGTAAGTGGACATTATTGTTTGAGACTGGTGTTACAAGTGCCGCTTCAAACTCTGGCCAGTTAGCTCTTTTGAACAACCCACTTAGATTTACGTACATGGGTTGGTAGTGATGGTATCCGTAGTGATCACTATAGGAAAGTGATCACTACCGTACAGGTCGTCAAGAGCTCTCCACGAAAACTTACTCGCCAGTCTGGATGATACAATAGTAAGGTCAATATGAGAAAAACATTTAGACCGTGAATTGAAGAAGGTGGGGTGAACCATCATTCAAAAGGACGAGATCAGGTGATAACAGTAGGTCTTCAATAAAAACGGCCTCTTTGGTCTCTGTGGTCAGAGCCCCAGAGTTCATTATGAGCATTAAAATCTCCTAGTAGTACAAATGGAGTTGGAAGTTGGTTTACCACATGGCGTATATCATCTAAATCCCAATCTGCCTCTGGTAAGTATATATTACATATAGTAAGGACAGTTGGTATAGACATGCGGATTGCCACTACTTGGAGATTTGTGTCAACCTGAACTTGCTCATATTGTGCCCCGGCTCTCAAAATGATGGCTACTCCACCTCGAACCCGGATGTTGGGATCCATATCGCTCCGGATTATTGAGTAATTTTTTAGTGAATAAATCTGGCCAGGTTTGAAATGAGTTTCCTGAAGACACGTGCATAACGGATTGAATTCAGTTAGCAGCATCTTCAGTTGGCAATAGTGGTACACACAGCCCTTAATATTCCACTGGATGATTGTATCCATAAAAGAAAAGTTACAAATAATGGACCTAGCCGACGACTTTAGGCTTCCTAGGTTTCCCAGCAGGCCAGCCTTTTTTTCTTTTCGTTTCGGTGTTTATGGATTCCGAAGTAATTGAGATAGGGGAGAAAACTGAGCAGTCGTCCCCAGAAGAGTTACCTTTGTCCTCACTTACTCTATTATTAACGGACACCTGAGATGGTGCCGGACTTTTAGATTTTTGCAAAGGGGCCTTTGATATAGGTGCCCCAGGTTGAGTAGAACTGTCTTTAGTGACAAATACAGATTTAAGAATAGCCACCAATTGTGGTATTAGTTCTTTTACTATCTGATTCGAATCAATTGTAGGCTTCAAGTTAGTAATTGCAGAAGAGTACGAGACTCCTGGAGTTGGCGTGTGCACAACAAACTTGTTCCTAGCCTCAGAATAAGTTAGATTTTCTTTTATTCTGATTTCCTGGATGGCCGCTTCTTGCTTATAGGTAGGGCAGCTACGTGATCGGACTGAATGGTCACCTTTACAGTTGACGCATTGTAAAGGTCCCTCACAATCTTTCCCCTCATGGGGTTCCTTCCCGCAGATGCATACCTGGGGATTCGTGCATTTATTAGATGTATGGCCGAAACGCTGACACTTAAAACATCTCATTGGTGCAGGAATAAACAACCTAACCTTGAGGGAATAGTAGGCTACATTAATATGTGCTGGCAAAATTGGAGTGTTGAAGGTGAGTATGTGAGTTGGAGTATCCACTAACTGACCCTTAACACGTTTCATTATTCGACGCACATCAATAACTCCTTGATCTCGTAATTCCTGTACAATCTCCTGTATGCTGCAGTTTAGTAAGTCTTTACAGTAAATTACTCCTTTGGAATTGTTCATTGTTCTGTGTGCAGTGACTTCGATTTCAAACGTCCCAAGCTTTTTGGCCTTTAAAAGCCGTTCAGCCTGGGCAGCTGACACAGTCTCAATGAACAGTCCATCCTTAATTTTTCTTATTGATTTTAAAGTTCCTACTAATCCAAACAAAGACTTATTAATAACAAAAGGACTTTCTTTCTCAA
>OW964828.1:35383775-35738775 GCA_943142095.1 Ophonus ardosiacus | reverse complement strand
TGCGGTCGGTTCAGCCGGCAAAAATGCATACACTGGGTTTTCTCTCGAGACAGCTTGAATCCTACTTCGCCAGCATTTTGCACAATGATGTTAATTGCGGACTGCAATTGCCTATTTATGTCACCCATTTTTTTGGCAGCAAAGAAAATGGTCAGATCATCGACATATAGGCATGTGCCTATTGAGTTGTTGACTGACGAAACTAGTTCGTTCACCGCGATGGCGAAAAGAGTGACACTTAGTACAGAGCCTTGTGGGACTCCGTTTTCTTGATCACGGAGCGAAGATAACGTCGTACCCACTCGCACTCTAAACTTCCGGTTTGCCAAAAAAGACGTAATGAACTGCGGTAAGCTGCCTCGAAAACCCCAGGTATGCAATTTCTTTAGGATGTTATATCGCCATGTCATATCATAGGCCTTCTCGAGATCAAAGAACACTGCTACCAAGTGTTCTTTTTTATTGAAGGCAGTTAGAATTGCATCTTCAAGATAAACGAGGTGGTCTAGCGTGGATCTGAATTTACGAAACCCAGCTTGGTGTTCGGATAATAGATTCTGGGATTCCAGAATCCACATTAAGCGGTTGTTGACCATTCTCTCGAAAATCTTTCCAATACAAGACGTAAGACTGATAGGCCTATGACTTGAAGGTAATGATAAATCCTTTCCTACCTTAGGGATAGGGACGATTAAGGCTTCCTTCCACTGTTCGGGGTAAGTTCCCTCTTCCCAGAGCTTATTATATACTGAAAGTAAATGCATCTTGTAATCAAGGGTTAGATGTTGCAGCATTTCGTTCATAACTCTGTCGGGTCCTGGAGATGAAGACTTTGCCAAACTCAGAGCGTGATCCAGTTCCGAAAGTTCGAATGGTCTGTTATAAGACAGACGTTCGTCAGTGCTGAAATCCAGCTGCACCTCTCTATCTGCTTTTGAAAGGCAGAATTCTGGATGATAATTTGATGTACTACTTGAACTTTGGAACTGGTCAGCGAAAGTGTCTGCGATCATTAGAGGGTCGCGAGTGAGAGTTTCATCGTCCAGTTTTAGACATGTGACACCCATAGAACATCCATGCCCTGCGATGCGCTTAACCCTTGACCAACATTCTTGAGTGGAAGTATTGGTTGTAATACCCGATACATAATCGTGCCAGGATTTACGCTTACTTTCGAGTATACATCGCCGAGCTAGAGCTCGGGCCCTTTTGAAATGGATAAGGTTTTCCTCAGACGGACACCTCTTAAAGCGGTTGAAAGCCTTTTTCTTATTACGGACCAGCTCCTTGACTTCTTGGTTCCACCATGGAACAATGTTTCTCGAAGTTGAGGATTTACTTCGAGGGATTGCAGCTTCCGCTGCTGAAAGAATATTTAAAGTAAGTTCGTCTACATTCTTCTTTGAGTCATTCTCTTGTATTGGAACATGTAGGGACGCTGAGAACCTTGGCCAATCCGCTTTCCTTATCTGCCATCTTGGGGGAAATACTTGTTTACATATGGGAGTATCTGTAGTGATCATTATAGGAAAATGATCACTCCCATAGAGGTATTCAAGTGCTCGCCAAGAATGCCGAGAAGCAAGACAGGATGACAAAATAGTCAGATCGATGCGAGTAAAATCCCTAGAGCGGGCGTTAAAGAAAGTAGGGGAGCCATCGTTCATAAGTGTTAGAGCAGGGTCATCAAGCAAGTCTTCTATTATTCTTCCCCTTGGATCTAAATGGTCCGAACCCCAGAGGGGATTATGGGCATTAAAATCTCCTAGAAGAATGAAAGGAGTCGGGAATTGTTCAATCAGATGTTGGATGTCAGCCAAGTCCCAGGTGAAATGGGGCAGATACAAGTTACAGATAGTAACATTAAAAGGGGCTGACATTCTCACCGCGACTGCTTGAAGATCTGTGTGTAAAACGACCTGCTTGAAGTTTGCGTCCTGTCTTACAAGGATTGCTACGCCGCCGTTGACTCTAACTAGAGGATCTGCATCATTTCTGACTATATTGTATTGCTTTAAGGAATAGGGTTGCCCAGGTACGAAATGCGTTTCTTGGAGACACATGCATACCGGATCGAATTCCGATAGTAGCAACTTCAAGTCGCTGTAGTGATACACACATCCCCTAATGTTCCATTGAATGATTTTATTCATGGTGTATGATCGAGAACTGTACGCGAACTACTTATCTCTGTCTCCTTCTGTTTTCTTAGCCTCCCTTTAGGCCAGCCTCTTCCCCTCTTGGAAGAAGTTGATGACCCAGAGTAAGCCGAGTATGTTGAGAGTTCCCCATCGGAGAACTCTCGGTCTCTATCATCTGTCATTCGCTTCTCAGAAGATTGAGAACATGATAGACGTGGTGGTCGAGATCTTTTCGGCCTTTGTGGTAAGGCAAAATTATCCTTTTTTGATACGCTAGACGGTATTGCGTCTACTGTGTCTTTTGTCACGAAAACAGTTTTCAAAGCTTGGATTAATTGTGGGATCAATTCCCGCACAAGAGAAGTAGCGTCCTGTTTTGGTGCACGGTTTGCTGCATGAGCGTAAGAAACACCAGCCGGAGTAGGAATGACTACTTTCTTGCGAAATATGATATATTTTCTTTTGCTTTGATTTCCTGTATTGCGGCTTCTTGTTTATATATAGGACAATTTCTAGATCGTGCATTATGTTCTCCCCCACAATTTACACACTTTACTGGACCTTCGCACGGCTGACCATCGTGACGTTCCTTCCCACATACGCATACCTCGACGTTATTGCACCGCGTAGATGTATGGCCAAACTTTTGGCATTTGAAGCAAATGAATAATAATAATAATAATAATAATAATAATAATAATAATAATAATAATTATAATAATAATAATAATAATAATAATTATAATAATAATAATAATAATAATAATTATAATAATAATAATAATAATAATAATAATAATAATGATAATAATAATAATAATAATAATAATAATAATAATAATTATAATAATAATAATAATAATAATAATAATAATTATAATAATAATAATAATAATAATAATAATAATAATAATAATAATAATTATAATATTTTTTTTTTTTTTTAACTCGAATAGGGCATCAACTGCTAAGGTTATTAGCCCGTTTGATTTTTATTCAATCTGAAAATAACATCCTTTCAATTAAATATATATGAATGCAAATACGAAATATAATGTGAAGTATCATGTAAAAAATATATTAATATAACTATAATGAATAAAAGTATAAAAAACAAGAAAAGTCATATACATACGGTAAACTTTTAAAGAAGAAATAATTATAATAATAATAATAATAATAATAATAATAATAATAATAATAATAATAATAATAATAATTATAATAATAATAATAATAATAATAATAATAATAATAATAATTATAATAATAATAATAATAATAATAATAATTATAATAATAATAATAATAATAATAATAATAATAATAATAATAATAATACTGAGAAACTACTTTCATCAAAAAGCAGAAGTCAGTCAACTGCATCGTAACATTGTACGCGCAGATGGGAAATGTACACCACTTCATCTTGCTGAAGAAACATACCCGGGTAAACCAGCGCCAACGATCCAGCAGCTGCATCAGAAATGGAAGCAGAAAAAGATGCACGGTATATATGTGTCTCGAATCAATCAAGATCACATTGACACAACTGCATCACAAGCCTGGTTAACGCATGGAAATATCTTCAATGAGACAGAAGGGTTCATCGCTGCCATTCAGGACCATGTAATACCCACGCGCAGTCATAGGAGAAATATAATAAAAGAACCACTTGTGGACATAAAGTGCAGAATGTGTGCAAAAGAAGAAGAAAAGTTGGAGCATATTGTTGCTGGCTGTAGTGTTATGGCTCACAAACAATATTTAGAGCGCCATAACAATGTAGCAGCTATTTTACATCTGGAATTAAGAAGACAGTACCTGGGATATGCAGGAAATGAGCGTTACTATAATTATGTACCACCTGCAATATGCGAGAACAACACCGCAAAACTTTATTGGAACCGTAAGATCATAACGGACAGAACGATCCAGAGCAATATCCCAGATATTGTGCTGATAAAAAAAGACATAAAGCACTGTTACATAATAGATATCGCCGTCCCATGGCCGACCAACCTGGAGAGGCAGCACTCCGATAAAATTAATAAGTACATGCCGCTGGCAGATGAAATAAAAGAAATGTGGAGTATGGAGATTGTCCGCATCGTACCAATTATCATTGGGGCAACCGGAGAGATCCCCAAAACACTATTTATGAGTCTTAATGTGCTAGATGTGAACAAAAATCTGTACTTACCTATGCAAAAGGCAGCACTGTTGGGAACTTGTAGAGTTGTCCGTAGAGTTATCGGTGACGGATCGAAGACAGAAGTACACGAACCACCAGACTTAGTCCCATATACTGAACCCGAGGACCAGGAACCTGAAACATAAAAAGTATTGTTAGAATAGAAATAATTGATGCGTATATATATTATACTTACACAAATATTGTAATTACTTGCCTTAGGCCGTAATTAAAATAATAATTTCACCTGTAAAGAGAAAAGGTAGACTAGAGAAAATAATAATAATAATAATAATAATAATAATAAAAATAATAATTTTTTTTTTAACTCGAATAGGGCATCAACTGCTAAGGTTATTAGCCCGTTTGATTTTTATTCAATCTGAAAATAACATCCTTTTAAATAAATATATATGAATGCAAATACGAAATATAACGTGAAATATCATGTATAAAATATATTAATATAACTATAATGAATAAAAGTATAATAAACAACAAAATTCATATACATACGGTTAACTTTAAAGAAGAAATCAAGTGCAGAATTTTTTAAATTTGAAGGTCTATAATTTGTCGTAAATATTCACCGCACGCAAAAACTTCAGAACATTGCGAATCTTACCAGAGTCTGATAGAATCAAAGAAAGGTCTTGATCCAGTTGATATAGCCGCCTGAGTGGATCATACTTTGTACACGCAACAAGAATGTGTTCAACTGTCAGAGCAGTATCACATGTGTTGCACATAGGGGCATCATCCCGACTTAAACGGTACCCATGTGTCAGACTTGTATGACCCAGTCTCAGGCGGTGGATCTTGACTTGATCTCTTCTGGTAAGATCACTTGGCATGAAAAATGGTGCAACCGACGGCTTAATGGTTTTAAAATGGTTCTGTACCCCATCCCATGTGCGCTGCCAAATAGCCAATACCTCTTTCTTCAGATGAAGACCTATGTCTGAAGATTTGAACATTAACACATCAACAGAGTCACTATCAGCGGCAGAACGTGCTGCCTCGTCAGCCATCTCGTTACCTCTAATCCCAACGTGACTTGGCACCCAAAGAAAATAAATATCCTTCCCTATTTCAAGAAGATGTTTCATGAGGGATAAGATATTCTGGATTATTGGGTCAGTGGTAAAAGGGTTTGAGACGGCTTGGAGGACGCTCAATGAATCGCTAACTACGAGGAACTTCCTAGAAGTTCGGACGAACTCGCAGTAGCGTAGAGCTTGCCAGATAGCATAGGACTCTGCTGTGTAAATGGAAGTTATGAGAGGCATTGACCATGAGTGCTGTGTGTTTTCGACAGCAATTGCGCAACCAGTACCATGGTGGGTCTTAGAACCATCTGTGAAAATCACCATTGTATTTTTGTATCCGTGCAGAACCTCTAGAAACTTTGACTGAAGCATTATCGGAGGACTGTTTGATTTATCGTACCTAGATAGTTCGTAGTTAGTCCTAGCTAATGGAACTAACCACGGCGGTACTTCAGATTCCCCTACAGGAATCGATGATGGCATGTCAAAGCTTATTTGTTCTAGAAGTTCTTTCGCACGGATACCTGCTGGTCTGGTTTGAATTTGCCGTTGACTGCACCAATTCTCGTACCGAAAAAATGTATTGAAGTTCTTGTGTGCCGGTAAAGACTTGATTTTTGATATATAAAGCAGCAGAAACTTTTGTCGTCTTACGTCAAGCGGCGTCAGTCCTGACTCTGAATATAAATTTAATGTGGGGGTACTTGGGAACGCACCAAGAGCGTAACGTAGGGCCTGGTTGTGGATTGGCTCTAGTCTACTTAGAGTTGTTCGTTTTGCCGAGGCATAGACGACACACCCGTAGTCAATCTTGGACAGAACCAGAGATTGATACACCCGTATAAGAGATTTTGGTTCCGCTCCCCATTTTGTACCCGCCAACATTTTTACAATGTTGAGAGCTCTAAGACAAACAGTCCTTAACTCTTCAACATGTAATTTCCAAGTTAATCTTGGATCAAAGATTAGTCCTAGGAATCTTTTTGCCAGAAAAGAAAATAGTGAGATCATCAACGTACAGACACATACCTACAGGGCTAACAAAGGATACAAGCTCATTTACCGCAATGGCAAAAAGAGTAACGCTCAAGACAGAGCCTTGGGGTACTCCATTCTCTAATATCCTTGAAGAAGATAGAGATGTACCAACGCGAACTCTAAATTTGCGTTCTGCCAAAAATGAATTAATAAGTTGCGGCAAATTACCACGAAAACCCCAAACATGCAGCTTCTTAAGAACATGATACCGCCACGTCATATCATAGGCTTTCTCCAGATCAAAGAACACTGCAACCAAGTGTTCTTTGTTATTGAAAGCGGTGAGAATTGCATCTTCCAGATATGCGAGATGATCAATGGTGGACCTGAATTTCCGAAACCCGGCTTGGTGTTCTGATAAAAGATGTTTGGTTTCCAGAATCCACATAAGACGGTTGTTGATCATTCTCTCGAATATCTTTCCGATGCAAGACGTTAAACTGATCGGCCTATGATTTGACGGTATTAATAAATCTTTGCCGACCTTAGGGATAGGTACAACAATGGCTTCCTTCCACTTTTCAGGATATAAACCTTCTTGCCAGAGCATATTGTACACGGAAAGCAAGTGTAGTTTGAATTCAAGGGTTAAATTTTTGAGCATATCGTTGGTAATTCTGTCAAAGCCCGGAGATGAAGACTTTGATTGGCTTAGAGCGTATTCCAGTTCCATAAGTACAAATGCAGCATTGTAATGAAAAGTTTCAGCTGTGCTGAAATCTAGCGGAACTTCATTGTCCGCCTTTGAGTTTTGGAACTCAGGTTCATAATTCGAAGAACTGCTAGTACTTTGGAACTGGTCGGCCATCATTTCAGCAATGGTGAATGGATCACGCGTAAAAGTCCCATCATCCAGCTTTAGACACGTTATATCTGTAGAATTACCATGCCCAGCGATGCGTTTAACCCTTGACCAACACTCTTGTGTTGTAGTACTGGACGAAATGCCAGAAACATATTCGTTCCAAGATTTTCGCTTGCTTTCCAATATACAACGACGTGCTAATGCTCTGGCTTTTTTAAACAGAATAAGGTTCTCCTGAGTGGGAATCCGTTTGAAGTGATTGAAAGCCATTTTTTTATCCCGGACCAACTCCTGAATTTCTCGGTTCCACCAGGGAACCGATCTTTTTCGAGCTTTTGACTTGCTCTGAGGGATTGCAGTTTCTGCTGCAAAAAAAATGTTTTCTGTCAGTTCTTCTACATTTACATTGTTGTCATTAGTCACTGGTGGAATTTTAAGGGATGCCTTGAAATACGGCCAGTCGGCTTTACTCATAAACCAACTTGGCGCAAACACTTGTTCATACATGGGATTGTCCGTAGTAATCACTATAGGAAAGTGATCACTCCCATGCAAATCATCAAGCGCCCGCCAAGAGAAACGAGTGGATAATGACGAAGACAATATAGTTAGGTCGATACAAGAGAAAGTTCCTGAACGGGCATTGAAATATGTAGGCGAACCATCATTTACAAGAACAATATTTGGATCATCAAGCAGGTTCTCCACAATTCTTCCCCTCGGACCAATATGTCCAGATCCCCACATAAAATGGTGGGCATTGAAGTCCCCCAGAAGAACAAAGGGAATAGGAAGTTGCTGAATAATGCCTTGAATGTCAGCCAAATCCCAGTTGCCGTCGGGTAAGTATATGTTACAGATAGTAACATTAAATGGAGCTGACAATCGAACAGCAACGACCTGAAGGTTAGTGTTGAGATTTACCTGCTTGAAACTCGCATCTTGTCTTATGATGATGGCCACACCTCCATTAACCCGGATATGAGGCGGAGAATCGAACCTAACTATACTGTAATGTTTCAATGAGTAAGTCTGACCTGGTGTAAAGTGCGTTTCCTGAAGACACGTACATATCGGATTAAATTCTGATAGTAGCATCTTCAAGTCGCAATAATGAAAGACGCATCCTCTTATGTTCCACTGAATAATATTATTCATGACTTATAATGTAATGTAGAACAACTAGACAGGTTTCCTTGGTTTGCCCAGAGGCCAACCCTTCTTTTTCTTTTGCTGTTACAAAGTTGCAGAGCAAAGAGAAAGATCTTCATCGAAAGAAGAAACAATAGTGCTTGCCCTTTTCTTTTCCTTAGTAGGAAAAATCGGAGAAGGGCCAGAAGAAATAGACGCAAGAGGAGAAGAAGAAGCATTTAATATTTCCTTCTCCTGTGTTAGACTTCTAGACGGAGTTGCAATAGAGTTGCAAAGGACAAGAGGTGAATTTTGTTTCTTAATAAAAGTTTCTTTTGTAACAAAGGTACTTTTTAAGACCTGGACAAGATGTGGAATTATTTCTTTAGCAAAAGTAGTAGTATCCTGTGTTGCTGATGTTGATGCTTTATTAGCATAAGAAATACCGGCCGGTGTAAATATAACAACCTTCTTCCTTGCTTCAAAATAAGAAATATTTTCCTTTGTCTTAACTTCTTGTATTACTACCTCTTGTTTATAAACCGGACAATTTCTGGATCTAGGAGAGTGGTCACCTTCACAATTAATGCACTTAAAAGGCTCTATGCATTGGGTTCCTTCATGCAAGGCCTTGCCACAAATGCACATTTGAGGACTTTTGCACCGTACAGCTGTGTGTCCGAACTTTTGACACTGAAAACAGCGCATAGGTGCAGGTACGTACATGCGTACAGGGAGGGACATATATGCGACTTTTAACTTCACTGTCAGTTTCGGGGTATTGAAGGTCAATACGTGATTTGGCGTGTCTTTGAATTCACCATTCAATTTAGACTTAATACGCCGTACTTCAATAACACCCTGTTGCCGTAATTCGCAGCATATCTCCTCCACTGTACAATTCAAGAGGTCTTTGCAATAAACGACACCTCTGCAAATATTAAGTGTTTTGTGAGGAAACACTTTTATCCCCATATCTCCCATTTTTGTTAAATTTAGTAATTTTTTTGCTTGTGGAGCCGAAACAGTTTCCACAAGCAAACCGTCTCTAATCTTTTTAATAGTTTTTAAATCTCCAATTGTTCCAAACAATAATTTTTGAAGAAGAAAAGGGCTAACTTTTTCAAAATTACCATCAGACCTTTGTATGACCAAGAACCGGGGTACTACCTCCTTTTCTTGGTTCATATCAATAGTTGGGTTGCCTGACGCCCCCGCACAAAAAGATGTGTTTTTTGACGGGGTTTCCTCCCCGGGAGTTTTTGACGCAGCTCCAAACGCACCGTTTTTAGAGGTCGGCGAACCAGAAAGCGGCTTAAAAATTTTCATGCTCATGCGAAATGAACGTTCGGTCTTTGGTATCCCCACCCTCCATGGAGTCTCAAATGGGACACTAATACCGCGAACCGGTAAAGTGCCAGGGCTTTCTAAAGACTATAGCAGTCCCGGAGGGCAGCAGGGCCAGTCCACGGGAGAGATCACGATGGGGCCGCTAAGTCCTCGTGCACGCCCGTTTTCCAGTGATCCCGCCACATCTCCAAAACTACTCACCCCCCAGCCTCGCAATGGGATGGGAACCGATTGGCCACAGGTGGGTTAGCCTGCAACCTCCCGTTTAGGTGAATTCTGGGCCAAAGTAGTGTGTTGGGGCTTCCTCAACTACCAGGATCCCATCCTCCACCGACACGGGTCGCCGCACACGGTCAACATGCAGGTAGGTATGAAGAAACCTGTGCACGGACGATCACCTACTAATCGCCCGGTAAAAAAAAGAGTGACACAGAGGTCAGGACCCGTTAGTTTCACCTTTGCTAGCAACAAAGGCTACTCAGCCCTCCCACCACGACGAGGTGGGCCCGCGGGAGGGAATAATAATAATAATAATAATAATAATAATAATAATAATAATAATAATAATAATAATAATAATAATAATAATAATAATAATAATAATAATAATAATAATAATAATAATAATAATAATAATAATAATAATAATAATAATAATAATAATAATAATAATAATAATAATAATAATAATAATAATAATAATAATAATAATAATAATAATAATAATAATAATAATAATAATAATAATAATAATAATAATAATAATAATAATAATAATAATAATAATAATAATAATAATAATAATAATAATAATAATAATAATAATAATAATAATAATAATAATAATAATAATAATAATAATAATAATAATAATAATAATAATAATAATAATAATAATAATAATAATAATAATAATAATAATAATAATAATAATAATAATAATAATAATAATAATAATAATAATAATAATAATAATAATAATAATAATAATAATAATAATAATAATAATAATAATAATAATAATAATAATAATAATAATAATAATAATAATAATAATAATAATAATAATAATAATAATAATAATAATAATAATAATAATAATAATAATAATAATAATAATAATAATAATAATAATAATAATAATAATAATAATAATAATAATAATAATAATAATAATTTGTCAGTCTTACACGTTTCCGTCACTGGGGATTTGTATTGTTTTTAGGCCGTTTAAATTCTGAATAGTTATTTATGATACAAGCAAGAAAAAAAAAAACTTAAATTAAGAAAATTTTCTGTGACGTCATTATATTGAACTGAGGAAGGGAACCATGTTTAAGAATGTAACTTATAGATGGCATTGCGTACGAGAAAGTTTTAATTTGAATTTGACATTTTTCTCTTTCTGGGCTCTCAAATATATTAATTACTTCACAAATAAACACATAGGTAGTTACATGTAATTTAAAATATCGATTCGAAAAAGACAAACTAAAATACTAACCTCCAAACTATTGTTGAAACGTCAAACAGGAGATCTACATTACCCGAACAAACAAACGCTATGGCTTTACGACCACTCATTGGTGCGGCGTAATTCTACGTCATATATGGCGGTAATTCAAATAATCAAATTTCATTATTTTTTTTTTTCTGGCTAATTAATAAAAATTTTGTCAAAAGAAAAAATATGGGTAGCAAGTTTTTACCTGCTCTTCAAAAATATGAAATAAAAAACACAAAACCTCCCGCTATTTAATTTTTATTAATTTAAATACATACTTACGTATTTACTAACGCTGCAAACTGTTCCATTGCATAAAACTATGCTTTATTTACTATTTTCTTTTTAAAATATCACTATTATTAATTTGAAGTGATTAGTTTTTTGACAGTGACATTTACTGTCAGTTACATTTATTTGAAATATGAACTGTGTAACAAAGGAATTGTGTTTATCTTAGGCTTCGGGACTTATAAAAAAAAAATATTTTTAAATTTATCTGTAAAATATATAGAAAAAGTATTAATGTATTCCTGTAGAAAATTCAATAATCTATATTCTCATAATGACATAAAATGCGAAAATTGGCATGTAATGGTATATTTTAAGGAAAAACAATTATGAGCTTCAGGTAAAGTGCCATTTCCGGTTATATGATTTACACCAAAATCTAATGACTTTTTTTCATATTAGAATAGGGTAAAAATACAAGGTTTCAGAATTTTCTGAATGATAGTATTTGAGTTAGAGCGAAGACAAAATCCCTACACATGCATACACACATAATACATACACACATACAGACATCATCGTGAAAATGTTAAAATTGGATTCTAGGGACCTTAAAACGTGGTCATTTACTAAAATCTCGATATGTGATTTTTAGCACGATCCTTATACTTCCCTTACCAAGGGTAGCGGGAGGTAAAAAAAGGTACACAAGAAGCCCATTTGGAAAAAAGACGAAATATATTAGTTTTTAAAAATTTTCTTGAAAACAGTGACCCATAACGAAGTTTTATAAGATTGAAAAATTAAATCTCGCCATTTTGTATACAAAAAATTATTTTTATAATTTTTACCAAAGATTTGCCTACTATTAAAAAGTTGCATTAGATTTTCCGAAATAATGAAAGAATCAAAGAATGCATTCAGTGAGTAATACTTTTCTTTTCCTATAGGTATATCGGACTATGATATGACGAATCTATAGTGCCCAAAAGACAAATACGTCGCTGTATTTTAAATATTTAATATATTTCCCACAAATTTTCATTTGGATTGATTGTTCCCAAGTTACAGGCACATTTTTAATTCACCTCATTTCTCATTTTTTCATCTACCACTCTGACGTGACCCGGTTAAAGATACAATAACGCGCTTTGAATTCGGCATGAAATTATTAGAAGTAATAACACAAGACCTCCTGATTTTATCGATAAATTTTTATTTAGTACGAATTTTTTGCTTAGAAACAAACACGAAAGCAAAATGATAAATCTCGAAGGAGGAGAGGTTTTACCTAATGTCAGTTTGCTTGAGTGATTTTGCTTACAAGCAAAAAAATTAATGCTTAAAAGAAAGTTTATCAGAAAAATCAGAGAGGTCGTATGGTATGTGGTGAGATAAATTCCAAAGACAACGCAAAATGAAACAATTTAATATTAGAAATTATTTTTAAACTTGAAATATTAATTGTTACACTGATAGTTATTATATTAACAATAACAACTGTTTATTTACTTGGTAGCGAAATTTTATCGGGTATCGAAATTTTATAAGCATAATACTGTTCCCATTGGTTGAATTTTTAAGTGTTTTGCATCATGATTGGTTCAAAACTAGTGGTTGGAATTTATCATCTATAATATCCCGAGGACATTGATAATAACAAAATAATTTTATTACGATTATCGAAAACATGTTGCTTGGTTCGACGCCGGAGGCCCACAGAAAATAAAATAGATATATTAACTAAAACGTAGTAAAATGAACTAAACAAATTTCTTATTTTTCAGTCTACTAATATGAGTCCTTAAATGAATTAATTTAATTTAGTTACATTTTCTAAATTTGTAATAGCAAAATATGATAAAATTCAATACAAAGTTAGATTAAATGACTACATTTATATCGTAATAAGTACTGAACTAAACACAATCATGAAATTAACTAAACAAATGTTTATATTTTCTATTTAATTTGTCTAACTTATTAGACAAGTTACCAAAAATTGTAGTGACACGAAAATATAGTAAAATTAAATTAAATAAATAATTAAAGTAACAATTTGCATATTTAGATTATTAAAATTTTACATAATATTTATTATCTATTTCAAATTGGTTAAAATTTAAAATTTGGTTACCTATATTACGAGTATATTAAGATTTTAGACATATTGCCTAGAAATATAATATCTACTTATAATTAGATAAAATTTCAGCTCTTTTTACCTCTCGCTAAGAGAGGTATTGGATTCATGCTAAAATTCGCATATTCAGATTTTAGTGAATAAGCACGATTTAAGGTCCCTAGAATCCGATTATAACATTTTTAAAATGATGTGTGTGTGTGTGTGTGTGTATGGAAGTGTGTATGTGTGTGTGTATGTATGGATGTTGGAGGGACGATTCCTCAAAAACTATACGACTTAAGAACGGTTTATCTATGGATTCCTCAATCTGACATTCCTGGGAAGAGCTAAAAAGGTTTTGGTGACAATTGAACAACCGGAAGTAGTAGTTTCTTAGAAAAATTCTTCTAAATATAATTTTTTTGGAAGAGGTACTGGAATCATGCTAAAATTCGTATATCCAGATTTTAGTGGATAAGCACGTTAATAACTATAAATGGTAATAACGTCCTTATAATCCGATTATAACAGTTTTATGATGATGATGATGATGATGATGTGTGTGTGTGTGTGTGTGTGTGTGTGTGTGTGTATGTGTCTAGGCGCGTGTGTGAGTTCGTGCGTGCGTACGTGTGAGTGCGTGCGTGTGTGCGTCTTGAGTGTGCGTGTGTGTGCGTGTGCGTATGCATGTGTTTGTGTGTGTGCGTGTGTGTGTCTAATGTTTCTGAGAAGAGCTGATTTTGATAACAATTGGACAACCGGAAGTAATAGTTTATCTTCCAAATATAATTTTTTGGAAATATTTATTATTACAAATATTGAAGAACATAAAATTCTCCATCTAATACAATTAAAAATTTAATTATATCTTGTATAGAATTAGAGATAAAGACACTATAATATATAGTGTAATCTAATCGCAGAGGCTAAGGCACTAATGGCCGATTTCACCACCGATTCCTAAACTGTTGCCTAGCAAGGAATTTCCTAAATTTAAGAACTGCCTAAACTGATACTTATCCATTTTGGATTTCACCAAACAAAGCAATGCCCAGCTAGGAATTACTTACGTAGGCATCGGATTATTAGTTACTTTTGTGATATTATATTTGCACACTGGAAATAAATAAATATTTTTTATAATTTATGACATTTGTCAATTGTATTTGTCAACTTTGACATTGGAAATTATGTGGAGATATTATTTCGTTGAGGTATACGAAATAAATAATTTTATATATATATATATATATATATATATATATATATATATATATATATATATATTTATAAATTTGTATTACGGAAGTGGAAAATATAAATGAAACAAAGATGAAAATGAACAAGAAGAAAAAAATATAAATGGAAAAATATAGAATACATAATTCAAAAACAGAAACTGAATCATATGATTTCAAGAAAAAAATTAAAATATGACAACCGGAACGCTTATTCATGACGTTTGGCTATGGCATTTTTATAGAAATTATGAATTTAATTATAAAAATAAAGAATAAAACGATATATTTATGTATACACTAATTAATTTCATATCATATAGTCTCGTATAGGTATATGAAATTCTGTTTTCTAATGAAAAGGACATTTTTTCCCAAATCATTTTTCATCACAAAATTCAAAACAATTTGTTCTTTCTTTTCTGTCTTGTGCATGTCTTTCTTTTTCTTATTATTATTATTATTATTATTATTATTATTATTATTATTATCATTATTATCATTATTATTATTATTATTATTATTATTATTATTATTAGTATTATTATTATTATTATTAGTATTATTATTATTATTATTAGTATTATTATTATTATTATTATTATTATTATTATTATTATTATTATTATTATTATTCCCCCTCGTGGGCCCACCTGGTAGTGGTGGGAGGGCTGAGTAGCCTTTGTTGTTAGCAATGGCATTGATTTTATATACTACGTAGACAGATTGACACCTCTTATGACTCCAGTGGAAACTGAATAAATAATTCAAATATTTTTCGTTAGATGTCACTACTGTATGTATCTGGCGATTTTATGTTAGTCGAATTCTCAAAGATTAGAAGAGTCTATTATAGAGGAGAGGCCGTCATTTCACGGTCGGGAAGAATCTACTACTAAATGTCGACCGTAGCGTCTATTGCCAGGATATTAAGACAAATGAGAATATAGAACCACTAGTATTAATAATCCGAAATTGGGAAGGAAGATATAAAAAATATACTATTTTCTACAAATTTTTATTTATTTAAGAAAAACAATGTAAATAAAACAAATAGCGCTATTTCGTAAAATTTCTATTTCAAATGTCAAACGTTAAAAACTAAAAAAATAAATATAAATTAATTTGTAAATATCATTTACTTGCCTCAGTGTCTGGTCGCGAACCTAGGGGAACCGGGTTTGATCCCGACAGACACCAAATATTTCCAATTTTAAATGGCACAAAAGTGATCCCTGTGGTGCACTCTCCACACCAGCTATGAGTGCCCGTGAGGTGACGCCTGGTAAGCGCCCACACGGTAAAATATATCGTCATCATTACCGATGTCTACATGTGTTGTAGATACTGGCACACCCAGAAATGGGTAATATGCCGTGATGATATATTTATTTATATTTATTTAGTTTTCAATAAAGTTAAATTTATTATTCTTTTATATTAAAATTAAATAAAATTTAAAAAATCGAAATAGTTAATCACCAGAAAACTGACAGTATAGTAGTTGTTCTTTCAAGATACTCTATCTGAGGAGTAGTGAGGAGGTTACTTACCCTCTCGTCGGGGTTGGTCGGTGAGGTCCTGAATTGCGGGATGGGCAAAAATCAAGTAACTCAAGTAATTATTACAACAAATATCAAATGAATATCGTCAATTCTTTGCTTGGTCTGCTTGTCAGGGTTGGCCGGCCAGACTTTTCGTGGAATAGTGGGGAAAAATAATGTAATTCAGATAATTTTTACAACATATATTAGGTGAATACTGTCATTCTTTTGTTGGTCAACTTTATTTTGTAAGACTGATTTGTGAAACAAAACAAAACATTTCTAAAGATTAATATTATTTATATTTTTACCTCCCGCTACCCTACGGAAGGGAGGTATAGGGATCGTGCTAAAAATCACATATTGAGATTTTAGTGAATAAGCACGTTTTGATGTCCCCAGAATCCGATTTTATCATTTTTACAATGATGTCTGTAGGTATGGATGTATGGATCGTGTGGACACAATTACTCAAATACAAACAATCAGAAAATTTTGTAATTTTGTATACTCATTCTATACTAATGTGGGAAGAGCTCATTAGTTTTTAGTGTATATTGGATAACCGGAAGTATCATTTATACAAGCTTTTAACAGTTTTTCTTGTAAAAAATTATTGAATATAATTTTTTAGCAATTTTTACCAATACAAATTGAATATAATGGCACAATCTTCAATTCTACGATAATAGCATTTATTAAATAACTTGAAATAACTTTAAATATTATATTATAAAATAATTTATTTTTATACATCACTTTGCCTCTGCGTCAAACAAAAACAATACTTTAATAACAAATTTGACATATTTAAACAATTGTCACTGTCACGAAGCAATTACATTAAAATTAATAATGAAACAGTGTTAAGCAGTAGCGTATTAAGGTATTTTGGCGCCAGAAGCCCTTGAATTTTTTGCGCCCTCCCTACAATCTCCTCCCCCCCCCCCTCCCACCATGAATGAAAAAACTAATATTTGAAATTTTCTAGTAAGAAACCAATAATTATAATTAGTAATTAAATACAGGTGTTAAAAAATAAGTGTCACAAATTATGGGCGCATATAGTATTGACCAAAATGAGTAAAAACAGCTTAATCAACATGGGTCCTATCTTCAATAGTTTTCGTGATATAAGGCAATGAAAAATGAGTTTTCAAATAACTTCATAACTATTAGAAAGTGAAAAAAATGTTTTATATAAAATGTTATTGTTTTTTATAGTCTATTTACTTGCATAGACAAAATTTTGTTCTACTACTATATTAGTCAGTTTTTCTTCGATTCTAATACAAAATAGTCTTTTTCTCAAAAACCAGGGCATCGAACCCGCCAAAAATTGGGTTCGGTTTAGGTTCAGGTTAATTCGTTTTTTGAAAGATGGGTTCGGGTGCGGTTCTGGTTCAAGCATTAATAAAATTTGCGGTTTTTGTTTACGGTTCAGGTTCGAAATAATGTAAAATGAGAACCGGAATTTACGCAAAACGCAACAAGAAACGAACAACGCCTAAGACGTCGATTATCGGCTGTATTTACTTTTCGAACTAAAAATTAACCTGAACCGGAGTTGAATCCCGAACCTGAATTTCAATAATCGGTTCGGTTTCGACTCAGGTTCAATTAAAAATATATCGGAGGTTCGGTTCTCTGTTTGGGTTCCCTAAAATGTTACGGTTTCGTTCCGGTTTTGGTTCGGTTCAGGTTCGGGTTCGATGCCCTGTCAAAAACATTTGAAGATTGGACCCATGTTGATTAAACTTTTTTTACTCATTTTAGTCAGTACTATATGGCCTCATAATTTGTGACATTTTTTAACACCCTGTATAACAACTGACATAAAATGATTCGAAAAATAACAATCATACGCGGGTAGATGAGAGGGCTTTTTATTAGTAAAATTCAGCAAACATTGAAACTAAACTTTTATTTTTAATTAAAATTGTATAATGACAAAAATATAATTTTTCTTGCGTTGGCACTGGCAAAAATATTCTAGATATTTAGAAAATAAAATGACATTTTCGCCAAAAATCAGATAGCCGTGGAAATAAAACAAAATCTCATTCTGAGAATCCAGTTTAGTGTTATTGACGTTAAAAATGTTGTAATCATTGAGTCAACATTGTTACAGTCCATAACTTTTTAAAATTAATAAAATTTGTAATTACATATTTTTTACGATTGTCGAGATTTTTCTCTCGGTACACTAAAGAGTAATTTCGCCCTGGATCATCATCATATTTAGCTCTACAGCTCGGGGTGGGCCTTGGCTTCCTTTTATTTTTTTCGCCCTTGATATACAAATAAATATTATTGTGCGTTTGTGCATTATAAAATTTGTGATTTACTTTATTATTAAGAATTTAATATAAATTTTAGGATAATTTAAATTTTTTAATACAGGGTGGGGCAGAAAAACCTATCCGATTTCAAATCCCTTTTTCTCAAAAGAGGGAGCAGGTAGAGTAGTGGGGTAAAAACCGTTAGAAAGCAGGTTTTATGCCATTTGTCAGTAGTCAACATGCCTTGGTCTGGTGAACATCGTGCTTTTGTTATTGAGCGGTTTATCGAATGCGGCGGTTCGATAATTGCTACACAACGTGCTTTTCGAATTCATTTCGATATTGGAGTGACGAAAATCCTCGAGAAATCCATCAGGAACCCCTCCATAGCCCAAAAGTGACTGTGTGGTGTGCTCTTTCCCGCCTAGGCGTCTGGGGGCCTTACTTTTTTGAAGAAAATGGGCAAACCGTAACGATCAATAGCGAGCGCTATTGTTTCATGCTGGAAAATTTTCTTAGACCCAAAATGGAAGAAAATGGCGTGGAAAATGTGTGGTTTCAACAGGATGGGGCAACCGCCCACACATCGCGACGATCAATGGACATTCTCAGGGAACTGTTTCCCGGTCGCCTCATTTCCCTGAGAGGTGATCTTGGCTGGCCGCCGCGCTCACCGGATCTCACTCCATGTGACTTCTTCCTTTGGGGTTACCTCAAATCGAAGGTTTACCAGCATCGACCAAGGACCCTTCTTGCTTTACGAAGGGAAATTGCTCGGGCAATTGAAGAAATTCCTGTGGAAATGACGGTGAAAGTCATGGAAAGCTACCGCGAGCGCCTAAATCAGTGTATCCGCTCCCAAGGACGACATTTGAGTGATGTGCTTTTCAAAACTTTAATTTAAAAATGGCATAAAATTTGCGATATGTTAATAAAAAATTTTTTTGACAAGTTGAGTGGTTTTAATTTTATAACGTTTTGAAATCGGATAGGTTTTTCTGCCCCACCCTGTATAAACCAAAATGTCAGTTCAGTTCGGTATTATTTAATCTTGATTGTTGTAATCATTGTATTTATATTATTATACATTATTCAGCTTTAAATATTCAGGTTTTATGATCTTAAATGATATTTTGTTTTTTTATTCCCATGTCTATCTATTTTTTGACCATATTTTATTTTTAAATAATCTAGTGCTACAGATATCCTATTGTATTAAATTATGAGTTTTTAAAAGTAAAAATTAATTTTAAATAACTTTTTATTTTTTTACTTTTACTCTAAAATATAGAGGAGAGCCAATTGTCGCACATTTTTAAAATCCTATATTAAACTCCACTTTCTTATTTTGTTACACAACTTGTATACTATCTACTATCGGAAAATAGAATATCACTCATGCATCATAAACGTTTAAGAAACTAAAAGCCAATATTACTTATATACGTTACGTATGAAGGAAAAAGAATCATGGAATTTTTCCTCAACTATTAGAAGTATAAAGATTTTTGGAATAGGATAGAATGGCACCGTAGAGCCATCTATCTGTTGCCTACAAACTATGAGAACAGTAGCGGCATCAAGTGGTCGCCTACTCAGCGCCCGTTGCCTGATTTGTTGCATAGATAATCAATCTGTTTACGTAGTTGAAAATAAATCAATGGCAATGGTGAAACTAACGGGTCCAAGGCCACTGTGTCATATTATCTTTATACCGGGCGATCGTCTGTGCTCTGTTCTTCTTTTACCTACCTGCATGTTGACCGTGTGTGGTGACCCGTGTCGGCGGAGAAGGGGATCCTGGTAGTTGAGGAAGCCTCAACACACTACTTTGGCCCCGAATTCACCTAAACGGGAGATTACAGTCTAACCCACCTGCGATCAATCGGTCCCCATCCCATTATGAGGCTGGGGGGTGAGTCTTCTTAGGGTGGAAGTGGGATAACAGGGAAGCAGGCGTGCGTATGGACTTTGCGGACCCGTACGATCTCACCCGTGGACTGGCCCTGCTGCCCCCTGGGACGGCTATAGTCTTGGGGAAGCCCTGGCGCTACATTGGCTTGCGGTGCTAGCGTCCCATTTGAGGCTCCGTGGAGGGCGGGGATACCTGAGGCCGAATATTCGTTTCTTTCATGGATAAGACTTTTGTCCCGCTATCCGGTTTGTCATCCGGTAAAAATGGTGCGTCTGAGACCACGTCGAAAGCTCCCGGGAATAAAACCCCGTTAAAAAAAGGAAATTTCCTGTTGGGAAATAATTCTATTGAGAAAACAATCTTCTTTAGAGATTGATTATGAATCGGTGCAAGAAGCTAGAAAAGTAAGTACGAGCCAGGAAAAGACGATTGTACTTCGGTTCCTGGTCGTTAAATCAATTAATGGTTCATTTGAGGAAGAAAGTCCTTTTGTTATTAATAAGTCTTTGTTTGGATTAGTAGGAACTGTAAAATCTATAAGAAAAATTAAGGATGGACTGTTCATTGAGACTGTGTCAGCTGCCCAGGCTGAACGGCTTTTAAAGACCAAAAAGCTTGGGACGTTTGAAATCGAAGTCACTGCACACAGAACTATGAACAATTCCAAAGGAGTAATTTACTGTAAAGACTTACTAAACTACAGCATACAGGAGATTGTACAGGAATTACGAGATCAAGGAGTTATTGATGTGCGTCGAATAATGAAACGTGTTAAGGGTGAGTTAGTGGATACTCCAACTCACATACTCACCTTCAACACTCCAATTTTGCCAGCACATATTAATGTAGCCTTCTATTTCCTCAAGGTTAGGTTGTTTATTCCTGCACCAATGAGATGTTTTAAGTGTCAGCGTTTCGGCCATACTTCTAATAAATGCACGAATCCCCGGGTATGCATCTGCGGGAAGGAACCCCATGAGGGGAAAGATTGTGAGGGACCTTTACAATGCGTCAACTGTAAAGGTGACCATTTAGTCCGATCCCGTAGCTGCCCTACCTATAAGCAAGAAGCGGCCATCCAGGAAATCAGAATAAAAGAAAATCTAACTTATTCTGAGGCTAGGAGCAAGGTTGTTGTGCATACGCCAACTCCAGGAGTCTCGTACTCTTCTGCAATTAATAACTTGAAGCCTACAATTGATTCGAATCAGATAGTAAAAGAACTAAAAACCACAATTGGTGGCTATTCTTAAATCTGTATTTATCACTAAAGACAGTTCTACTCAACGTGGGGCACCTATATCAAAGGCCCCTTTGCAAAAATCAAAAAGTCCGGCACCATCTCAGGTGTCCGTTAATAATAGAGTAAGTGAGGACAAAGGTAACTCTTCTGGGGACGACTGCTTAGTTTTCTCCCCTATCTCAATTACTTCGGAATCCATAAACACCGAAACGAAAAGGAAAAAAGGCTGGCCTGCTGGGAAACCTAGGAAGCCTAAAGTCGTCGGATAGGTCCATTATTTGTAACTTTTCTTTTATGGATACAATCATCCAGTGGAATATTAAGAGCTGTGTGTACCACTATTGCCAACTGAAGATGCTGCTAACTGAATTCAACCCGTTATGCACGTGTCTTCAGGAAACTCATTTCAAACCTGGCCAGATTTATTCACTGAAAAATTACTCAATAATCCGGAGCAATATAGATTCCAACATCCGGGTTCGAGGTGGAGTAACCATCATTTTGAGAGCCGGGGCACAATATGAGCAAGTTCAGGTTGACACAAATCTCCAAGTAGTGGCAATCCGCATGTCTATACCAACTGTCCTTACTATATGTAATATATACTTACCAGAGGCAGATTGGGATTTAGATGATATACGCCATATGGTAAACCAACTTCCAACTCCATTTGTACTACTAGGAGATTTTAATGCTCATAATGTACTCTGGGGCTCTGACCACAGAGACCAAAGAGGCCGTTTTATTGAAGACTTACTGTTATCACCTGATCTCGTCCTTTTGAATGATGGTTCACCCACCTTCTTCAATTCACGGTCAAAATGTTTTTCTCATATTGACCTTACTATTGTATCATCCAGACTGGCGAGTAGGTTTTCGTGGAGAGCTCTTGACGACCTGTACGGTAGTGATCACTTTCCTATAGTGATCACTACGGATACCATCACTACCAATCATGTACGTCAATTTAAGTGGTTATTCAAAAGAGCTAACTGGCCAGAGTTTGAAGCGGCAACACCAGTGACCAACAATCTGTTAGGAGCGGCTAAGAATTCTATTCCTGCCACCAAACCTGGGATCTACAAACGTAGAATACCCTGGTGGAATCAAGAGGTACAAAATCTCATCCGTCACAAGAAGGCCGCTCTTAACAGATTTAAAAGGCAGCCTACGGATGCAAATCTCGTAGCTTTCAAAAGAGCTAGGGCTTTGGCCCGTAAAAGTATATTGCAAAGCAAGCGAGCATCCTGGAACGCGTACGTCTCTGGCATTTCGTCGGAGACTACCACTGAGGACTGTTGGGCTCGGGTGAAAAGCATCACGGGTAGGGGTTACTGTCCACCGTTAACCCACCTGAAATGGAATGAAGAGACCATAACGAGCGATGTGAACACGATTGCTGAACTTATTGCAGATCAGTTCGAAACAACGAGTAGTTCTTTGAACTATGACCCTGGGTTGTTATCTTTCAAGGTTGAAAGGGAAGTGTCATTGGATTTTAGTATGGATGACCAAGATGAACTACCTTACAACAAACCCTTTACCAGGTTAGAACTTGATTCTGCAATCGCTCGTGCTTCCTCTTCATCTCCTGGATAGGATAACATCGCAAATGAGATGCTTAAACACTCAACCCCGACGTTCAAAACCTCCTTGCTATCCACATACAATAGGTTATGGCTCGAGGGAAACTACCCTACAGTTTGGAAAGAAGCCCTTGTTGTGCCAATTCCAAAAGTAGGGAAAGACCCTCTTCTAGCATCTAGCTACAGACCTATCAGCCTTACTTCGTGTCTAGGGAAACTATTAGAACGGATGGTCAACAATCGGTTAGTCTGGTGTCTCGAGACTCGTGGTCTTCTGAGCGAGCACCAAGCTGGTTTCCGGAAATACCGATCCACTACCGACCAATTAGTGTACCTAGAACACAATATTTATAAAGCGTTTTCGAACCGTGAGCATTTGATCGCAGTTTTCTTTGATATCGAGAAAGCATATGATATGACCTGGCGATACCACATTCTACAAAAGTTGCATGAGTGGAGATTTAGGGGTAATCTACCGAATTTTATAAGATCTTTTCTTACAGACAGGACATTCCGAGTCAGAATCGGCAACGTTCTATCTTCCAGTAGGATACTGGAGAACGGTGTACCACAAGGTTCTACTCTGAGTGTCACACTTTTCATCATTGCGGTTATAGATCTTATATCCGGCCTCAGCAATACTGTTGGAGTATGCATGTACGTTGATGAGCTTAGAATTCTCTACAATGCAAAAAGAATGGGAGACATCAATCGTACACTGCAGACAGTAATTAATCAGATTGTACAAAATGCTGCAGGTGCCGGATTTAAGTTCTCCCCTGAAAAGACTCAATGCATGCACTTTTGTAGATTGAATCGTCCTCATTATGGTCCTATGCTTTTCTTAAGAAATGAGAATATTAGATGTAAAGACAGTGTTAGATTTCTTGGGCTCATTTTTGACTCTAAGCTAACCTGGACCCACACCTAAAAGAACTGAAGACCAAATGCTCACAAGCTCTCAATTGTCTCAAAGTCCTTGCTGGTACAAAATGGGGTGCTGAGCCCCAAACACTTCTTAGATTGTATCAGGCACTTGTGCTATCCAGGATAGATTATGGCTGTGTTGTATATGCATCTGCTGCTAAAGGCACCTTAAAGTTGCTAGATCCGTGCCATTACGCGGGCATTCGATATTGTATTGGTGCCTTTCCTACAACCCCAACAGCAAATCTTTGTTGCGAAGCCGGACTAGCACCTTTGGAGATAAGGCGCAAGAAACTTATAATAGCATATATATGCAAAATGTGGGCTCAACACAGCCATAAAAATTTTAATATCTTGTTTCACGAAAACTTTAGGACAAGTACCAAATCTAAGCCTTTATGTTTCCGGTCTAGAGAACTTCTAAGTGAAATTGAATACCAGTTGCCAAAGGTAATACCTATTGGGTTTTTAGAAAATCCCCCGTGGCTTATTCCTCCGGCCAAAGTAATACTGGATTTTTGCCAGTATGACAAACATTCATTACCTTCCGTATTCTTCACTCAGAAGTTTCTCGAATTGGTTAATATGTACCCTGAAGTGAAAATAATTTTCACGGATGGGTCCAAAACTGATCAAGGTTCTGGCTCAACAATAGTTGTCAATAATAATAGCCACTCCTGGTCGCTGCATTGTGATGCATCGGTATACACTACTGAGGCCTACGCAATTTGGCAGGCATTACTATATTGTGATCTCGAAATCATCTGGTCGCAATTCATTATTGCTAGTGACACCCTCAGCATTCTAACTGCATTATCGGATCATTCCTCAACGGACCCTGTCATTCAGATGATTTTATCAAAGATAAAACATTTGTCTGACTCTGGGAAACACATTAAGTTCATTTGGATTCCGAGCCATGTCGGAATTAGAGGGAATGAGCTAGCGGATAATGCAGCACGTAATGCTGCCGAAAGAGACACAATAGAATCACTAGCAATCAAGTACACCGATGCTAGAAATGCAGCATACAGGAGAGTGTCCTTGTTGTGGAACAGGGTGGATAACCACCTACATCGAGTCAAACCTTTGATCGGGCAAACACATTTACCCAATGATTTGTCTCGACCAGACATTGTAAAAGTCCATCGACTGCGGTTAGGCCACACTAGGCTCACACATCGCTACAGATTAACAAGGGAAGCTCAACCTTCCTGCGAGAACTGCCATGTTCCTATGACTGTACCGCATGTCCTAGTGTGCCCCAGGCTACAGCTTATGAGATAAATAATATATAATCTCGGTGATAACATCCAAGCTATGTTGACAGACCACGGTAAAATTAAAGAGGTACTTAATTTCCTTAAGGCTTGCGATCTATATCAAGGACTTTGAGACAATTTATTATTAATAACTGAGTATACTATATATTAATTTATTATTAATTACGATTTCTTTATTTTTTTTTTATAAACGTAATACTGTAGACAATATTCTCATTCTGGTGAAAGTAATATAAATTATGAATACTTACCTTTTCTGCATTTATAGGCTAATGACCTTAGCTGTCGATGCCTTCTATTAAAAAAAAAATATTATTATTATTATTATTATTTTTATTATTATTATTATTATTATTATTATTATTATTATTATTATTTGTAGTATATTCATATTGAAAATCCCGCCTTTACAAGTTATTCAGTTCTTTTATTGTCATACATGTGTAAACATTGTCTGATTGTTTTTTTGTGATATAAAGTGGCGTATTCGCGTGTGAAGTAAAAAGGGTTTATTAAATACGTTTATAGGGACAACAGTGTTTTTATTTTATTGTCCATTTACCCATAATTGTGTTGGGCCACTTCACTACAAAATTTGGCGACGAGGAAAATATTGTTTTTTATCGGAAATAGTTCTGAATCTATTCCAAATATTTGGAGGTTAAACACATGTTCACAAAACAAGTGAAAAATGCCTACGGAACGTCCAGGACAAAATATAACGGTGGTAAATAGTGGAAATGTTGCCACTATTAACGGATTTAACATCGGCGATGACTGGGAGATATTCAGCGAAAGATTAGAGCAATATTATCTTGCTAACGAAGTGGCAGAGATTAGGAAAGTTTCAGTGTGACTGACGTTAATACAGGGTGGGGCAGAAAAACCTATCCGATTTCAAATCCCTTTTTCTCAAAAGAGGGAGCAGGTAGAGTAGTGGGGTAAAAACCGTTAGAAAGCCGGTTTTATGCCATTTGCCAGTAGTCAACATGCCTTGGTCTGGTGAACATCGTGCTTTTGTTATTGAGCGGTTTATCGAATGCGGCGGTTCGATAATTGCTACACAACGTGCTTTTCGAATTCATTTTGGACTCGAACGTCATGATCCTGTTCCACATCACGCTACGATTAAAGTGTGGGTGTCAAATTTTAGACAGACGAGTTCAGCATTGAAAAAGAAGTCGCCTGGACGTCCCAGGACAGCAACAGGACCTGAAAACGTGGCCAATGTGAGAGCCGCGATTGAACGTTCCCCGCGTCGTTCGGCGCGAAAACATTCGCTCGCTTTGGCGATTTCCAACCGCAGTATTCGGCGCATTTTGCACCGGGACCTCAAAATGCATCCCTACAAAATGGTTGTTGCACAGGAATTAAGTGAAAGGGATTTTGAAACCCGTACGAACCTGTGTCGCGATCTCCGAGAACTCCCAAACGACGATGTTGTGCTCTTCACGGACGAAGCCCATTTTCACCTTTGTGGTGCCGTTAACAGGCAGAATTTTCGATATTGGAGTGACGAAAATCCTCGAGAAATCCATCAGGAACCCCTCCATAGCCCAAAAGTGACTGTGTGGTGTGCTCTTTCCCGCCTAGGCGTCTGGGGGCCTTACTTTTTTGAAGAAAATGGGCAAACCGTAACGGTCAACAGCGAGCGCTATTGTTTCATGCTGGAAAATTTTCTTAGACCCAAAATGGAAGAAAATGGCGTGGAAAATGTGTGGTTTCAACAGGATGGGGCAACCGCCCACACATCGCGACGATCAATGGACATTCTCAGGGAACTGTTTCCCGGTCGCCTCATTTCCCTGAGAGGTGATCTTGGCTGGCCGCCGCGCTCACCGGATCTCACTCCATGTGACTTCTTCCTTTGGGGTTACCTCAAATCGAAGGTTTACCAGCATCGACCAAGGACCCTTCTTGCTTTACGAAGGGAAATTGCTCGGGCAATTGAAGAAATTCCTGTGGAAATGACGGTGAAAGTCATGGAAAGCTACCGCGAGCGCCTAAATCAGTGTATCCGCTCCCAAGGACGACATTTGAGTGATGTGCTTTTCAAAACTTTAATTTAAAAATGGCATAAAATTTGCGATATGTTAATAAAAAATTTTTTTGACAAGTTGAGTGGTTTTAATTTTATAACGTTTTGAAATCGGATAGGTTTTTCTGCCCCACCCTGTACATGAAAATGTTTATAAAATACTGAAAAATGTATGCGACCCAGTGAAACGTGCAACAAAAACATTTGACGAATTAATAAGTATATTATCGCAACAATTTAAACCAAAAGTCTCTATATTTCGCAAGAGAATTCAGTTTGATTGTTTAAGACAAACAAATGAAACAATCAAAGAGTGGTACGTAAAAGTGAAAACCGTAGCAGCACAATGCGAATTTGGAACCAGTTTAGCCGAAAGAGTAAAGTAAAAAGGGTTTATTAAATACGTTTATAGGGACAACAGTGTTTTTATTTTATTGTCCATTTACCCATAATTGTGTTGGGCCACTTCACTACAAAATTATTGTATTATTATTATTATTATTATTATTATTATTATTATTATTATTATTATTATTATTATTATTATTATTATTATTATTATTATTATTATTATTATTATTATTATTATTATTATTATTATTATTATTATTATTATTATTATTATTATTATTATTATTATTATTATTATTATTATTATTATTATTATTATTATTATTATTATTATTATTATTATTATTATTATTATTATTATTATTATTATTATTATTATTATTATTATTATTATTATTATTATTATTATTATTATTATTATTATTATTATTATTATTATTATTATTATTATTATTATTATTATTATTATTATTATTATTATTATTATTATTATTATTATTATTATTATTATTATTATTATTATTATTATTATTATTATTATTATTATTATTATTATTATTATTATTATTATTATTATTATTATTATTATTATTATTATTATTATTATTATTATTATTATTATTATTATTATTATTATTATTATTATTATTATTATTATTATTATTATTATTATTATTATTATTATTATTATTATTATTATTATTATTATTATTATTATTATTATTATTATTATTATTATTATTATTATTATTATTATTATTATTATTATTATTATTATTATTATTATTATTATTATTATTATTATTATTATTATTATTATTATTATTATTATTATTATTATTATTATTATTATTATTATTATTATTATTATTATTATTATTATTATTATTATTATTATTATTATTATTATTATTATTATTATTATTATTATTATTATTATTATTATTATTATTATTATTATTATTATTATTATTATTATTATTATTATTATTATTATTATTATTATTATTATTATTATTATTATTATTATTATTATTATTATTATTATTATTATTATTATTATTATTATTATTATTATTATTATTATTATTATTATTATTATTATTATTATTATTATTATTATTATTATTATTATTATTATTATTATTATTATTATTATTATTATTATTATTATTATTATTATTATTATTATTATTATTATTATTATTATTATTATTATTATTATTATTATTATTATTATTATTATTATTATTATTATTATTATTATTATTATTATTATTATTATTATTATTATTATTATTATTATTATTATTATTATTATTATTATTATTATTATTATTATTATTATTATTATTATTATTATTATTATTATTATTATTATTATTATTATTATTATTATTATTATTATTATTATTATTATTATTATTATTATTATTATTATTATTATTATTATTATTATTATTATTGTCGGGAGATGGTTCATTCTTGCCCCTGTACTGCGACCTTTCTGGTCTATTGTACCCTCCGTGTTTCCTCCTATTCTAGGAGCCCTGTATGTTTTGTAAACTCCAGGGTTTTCTTTAGACTAATGTCCTTTAGTGTCTTAGTGTGCAATTTCTTTGCTCCTAAAAGACTATGTCTGCTTGCCATAAATGCTTCGCAGTGACATATTAAGTGTTCAGGGGTTTCATCCTCTTCTCCACATCCTCTGCATGTTGGTTCTTGTTTGAGGCCCAACCTTTGCAAATGTTTATTTAATTGACAGTGTCCTGTTATCAGTCCTGTTATTAGTCTGACATCTTGCTTGCTCATTACAAGTAATTTGTCTGTTCTTTTCTTGGATGGCTCGTTCAGGAAGAGCTTGGAATGTCTTTGGCCTGATGTGGCTGTCCAATGCCGTTTGTGCCATTGCCAAGGCAAAGTATTAAGTTCTTGCTAAACTGTTTGCGCAGTTATTCCGCAAGCAGGTTCTGGTCCTATAAAAGGTATATTTGTCCCATCTTTTGCAAGATGGTCGGCTGTCTGGTTTCCTTCAATTTCTGAATGCCCGGGTACCCATATCAATCTTAATTTAGTCGTCGCTCCTAAGGCATTCAATCTGTGGATGCAGTCCAGAATTAGTCCTGAGCCTACCTGACACGAGTTTAATGCCTTAAGTGCGGTTTGGCTGTCTGTTACTATGGAGATTCTTCTATTGTGGTAGTTTTTCTCCAATAGTAATTGCACGCTGGTTAAAATTGCGTGTACTTCTGCTTGGAATACTGTTGCATTTGTCCCAAGTCCAACCGATAGGTTGTGTCTTAGTCCCTTTGTCCCATGTATTCCAGCTCCGGTTCCATTGGTTGTTTTGGAGCCGTCTGTATATATGACTATGACGTCTCTTTCCACTAGACTTTGAGAGTGTTCCCATGCATCCCTTTCAGGAATTATTATCCTGTAAGTTTTGTCAATGGTGTACATTTTATTGATTCTATCAGGCACCATTTGTAAAATGGAGTGCTTGTTCATCTCTGTGTAAATTTCACAGTGTCCATTTCCGCATTTATCCTCTTTTGAGAAAACTTTTATCTTATATGCTCCGCTCATTGCCCTTGATTTTACCACTAAGTGTAGTGGGGGCAAGCTTAACAGAGTTTCCATTGCCGATGTTGGTGTGGTTGACATAGCTCCTGTAATCCCTAAGCAGGCTAGCCTTTGTACCTTGCTGAGTGCATCTTGACAGTGCTTTGTCTTTGTTCTTTGCCACCAGGCCAGGCTGGCGTATTCTATGACGGGCTTGATCATTACTGAATAGATTCAGTTGTATATCCTGCCTCATTCAGTTCCCGTATGAGTTCGTCCACAACGAGGCACCACAATAGGGGTGAAAGGACTCCGCCTTGTGGACATCCCCGCATGGCTTGTACCCCTACAGTCTCGTTGTTTGAGGAGGCATAAATTTCTCTTTTTTCCAGCATGTTAGAGATCCATCTACATACTGTAGGCTGTACTCCTTTCCTAACAGCTGCTCTATTTATCGATTGGAAGGAGGTGTTGTCAAACGCTCCCTCTATGTCCAAGAATGCTCCAAGAGCAACTTCTTTTCTATGCAGTGTTTTCTCTGCTCGGCGAACGACTTCGCAGATTGCCATTTCGCACGATTTTCCTGACTGATAGGTATACTGATATTTATGGAGAGGAAGTTTCCTCAGCACAGTATCCCTTGTATGCCTCTCAATTAGTCTTTCCAGCAGTTTAAGGAGGAAAGATGTTTGGTTTGGGTATAAATACGACTTTGACTTGTCTCCACATTATTGGTATATATGCTAGTGCCAGACTGCCTCTAAACATTGTACACAATATGGGTGCCAAGTGATCTATTCCCTGCTGTAACATAGCAGGTACAATACCATCCTTTCCTGGAAATTTGAAGGGCAGAAACTTTCTAACTGCCCATTTAATTTTCTCTTGATTAACCACTTGTTTGGCAAGTGTCCAGTCATCCTTAGTGGTCCTACTGTAGGATCCAACCAAGTTTTGCCGTTGTTCCCATCTAGTTTGCGTAAGACTTACTGATTGGGGAAAATGTGTCTGCAGTAAATGCTCCATCGTTTCTTTTTCCCCTTCAGTATACTCTCCCGTCGGTTTTTTGAGGGAGCCAAGCAGTCCCTCTTGTTCTTTTAGTAGGGCTTTTTGGAGTCTAGCACCTTCAGGTATCTGTTCAAGTTCCTGGCAGTACTTCCTCCAAGAGTCTCTTTTAGCTTTCCTTATGGCTTTGTTATACTCGGTTAGTGACGTTCTATAAACGCCCCATTCTCCGGTTCGTTTTGCTCTGTTGAACAACTTTCGTGTTTCTGTTTTCAGACGGAACAGTCCCTCATGCCACCAAGGCACCCTTCTTAAGGTTCTTTTCTCCCGCTCTGGGCAACTGGCCTCGAAAGCTGCTTTTATCGCTTCACGGAGGTTATTTTCCATGAGCTCTAGTTCTGCTGGGTTTCCTGCTCTAGGAGGGCAGTTTTCCAGTTGAATTTCTAATTGTTCCCTGTAAAGGTTCCAGTTAGTTCTCTTCGGATCTTTGTACGGTACAGGAGATATATCGTCTGATTCTACCTCGAATCGTATATATCTATGATCAGAGAGCGACGGCTCGTCTAATACATGCCAGTTTTTTACTGTGTCGCTTACGTACACAGTACCTATAGTTATGTCAATTACCTCCCTTCTTGTTCTAATTACGAAGGTCGGTTCATTGCCTTTATTTGCTATTTCTAAATTATTCGCTAACAAATATTCAATAAGAGACTCACCCCTTTTGTTAGTATCAGTGATGCCCCAGACAAGATGGTGTGAGTTGGCGTCGCACCCGACAAGAATTTACCAGCCTTTTGTGTGGGCTCGCTCCACCAGTCTGCGAAGGCCTGCCGGTGGTGGATCGCCTGGTTGGTCATAAGGCAGGTACGCGGATCCGAGCACAAACTCCCTCTCGCACCCTGCCTCTGACGTCACCAGGCTTATTACAACAAGGTCTCTGTAACATAAGTCCCATAATGATGTAACATTTAAATTTTTCTTAACTAATATGCAGGTTCTGGGTATAGTGGCAGAAGTATCAAAAATGATTTTTCTCCCACTTCCCCTAAGATCCTTAATTACGCCGTTGTAAGTCCAAGGTTCTTGGACTAAGGCCACGTCAATGTCGTGTTTTGTCATGTAGGCACTGAGGGCATACGATGCCGCTTTACAGTGCTGTACGTTAATTTGTATAATCTTCAGGAAGGCAATTACCTACTGAGTACTGGTGGAGGGTTGAGGGTTCTCCGATGTCCCCTCAACCTCCATCTTCTCCGTTTCGTCCTCGGCCCCGGCTTCGCCCTCCTTCTTCTTGGCCAGAGCTTTGAACTGAACTCGGGAGAAGTTCAGGTACGGTCGGTGACCGCAGATGTCCATGGCACAAGTTTGGTCCATCAGGACAATCAATTGTTGTCCCTTTAGATCCTCCTTCCGGTCCACTATCCTCCAGGTCGAGGTTTGGATGTCCTTATTTTGGATCTGGAGGCGACCCAAAATCTTTTCAGCTTCCATTGCTGGCCCCGGTATCCACACCATCGCTCGCACTGGCTTGGGAAGGTTCTTCGCCTCAACGAATTGAAGCGTCGCCCCTTCCAACGGTGTCTCATTGCGCAACAACCCGCCTAACCAGTCCAGTGTGGCCTGGTCACAGCAAGTGATGCGCAGAGTCCCGTCCCGGTGCCTGCAGTCTGTGAACCTTGGATGGACCTCCCCAGTTTTCACCAAGTCGATCTTCTCCAAGATCCACATCTTCAACTTCCCTGTACAGCAAGATCTTATTAAATTTATATTACATATCATGTACACAAAATTAAAATACATTAACATTCAGTTTTACATATCGCACAAAAATACATAGAGAACACATTCACTCCAATTTCCTCTCAAAATTGACAACACAATAACCACCAATTGTGTAAGTTAATTAAATAAATTGTAAGTTTGGCCAGAAATTTGCATTTTCCTTTTTGAACTTTTCCAATACACCAAAATATACGATATTTAATCCTTGTATATCAGTTCTTGCATTTATGTTGTTACAATCATCGCTGATACGCAGCATACCTTATTTTCATTAAATTTTTTAATTAAAAAAAGAATAGAAAATGTTAGCGCTAGTGATGATGTTTATTTAATGGATATTGTAACGGTAATGGTTGTTGTACGTCCAGAGAATATGAACGTAGATATTCAAGAATTAATTTATCAGAATTTCATTGTTTCTTAATTATTACCTAATTTTTTTTGTATACTTTAAAAAAAATATTAAAATATCTTAAAAGTTTTAGCAAGAGTACCTCTTTATGTAATTTTGCATCGTACGTAATATTTTATAAGTAAAAATTTGTTGTGGCCAGCACAATACCTCTCGCCATTTCCATTTTATGTTATATAAGTATTGTATTGCACTTCGTTATCGAACCGTCGATTTATAACAAAAAATGACAGGACTTTACCCAAATATTGTTTTTATTGTATTTAACATGTCTTGCCTCGGATAGCTTAGTGTGGAGGTGAGGACGCAGGGTTGGTTGATAACAACAGAAAAAGACCAAAGAAATTTGAATATATATATATATATATATATATATATATATATATATATATATATATATATATATATTGTAATTTACGAAGACATGGACAACAAAGACACACAATTTATAAATAAATAACCCTTTTTTGTGAACCGTGATCAGAGCAACACCTATTGCAATTTACTTAGAAATAATATCAATTTCTCTAGCGGACAAACAACGGCGAGCGACTCAACCTTTACACACGGAGGATTCCTCGGATTCCTCTTCTCCTAACGGACGGACAGCGGCGAGCAGTACGGACGGACTCAGCCTAAACACACGGCGGATATAACCCGTACTCTTTTCGGCGGCCTATAAACCCAAAGTAACAGTACTTGTCATTAAAACGGCGGTGGGAGTAATTTTCTTGGTGTACAGGGGTCGCTACTGTCTCAAATGATAAATAATATTTTTATAAAAATTTACGTAAATTCTCTAGTCACATTTATTTACCCTAATTCCATTTTACAATATTAAATAATTTACAAATATTGTTATAAATAAATCCACAATGTCAATCACGCATGCGACGGCCACGCGCGGGTATGTCGTGAATCACAACACGTCAAAATTTGAAGGAGACAAATGTCAGAAACTTCTAGAAGTAAACAAATGCTACAATACAATCAAATGTGTAAACGAGCGTTACATTGTTTCACAACAATATGGTAAGTTAAATTACAAATATCTTTTATTCTAAACGGGTACATTCACTATCTATATATATATATTTTTCTGGGATGTAGAGAATAATTCAACTTGATTTCCTGGTAATAGGTCATTTTTCTGTACGGTGCATAGTTTTTGTGTAAAAAATTTTTAAAAGTGGAAATTTAGCTTTTTGAAACAATACATCGAAGTCTACATGTACAAAATTAAAAAGAAAAACGATGTCATCTATCACATTTGACATGTCAATGTTAGTGACAAACCAATATAAGAAATGTATAAAGATTAGTTAAAAGTGGATATATATATTTTATGGAACGATTATTATGGATATAATAGTATAATTAAAGGTATTTTATAATTATTATTATTTTCTCTATTTAAATGGTAATTAAAAAATCATATATAACCTTGAAGTTAAATTTTAACATATGTTCATCCATAGGTAAAACTGTTTGCTTTTTATGACAGAGAAGTTGAAAAGGTGATAATTCAGTGAATATGAACGTACAGTAACATATGTACGCATGTTTCCATTGACAATATAGTTGCTGAACGACGAAAAAGGCATGTATTTAAATGGAACCTAATTTGGATATGAAATTGATAAAAATGGTACCCAGACGGAACGGAAGTGCGTAAAACTATTATAATACACTATCGGCAGAGCCCTAGGAGAAAGATTGTTTGACATGTCAATCAGAACCTTTAAATGGAAATATTTTTGAAATGAGGACATTTTGAAAGAAGTTAAATTCATCAACATAAATTATGAGAATGGGCAATGATTTCACAATAGTAAAAATGGCCTAAAACATATTTAAAATTTATAAATTTGATGGTTCCTGTCCGTGGTTCATGTCCACTTCGAAAGTGTTGCCAAACATTCCATAAGTAACTAGGTAAGTACCTATAAAACAAATATTGCTAACTAGATCAATGTGAAATCGGTACACAAGTGCTACCAAATATGCCATAAGTGAAAAACAAATATTCCTAATTGCATTACTGTGAAGTTAGTCAATTAATTTTCTAGCTACTAATAAAAAATATAATAAATTTTGTACATAAATATACGAGAAAGTGTTGCCATAAGTAGCTAAGTAAAACACAAATACTCCAATATCAAGATTTTGACAGCTAGATCGTTTTTTTTTACATAAAGTTGTCAGAAACATGTCGTTTTCGTATCAAATGAATGGTACCGTTAAGGGCTGCCTTGCAGAAATGCTAAACATTTGACAGCTCGAACGTCTTTTGTTTTTTGCTTAAAGTTGTCAGAACCATGTCGTGTTTGGTATCAAATGAGAGGGTTCGTCAAGGGCTGCCATGCAGAAATGCTAAAAATTTGACAGCTTGATCGGCTTTTGTTTTTTGTTTAAAGTTGTCAGAACTATGTCGTGTTTGGTATCAAATGAAAAGTAAAGTCAAGGGCTGTCATACGGAAGTATCAAAATTTTGACAGCTCGATCAGCTTTTGTTTTTTGCTTAAAGTTGTCAGAAACATGTCGTGTTTGGTATCAAATGAGAGGGTTCATCCAAGGGCTGCCATGCGGAAATGTCAAAAATTTGACAGCTCGATCGGCTTTTGGGTGGGCAAGTTGCGTAGGCAGTTTGAGTGAGCAGGTTGCGTGGGTATTTTGGGTGGGCAAGTTGCGTGGGTAGTTTGAATAGGCAGGTTGAGTGGGCAGGTTGCGTGGGCATTTTGGGTCGGCAGGTTGCGTGGGCAGTTTGAGTGGGCAGGTTGGGTGGGCAGGTTGCGTGGGCATTTTGGGTGGGCAGGTTGCGTGGGCAGTTTGGGTGGGCAGGTTGCGTGGGCATTTTGAGTGGGCAGGTTGCGTGGGTCGTTTGGGTGGGCATATTGCGTGGGCAGGTTGCGTGAGTAGTTTGAGTGGGCAGGTTGCGTGGGATTGTTTGGGTGGGCGGGAAAAAAAAATATTTTGAAAGACACTTAGCGGCAGCACTTTGCATTTAAATTGTTCCTAGACGGATTGGACATACGTAAAACTATTATAAAACACTATCGGCGGAGCCCTAGGGAATACTCGGCGTAGCCGAGTTTTCGCTAGTCTTTTATACTAAACGGGTAGATTCACTATCTATATATCTATATATATTTCTATATTGAATTCATCAAGACGATCGGGGAAATTTTATTCGCCTGTACAGACTAAACGGTAAGAGCGATTTTAATGAAAATTTTTCCAAGGTGTAGAGAATAACTCAACTTGATTTCCTGGTAATAGGTCAATTTTCTATACGGTGCATAGTTTTTGTGTAAAAAATTTTTAAAGGTCGTATTTTGGCTTTTTGAAACAATTTGAAATCAAAAATTTAGTCTTCTTTGAAAAATTTAAGACGAAGAACGTTTCTTTGACATGTCAATCAGAACATTTAAATGGAATTATTTATAAAATAAGGCCATTTTGAAAGAAGTTAAATTAATAAACATACATTATGGCAATGGGAGGTTATTCCATAGTAGTTTAAAAGGCCTAAAACATTATATTTAAAAATTAAAATTTTTGGAGCTTCATGTCCGTGATTCATGTACATTTCCAAAGTGTTGCTAAACATCCCATAAATAACTAAGTAAAAAACAAATATTCCAATGTCAAGAATTTAACAGCTCGAACGGCTTTTTTTTTTGCTTAAAGTTGTCAGAATCATGTCGTGTTTGGTATCAAATGAGAGGGTTCGTCAAGGGCTGCCATGCAGAAATGTTAAAAATTTGACAGCTCGATCGGCTTTTGTTTTTGGCATAAAGTTGTCAGAAACATGTCGTGTTTGGTATCAAATGAGAGGTATCGACAAGGGCTGCCATGCAGAAATGTCAAAATTTTGAAAGCTCGATCGGCTTTTGTTTTTTGCTTAAAGTTGTCAGAACCATGTCGTGTTTGGTATCAAATGAGAGGGTTCGTCAAGGGGTGAAATACAGAAATGTCAAAAATTTGACAGCTCGATCGGCTTTTGTTTTTTGCTTAAAGTTGTCAGAAACATGTCGTGTTTGGTATCAAATGAGAGGGTTCGTCAAAGGCTGCCATGCAGAAATGTCAAAATTTTGAAAGCTCGATCGGCTTTTGTTTTTTGCTTAAAGTTGTCAGAACCATGTCGTGTTTGGTATCAAATGAGAGGGTTCGTCAAGGGCTGCCATGCAGAAATGTCAAAATTTTGAAAGCTCGATCGGCTTTTGTTTTTTGCATAAAGTCAGAACCATGTCGTGTTTGGTATCAAATGAAAGGTAACGTCAAGGGCTGTCATGCAGAAATGTCAAAAATTTGACAGCTCGCTCGGCTTTTGTTTTTTGCATAAAGTTGTTAGAACCATGTCGTGTTTGGTATCAAATGAGAGGGTTCGTCAAGGGCTGCTATGCAGAAATGTCAAAAATTTGACAGCTCCATCGGCTTTTGTTTTTTGCTTTAAAGTTGTTAGAATCATATCGAGTTTGGTATCAAATGAGAGGTATCGTCAAGGGCTGTCATACAGAAATGTCAAATATTTGATAGCTCGATCGGCTTTTGTTTTTTGCTTAAAGTTGTTAGAATCATGTCGTGTTTGGTATCAAATGAAAGGTAACATCAAGGGCTGTCTTGCAGAAATGTCAAAAATTTTACAGTTCGATTGGCTTTTGTTTTTTGCTTAAAGTTGTCAGAACCATGTCGTGTTTGGTATCAAATGAGAGGCATCGTCGAGGGCTGCCATGCAGAAATGTCAAAAATTTGACAGCTTGATCGGCTTTTTTTTGTTTAAAGTTGTCAGAACCATGTCGTGTTTGGTATCAAATGATAGGTAACGTCAAGGGCTGCCATGCAGTAATGTCAAAAATTTGACAGCTCGGTAGGCTTTTACTTTTTGCATAAAGTTGTCAGAATCATGTCGTGTTTGATATCAAATGAGAGATATCGTCGAGGGCTGTCTTTGCAGATATGTTAAACATTTGACAGCTCGCATGGCTTTTTTTGTGTTTGGTATCAAATGAGAGGTATCGTCGAGCAAATTGCTTGGGCAGATTGGGTGGGCAGGTTGCGTGCGGCAGTTTGGGTTGGCATTTTGGGTGGGCAGGTTGCGTGGGCAGGTTGCGTGTGCAGTTTGGGTGAGCAGTTTGCGTGGGCTGTTTGGGTGGGCGAGAAAAAAATATTTTGAAAGACTCTTAGCGTTAGCACTTTGCGTTTAAATTGTTCCTAGACGGATTGGACGTACGTAAAACTATTATAAAACACTATCGGCGGAGCCCTAGGGTATACACGGCGTAGCCGAGTTTACGCTAGTCTTTTATACTAAATAATTTCATTCACTATCTATATATATTTCTATATATATTTGAATTAATCACGACGATCGGGGAAATTTTGTTCGCCTCTACAGCCTGAACGGTACAAGCGATTTTAATGAAAATTTTTCTGGGATGTAGAGAATAACTCAACTTGATTTCCTGGTAATAGGTCATTTTTCTGTACGGTGCATAGTTTTTGTGTTAAAAATTTTTAAAGGTCGTATTTTAACTTTTTCAAACAATCGATCGAAGTCTACGTGTACAAAATTTATAAGAAAAACGATGTCATCTGTCACATTTGACATGTCAATGTTAGTGACAAACCATTGTAAGAAATGTGTAAATATCAGTTAAAAGTGGATATATATTTTTCATGAAACGATTATAATAGTATAATTAAAGGTATTTTATAATTATTTTCTCTATTTAAATGGTAATTAATAATCCATATATAACCTGGAAGTTAAATTTTAACATATGTTCTTCCTTAGGTAAAACTGTTTGCTTTTTTTGACAGACAAGTTTAAGTAGGTGATAATTCATTGATATACAATTAATGAACGTATAATAACATGTAAGACGAGGACGAATATAACTTTAACGGGACTATTTAAAAAGGGGAAAACGCGGGAATCTAAATGAAATAATTTGGAATTTGAAGAAAAACACAATTAATAATCCAAATTATTGGTAGCGTGCCACCAGGTTATTTATGGGTAAATAACCAAAACCTAATTTTGAATTTGGATATAAACTATAATTTTATTTGTTTGGAGGGCAAGGCGATATAATGATGAAACGATTTTGTATTAAATAACTGTATTAACAAAACATAATTAAAATAGAAGTTTACAATACAATAAAAATAAAAACAAGTAGAATTTTATAAAATAATTTAGAAACAGAGCGGAAAAAGTTACATTATGAAAAATATTATTATTAACTTACACAATTATGAATATTTACACTTACATCTTGACTAACGAACGGCTTCTTACTCCGACTAACTCCGACTAACCAAACTGACTAATATCTCGATCGTCAATTTATTGTCCATGATTATCCCATTGTTTGACACTACATCACCAATCTGGATTCTTATTGGTCAATTCTGACGTCAGCGCACCAATCAAGTATCGCGTTCATCAGAAGCATCACGAGAGAAACAACCCTTGTCACGACCAAGATGACTCACATTCTCATGACCCATGAGAACCAGACCGATGATGTTTGCCAAACAACGAGATAATAATAATTCGGCAAATACAATGTCTGTTATAAGAAAATTCCGAATAGTACTTTAAATATTTAGTTTTTGATAATGACCAACAACAACAAAATTTAGATTAATGACTTTTGCCGAATTATTTATTTACTAAAATTAATTACAAATTAAACTAATAATACTGAAGAACATTGTTACAACTCCTTTCCCCTTAAACTAAGTTATGTTTTCTGAAGGAAAATACAACTTAATTCAATAGGCTACCGTAAGTTACCAGAATCCGGCCTCCAGGTTCCCCTTTACTAGACTACTGCAGACTTCCTGCTGGTGTCATACTTCTGTTGCCATCAACTCCGTAAACTTGTCCACCGTAGGCTTCATTTCAGTCTGTGCTGCTTCAGCTCCACGTTTCTGAACTACATCCTCGTGACGATATGATCAATTTCCGTAGCTTGCACCTTGTATTCTGCGACCCTCGCGCCAGAATCACTCCCGGCAGCTCTTTCTTCAGTTGCATCATATCTCACTTACTCTCGAATACATGCGATCGTCCTCTGAGGCATTGGTATCCTCCGAAAGCTTCGTCACAGTCAGTGCTGTCTCGGCTTCTCGTTTTCGGACGACGTTGTACTACTTCTACATGAGGATGGCAGGCTCGGCGTTTTCTTCTGGGCAGTTCTGCTTGCAATCCAGCATTAAGGTCCCTGATGCCGTCGTCTAGCAACTCTTACATTGTAAACTGTAACAACGGTTCTAAGCAGTATCTTGTGTCTCAATACATAAATAAATAAATAATATTTCATCGATTAAATTTATACCTCGAAAACTTATCTAGTCTCAAAACTATGTCCTTCTTTTGTTCTCAAATTAATTTAACTCTCTAACTACATGTAATTGATTACTTAACTAAAATCTAAATAAACTCAAAACAAAATTATATCTATTACTACTTTTACGAATCCCTAATAAATCTTATTCTATCTCTCGACTCACTAATCTACCGTAGGTCTTAGCTTGGAAGGAATTTTTATCCAAAATCTAGTTAACATTACTTCATCTCCCAGCCTAAGACATACGTTGGCTGTCATACGGGTAGGAGTGCCAATTTCCTAAATGCATACAACTTTTATGATCTGACTACCCGAGTTAAATCTTATTCTATTGTATTCATTATTTTGCCTAAACCGTCCTCTAAACATTGTAATAGATAAAATATCTTTGCTAATTCATTGCAATTTTCAACCGAGCTTGACTACCGGAATAATTTCGCATCTCACCGCTGCATACCAGTTTGTAACACGAGGACGAATATAACTTTAACGGGACTATTTAAAAAGGGGAAAACGCGGGAATCTAAATGAAATAATTTGGAATTTGAAGAAAAACACAATTAATAATCCAAATTATTGGTAGCGTGCCACCAGGTTATTTATGGGTAAATAACCAAAACCTAATTTTGAATTTGGATATAAACTATAATTTTATTTGTTTGGAGGGCAAGGCGATATAATGATGAAACGATTTTGTATTAAATAACTGTATTAACAAAACATAATTAAAATAGAAGTTTACAATACAATAAAAATAAAAACAAGTAGAATTTTATAAAATAATTTAGAAACAGAGCGGAAAAAGTTACATTATGAAAAATATTATTATTAACTTACACAATTATGAATATTTACACTTACATCTTGACTAACGAACGGCTTCTTACTCCGACTAACTCCGACTAACCAAACTGACTAATATCTCGATCGTCAATTTATTGTCCATGATTATCCCATTGTTTGACACTACATCACCAATCTGGATTCTTATTGGTCAATTCTGACGTCAGCGCACCAATCAAGTATCGCGTTCATCAGAAGCATCACGAGAGAAACAACCCTTGTCACGACCAAGATGACTCACATTCTCATGACCCATGAGAACCAGACCGATGATATTTGCCAAACAACGAGATAATAATAATTCGGCAAATACAATGTCTGTTATAAGAAAATTCCGAATAGTACTTTAAATATTTAGTTTTTGATAATGACCAACAACAACAAAATTTAGATTAATGACTTTTGCCGAATTATTTATTTACTAAAATTAATTACAAATTAAACTAATAATACTGAAGAACATTGTTACAAACAGATATGTACGTATGTTTCCATAGACAAAATATGCATTGGACAAAGAAAGATGCATACATTTAAATGGAATCTAATGTGGATATGAAATTGATAAAAATGGTGCCTAGACGGAATGGACGTACGTAAAACTATTATAATACACTATCGGCGGAGCCCTAGGAGAAAGATTCTTTGACATGTCAATCAGAATTTTTAAATGGAAATATTTTTGAAAGGAGGACAATTTGAAAGAGGTTAAATTCGTAAACAAGAATGATGAGAATGGGCAATTATTTCACAATAGTAAAAATGGCCTAAAACATATTTAAATTTATAATTTTTGTTGGTTCATGTCCGTGTTGAAAATTTTAAGACAAAGAACATTCGTTTGACATGTCAATTAATGAACGTATAATAACAGATATGTACGTATGTTTCCATAGACAAAATATACATTGGACAAAGAAAGATGCATACATTTAAATGGAATCTAATGTGGATATGAAATTGATAAAAATGGTGCCTAGATGGAATGGACGTACGTAAAACTATTATAATACACTATCGGCGGAGCCCTAGGAGAAAGATTCTTTGACATGTCAATCAGAATTTTTAAATGGAAATATTTTTGAAATGAGGACAATTTGAAAGAAGTTAAATTCGTAAACAAGAATGATGAGAATGGGCAATTATTTCACAATAGTAAAAATGGCCTAAAACATATTTAAATTTATAACTTTTGATGGTTCATATCCGTGTTGAAAATTTTAAGACAAAGAACATTCGTTTGACATGTCAATCAGAACATTTAAATGGAATTATTCATGCAATAAGGACAATTTGAAAGAAGTTCATAAAGATAAAATATGACAATGGGCAATAATTCCACAATAACTGAAAAGGCCTTAACCAAATTTAAAAATTACAATTTTTGAAGGTTCATGTCCGTGATTCATGTGTATTTCAAAAGTGTTGCCAAACATCCCATAAGTATCTAAGTAAAAAACAAATATTCCAATGTCAAGAATTTGACAGCTCGATCGGTTTTTGTTTTTTGCATAAAGTTGTCAGAACCATATTGTGTTTGGTATCAAATGAAAGGTAACGTCAAGGGCTGTCATGCAGAAATGTCAAAAATTTGACAGATCGATCGGCTTTTGTTTTTTGCTTAAAGTTGTCAGCACCATATCGTGTTTGGTATCAAATGAAAGGTAACGTCAAGGGCTGTCATGCAGAAATGTCAAAAATTTGACAGCTCGATCGGCTTTTATTTTTTACTTAAAGTTGTCAGAACCATGTCGTGTTTGGTATCAAATGAAAGGTAACGTCAAGGGCTGTCAAGCAGAAATGTCAAAAAATAGACAGCTCGGTCGGCTTTTGTTTTTTGCTTAAAGTTGTCAGAACCATGTCGTTTTTGGTATCAAATGAAAGGTAACGTCAAGGACTGTCATGCAGAAATGTCAAAAATTTGACATCTTGATTGGCTTTTGTTTTTTTGCTTAAAGTTGTCAGCACCATATCGTGTTTGGTATCAAATGAAAGGTAACGTCAAGGGCTGTCATGCAGAAATGTCAAAAATTTGACAGCTCGATCGGCTTTTGTTTTTTACTTAAAGTTGTCAGAACCATGTCGTGTTTGGTATCAAATGAAAGGTAACGTCAAGGGCTGTCATGCAGAAATGTCAAAAATTAGACAGCTCGGTCGGCTTTTGTTTTTTGCTTAAAGTTGTCAGAACCATGTCGTTTTTGGTATCAAATGAAAGGTAACGTCGAGGACTGTCATGCAGAAATGTCAAAAATTTGACAGCTCGATTGGCTTTTGTTTTTTGTTTAAAGTTGTCAGAACCATGTCGTGTTTGGTATCAAATGAGAAGTATTATCGAGGGTTGCCATACCGATTGGGTGGAGAGGTTGCGTAGGAATTTTAGGTGGGCAAGTTACGTGGGTAGTTTGAGTGGGCAGGTTGCGTGGGCATTTTGGGTGGGTAAGTTGCGTGGGCAGGTTGGGTGGGTAGTTTGTGTGGGCATTTTGGGTGGGCAGGTTGCGTGGGCATTTTGAGTGGGCAGTATGGGTGGGCAGGTTGCGTGGACTGTTTGGGTGGGTGGTAAAAAAATATTTTGAAAGACTCTTAGCGTTAGCACTTTGCGTTTAAATTGTTCCCAGACGGATTTAACGTAAGTAAAACTATTATAAAACACTATCGGCGGAGCCCTAGGGAATACTCGGCGAAGCCGAGTTTTCGCTAGTATACAATGCTATTTTTACATAGAATACATTTTCTTGTAGCTGAAACAATAACAGTGTGGTTATGGTGACTTGTGAACATGTGTATATTGTCTTTTTAGATCATGACGGTCGGCTATTGTCTTTTACAGGTAAGTATTTCATTAAATATTTTACAAATATTATAAATACATCTTCCTTTTCAGATTAAACAATAAATAAACAACGCAAATTGTAAAATACACGTTCCTAAACATTCTAACTGTGACGGTACAACTACAGGTTTTCAAAAGGAGGGAAAACCCTTACTGGACGAAAGGGCCTATCGTCACAGAGGAAGTTCCTAAATATCAGAGATTCTTCCAATTCATTAACTAGATTGGCGGTATTTGTGATGGATATATGCATTTTACCTACAATTTTAAATATTCATTTAATATAACAATAAGAAAGATTAAATGTATTTCCCAAAAAAAAGCTTTCAGAATGTCACTGAAACTATTGATTTTTGACTCTGACATCTGTCATTCACAAACTATGTTATAAACATTACAATGTTATTAACATTTGAATTTGTAAACTGGTTTCCTGAGTGCCTTAGCCTCTGCGATGTATTACATTAAATTATTCTATATATTACAGTGCCTTTATCTCTAAATATATACAAGATATAATAAATTTTTAAGTGTATTAGATGGAGAATTTTATGTTCTTCAATATTTGTAATAACAACACACACACACACACACACACACACACACACACACACACACACACACACACACACTGACATCATAGTAAAAATGTTATAATCGGATTATAGGGACCTCAAAAAGTGCTTTTCCAAATCTGGATCTGCGAATTTTAGCTAGTGATTCTGTCGAGACGAGATATCTCTTGATTCTCGTTTCGTCTCGTACTCGAGATTTCTCGTTTCGTCGATGAGACAGAAATGTAAAAAATATTTGCCGAGATCTCGATTCTCGAAAATTGTTTCGAGATTTCTCGGTTGTTATTTTTCTTATTAGTTATATTTGCAAGCGTGTAAAATTTAACATATTTTTGGTAATATCTGTCCCTATTTATCCTTATACATTTCATGGTTGATATCTTAATATTTACAAGCTGTAATATGAAAAACTAACTATTTTCATTACAGTGTACTCTGCAAACTTCTACAAAATGTGTAAACGCTTATGCTGCTACTTTGTTGCACCGTATATCTGTTCATAACTTAACAATTTTACTGTGTTTTTACTACTCATATCAACAGACACGACATATTATATCTATAACAAAAATAATATTAATAATAATAATAATAATCATAATAATAATAATAATAATAATGGCAGGTAATAGGGGTTTCCAAGTTTTTTGCATTGTTTAATATGTTAATCTCTATATAAAAATATTAGACCCGTGTTTTTTATTTTGGCCGAAAAGCGTCTAATAAGCCAGAAAAAAATTATTAGAGTTTCTATAAATGAGGATCGAGAAAATTATCGGTACGTGTGACGTCACCGACACCGCGAGACATACGTTTCTAGAGCTGAGTGAGACGGATATATAACAAACACGGTGGGTATGTCGTTTCGCACATGAACATTGAACATGTAAGATCTGTAAGATGTAAACAAATCAGTGTTGCCAACCGGAGGGATTTTTCCCTTTTTTATGTATTTTTGGTTATGCTGAGGGAAAAAGGGATTTTTTGATACTTTGAGGGAATTTTAGTAAATACTTAACAAATTTAATTAATTCTTATTTTTATCCATTTTACCAGACACAATTAAAGAAATTTAATAATTTTATTTTATGAAATTTTAGCTGGCCCTTGCCATCTAGTAATATATTTAGGAACTAACTTTCAGTTACTATGGTTTTTTAAAGTGTTTTATTATAAAATAAGTAAGGAAGGGAATTTTTATTCAAAAAGGGAATTTTAGACATAATTTGAGGGAATTTAACTTCTTTTGGGTTGGCAACACTGAAACAAATGATATATAACCCAAGAAAGTTACCAGTTGTTAAATTCTGTTCCTCAACTTATTTTGTAGTATTTATCGAAGATATTTTTAAAGAAATTGTGAATGTACATACAAATCAGGTAAAATTTGAGTACTTATAGTAATTTTGGAGATAATTAAATATTATTTTTCTATTTTTTTGTGGTGGTGATGAAATACTGTTTCGTACCGGGCTGCTCTAATTCCTCAGCAAATAATCCAAAGAAAATATGTATATGTAACGGTTCCAAAAAATGAAACACGTGCAAGTTATTATGACTAAATATAAATATTCCGTATTATAATGGAGTTAAATCTAAATATGTTAATTAATTTACTAATTTAATTATTTGTGTACTCAATTTACAGCCAGAAAGAAACGCTGCTCCTGATTCTTGTCCTATCCTGTTATCATTAAAATGATAAAATTAACACATGTTTAACTTTCTAATTAATAATAAATTAAATTATTGGTAAAATGATGTTTTATTTAAGACAAAAAAATAACAAACAAATTTGGTGAATACTGCAATTTTCCAAAATGTTGCCTACTCCATCAACTGCTGACACAATTCTTTGTCGACTGTCTGCTTTCACAAATTCAGGATCCATATTCTAAAGAAAGTTAACAGTTTTAATATAAACAGCATTATTGGTTATTTACTTCACTTACTTGTTTTTTCAAAAGATTCTTCAAAAAACTAACAGGAAATTCATTAAAAATTTCTTGTAACCTTAAATTTCGTCAAAATAACACTTGTTCTGGCTCGCTCAAATGTCATGTCAGAACCAGCGCGAGCTAAAGTCACTAGATACATAAAGTACCACAATTGGCCGCCATATTGTGTCGGGCTTCGGCGCCAAATTTAAAATGAATTATTTTGAAACGAGTGCGTTATTACAAAAAAAAAAAAAATAATAATCGGAAGTGAAATAAATCTATGAAGGTAATTAATTAACAATGATTTTATGTTCATAATTTTTATAATATGTATACATATAAGTACAAAACATAACTGATCAAAATTATAAAGAAAATAAAAAATAAGTACAATTAAGGTTAATTTTCTTCAGGTCGTTTGACATGATGACAGAATTGACGCTAAAGTCCCCAGATATAGTGACTTTTATAGGCACAGCCAACTACAACTAGACCCTGATTGGCTTGATTCCGCCATATTGTGTCTAAAAAACGTTCTTCTCTCTCTAATACATTGGTACAATGAATTGCGGTACTTTATATATCTAGTGACTTTAGCGCGAACATGATCTGCGCGCTCAAAAAGCCATTAGCCAATCATAATTTTCAGAGTGCCGTTGACGTCACAAAGATGGCCGATACTAAATTTTATGCACTCAATTTAAATGCATTACATTTTAATTTTGATTTTAGAGTAATAAAAATAAGCAAATTAACGATTTTATTCATCTTAATATTACTTATACATGATGAACTCTGATATCCAATAAGTATTTCTTAAAAAGCTGTAGCCTTGGAAACCCCTATTCAAAAAGCAACCTCAAATTTGAACACATAATATACAGACTGTTAATTAAAAAACGTGCCATAGGTGTTTAACATGGGAAATCAGTTTTTTGCAAACTGTTACCCCCCGTTTTAACTTAGAACGGTAGTTGTGGTATCAATAGAAAGATATAAAAAACGCGTAAATTATGTAATATTTGGTTCCATACACTAATTATTAAATTTATTCAATTTTGTGTTAACAGCAATAGCTATAGTATTTTTCAATAAAAAGATAATAAAGTATTTGACATTTTATCTGTCAGCATTTGTTAGCTAAGGTTTTTAGCGTTATTTTCTTTTTAATGTTTTATAACAGATTATAATAAAATTATAACATAATAAAATTTGCACAAGTTTTAGGTTATAACAAATTTTGACAGATAAAACGACAAATATTTATCTTTTTGTTCAAATTGCTATTAATACCAAATTGTATAAATTTAATAATTAGTTTATGGCTCCAAAATCTCGGCCGAGACGAGACTCTATTAAACGAGACGAGACATAATTTTATGAATTAGAAACGAGACGAGACAATGAATTTCTCGTCTAGTCTCGTCTCGACCGAATCACTAATTTTAGCATAATTCTAGTGATGCCGCGAGATCTCGCATTTTCGAGATCTCGTCTCGAATTTCTCGAAATTTCGAGACGATATTAGTCTTATTCTCGTCTCGAAATTTCGAGACGAGACGAGAGTAATGCCCTCGAGATTTGCTCGAGACGAGAGTAGAAATTCGAGATCTCGATTGTACTATTTTTTTTATATTACATAAATATTTCTAATTAAAATAAACAAAATAACAAAATATTTGTCGGTATAAATAAATATTTTATTTGCCTCTTCATTTACATTCATATTTATTTATTAATTTCTGATTTATTGCTTTTTAGTAAAAAGAAAATGCTCAAAAGTGACATCTATGGTATACTCTTCAAGCTAGCCTTAAGCACCAGCACTGTAGGAATATATAATTATAATTACCAATATTAGCGTACAAAGCAGATTGCTGCACCCAACAACGGGTCATAAAACCATGATATTATAGAGTACCTATTTTTTACTCGTTTTTAACACGTTCGCTGCTGCTGTCGCCCTAAGGCGACGCGCTAGATACTTTACGTTTGCCGCCGTTGCCATTAGGCGACACAGCTACGCTACTATTTCAAGGCACACTAGTGTGGCTGGCGCTGTAGGAGAGTGTTGTTGTTTTCGTAGGCACTTCAGAAAGGAATTTTCTACACGTTTGCACACGTGATTACCGTTTTGGTCCCTGGCAAAATTAGCCCAAAATTACCGGCAGCGAACGTGTTAATGTGTACCCGTTTATTAAATTCATGTCGTTTGTAATTTATTTACTATTTTTAATTATAAACTAGCTGTACCCGTTGCAAATATTTGCAACAAACAATATGGGGTAACATTATTAAATTTTATGTATTTGTATTTAATGTTTGGTACTTTTCTACACTTTTTTAACTACCGCTGCTTTGTTGAGCACATAGGAATAGGGAGATTATTTGACACAACACTGGTATTACTGGTAATAATAAGTAAATTATTTAGGGTCGGTTTGTTAATGCAAAGTTAAAAGTGAAGTAATGGTAACTGTTAGTTAGGAAAACTATATGTTTGATTGACTGTTTATAAATAAAAACTGTAAATTGGGAACTGAAACTGGTTTGATACATAAGAAATACAGGTCTTGTAACACAGGACCAGGATAGATTTTATTGCTACGTAATTATTTGATGAGGAACTTTGGATATTATTGTACAAATTTTACAACAAACTCAAACTGCAGCAATGTTAAATTTTGTAACAGATAAACATACCTATTAAAAATATGCAATTTATATAGAAAAATAATAAAAATTCTATAGGAACTACAGTAGGTATTCATTTAATTGAACAGTTTATGATTTGAAGATTTGATGCTAGGGGTAAATTCGACAGTTCGTCTGAATTTTTTTTTACTGTTATAAATTTAAATTCAATGTCTTTCAATGTTATATTTTATTATTATAAATTATAATTATGAATCAATATTGCAATCATTCTTACTTCATTTAATTCCATTTTATAATGTATAAAATTTATTGTCACCAACAAATATTGTTATTGTCGTAATCAATGTGTTTCATTTATGATTTCAAGTTAAATTATTGTAGTAATAATATATTGTACACAAAAAATTTATGCATTATTGTAATCTATGAGGAATCAACGTATTTCTATTTTTCAAATTACCATCTTTATTCGGTTTAAAACAGTATGGATTATCATTGCATATCTATACCCTCTACAGTATAATTTCACAACTTAATGTCACACAAAGGAAACCTGAATTCACAGTAACGAAAACTAATTTATCACTCCTGAATACCGATTTTGTAATAATGAAAACAGAATTCACAATTTTAAAAACCAGTAAATAGGCACCGCCAAGGGAAGGCAAGAAGGGGCAATAGTCACCTTTGGAGAGGCAAAAAAATAAGGCAAATGTATCGTCCCTAAAATATATTAAAATATTTTTCTGAACTTATAAAATATTAAATAAATAGCGAATAGTATTTTTAAGAAACTTAACTAAAGCTTAAATTTGATCACAACAATAAAAAAGCTTGATTAAAAACAATGATGAAACTTGATTACAACAATGATAAAAGTTGATTACAACAATGTTAGCTACGCTAAAAGTGAGAAAAGTAACCGGAGGGTTTGAAATCTGTTTTCCTTTAGTCGAAATTAGTTTTTATTGGTATGAATTCAGTTTTTCTTTTACATGAAATCAGTTTTCGTTTTCGCTAATGTGAAATCGTATTTCGTTACTGGGAATTCACTTCTAATTTGTGTGAAATCAGTTTTCGTTAATGTGAATTCATATTTGGTTAATGTAAAATCCTGTTTCAAAAGTTCGAAAACGAATTGTAAAAGGTAGCATTAAGGGGTAACGTTTAAGAGCGGGAAAATAGGGGCATCCAAGTGGTTGATTGTAATATACTCTTTTGAATTTAATGATTTCGTTATTTAAAAACCTGTAAATGTACACCTGTCTCTTGTCAATTTTTAAATAGGTAATAATGCTGTATTTTAGTTACGGGATATATAATTCAATAAATTTTAAATTTTAGGTTAAAAAAATTATTATATTATAGTACAAAATATATATCTTCATTAATTTTGCTCAATATTATTAAATTACTTACCATAATTGAATTAATGAATTAACTATTATATTTATTAATTTTTGAGGGCAAAAATTCCTTATTATGGTTTCACTATAAGTTGACATGTTGACATATTTATTTGTCATTTAAGGTTAACTTTTAATTTTTGTATGATAAAAGCTTTATACGTTATTTACCTGTTACATTATTTAACCTTGCTTTGATAAACCAGCTCTAAAATAACACAAAATATTATTTTTGTAGCAATTTTCACAAATTATATTTATTTTACATCATGCTCATCTTCATATTTTCAGTGCTGCCATCTATCGCTTGACAGCGGTACTTAACAAAAAATCTTTAAGGCCTTATAAAAAATAGCAGGAATCATTATTGTAACATTTTAGATTTTTGTGCACATCTACATGCTAACAACTTTCATTTAAAAAAAGAATCATTAAAATCGGGTCGGTAGAAGTCCATAACTAAGGCCCCAAAGAAAAACCTTATTTTTTTATATATATAGATTCGAGACTCTCGAGTCGAGATCGAGAGAAAGTAAGAAAAAATATGACGAGACGAGAGGCAGAGAAATCTCGTCTCGAAAATTCGAGACGAGACGAGAGTATATAGTTTTTCGCCATATCTCGTCTCGCGGCATTACTACATGATTCCAATACCTCTCTTAGCGAGAGGTAAAAATGAAAAATGTTAGGTAAAAAAAATAACGTTAAAAACGTTCTTGACCCCATTTGAGACGCCCCTGGTTGAGATACCGAAATAAGAGAAAATAAAAATATGCATCTAAATAAGTAGTATCCTCATATCAAGTTTCAATATTTTAATGCAACTATAGTACAAGAGTTATTAATAAAAATGTGCCTGGTGAGGTGTACTTTTAAAGGGCTGTAATTCTGTAAAAAAAAATTTTTGAGCATATCTTCATACGAGGGTTATTTCATAAATATTGCACATAATGTTTAGTTTATTTACTTGTTCATTTTTAATACAATATCTCTTTATAATCTTCAATATGATCTCCCTTCTACTCAATGACCGAGCTCCAACGTCTGAGAAGTTTCACAATTTCAACAAATACACCATCTCTGTTCACTTGTCGAATGGCTTGGATAGCATGAAGTTCTTCCAGAGACGGAAAGCGATGTCCACGCGTAGGTTGTTAAAGCTTTAGAAATGGTCGAAGTCTGGTGGACTCGTGTCCGGGGTGTAGAGAGTATGGGATAACACTTCCCAACCGTATTGACCCAGTTTTTCGGTTACGACATTCCCGATGCACTCAAGCATTGACGGACCCATTGCGCGATTTTTTTTCTCTTGTTTAAATTATTTGTCAGAATTCGGAAAACTGACGTTGGGTGGTATCCCTGTGGTTTCAGAAACATGAACTGTGTAGGTAACTAAGGAATTGTTTTTATCTTAAAAACAGGCTCCGAGATTTATAAAATAGATTTTTTTTAAATTCATCTGTAAAATATATACGAAAAGTATTAATGTTGCACACATTAATACTTGTATATAGAAAATTCAATAATCTTTAATTTTCATAACATTAATAAATTGCGAAAAAATTGACAGTTAAAGGTATTTTTCGAAGAAAATTATTTTGAGCTTCAAGTAAAGTGCTATTTCCGGATATACGATTTACACCAAAATTTAATGCCTTCTTTCCATATTAGAATAGGGCCGAAATACAAGATTTCAAAATTTTCCAAATGATAACATTTGGACACACACACACACACACACACACACACACATACACACACACACACACACACACACACACACACACACACACACACACACACACACACACACACACACACACATCATCGTGAAAATGTTAAAATCGGGTTCTAGGGAGCTTAAAACGTGGTCATTTACTAAAATCTCGATATGGGATTTTTAGCATGATCCTTATACCTCCCTTACAAAGGGTAGAGAAAGTAAAAAATGTTGCCAATCTCTATAGCGTATACATACGAGTAAGTGTATATACATACTTATTAGTGTATTATAAATATATTAATTAAATAAACAATTAGTATAAATTTTGAAACCCCAAAATAAAAAACAACAATATAATATTTAGGAAATATTCATTCGTGACCATCCATACGAAACAGTATTGAATTCATTTTCACGATTCAGTAATAAATTCATGAAATTTATTCATTATAACTCTGCATGTTTTCCAAACCATTAATTGATAAAAATAAACGTTTTGATATATCATAATTTACATATAAACGTAAACAATACGAGTTTTATTCATTTCTGGATAAATTATCGAAGTTTTTATAAATATATTTAATAAAAAATCTGTGCCAGCACAAAACCTTCTGTCAATTTGATGTATTTTGTACAAATTCCATACCAAAAGTTCCTTGAAAAAGATTCTATATATCCTGAAAAAATGTAACACGAACGCACTATTTTTTACAAATTCCATACCGAAAGTTCCTTTGAAAAGATTCTATAAATCCAATAAATTTATAACACGAACGTACATTATGCAAATTGCACTTGACACTTCCTCCTTCTTCAGCTTTTCCCTATTTTATTAGGAGTCGTTTCTTACTCTTCTCTTCTACTCATTCCTGTCCAACGCATCTTCTTCACACAGTTCTTCCTCTCTAAAATCTTCTGCTACACAGTCCTTCCATCTTCTCTTTGGCCTTCCGGGCATTGAAAGTTCCAATCTTGAGGCGAGGCTGCAACTGCAAGTCACTTGCGAGGGACGCTCTGTCACTTATATCACTTTCTGATAGTATACTTTCCACTTTGGTTTTGCAATTGACACTGACATCTGTCATTTCATTTTTTGACTATTTCCATAATATTAGCAAAAAGCTGACTGATTTTTGAAATTTAATCTCTCTATAACTCTATGTATCTATTGAATATGAAGGAAAATTTATAATCAAACTGTTTAGAGAATAAGATATTCTTTCATATTGATAATTATATAAAATGTCGAAAAATGATATTTAACTGCGTTTTTTTTTTTTAAGAAAAACTGTTAAGAACTTTAAATAAGGGATTGACCAATAATTATAACCAAAATCTAATCAGCTCTTCATATGGATGTAACGAAGAGGAATACGAAATCATAATTTTTAGAATTGTGGTTTTGGAGTTGTCGTCGGAGAAAAATTTATCACACATACACACATACAGACATACTCGTAAAACTGGTAAAAGCATACTCTAGGGACCCTAGAACGTGCTTATTTATTAAAAACTCATCATCGAATTTTTTGACCAAAGACTATACCTTCCTTACCTAAAGGTGACGAAAGGTAAAAATAGTTGTATTTATTGATAAATATTAAATTATTAAATTAACCCACTATTTTAACACATTAATTTTATTTATACAAATTATTATTTCTCCACGCGTGTCATTAAATTCAGAGAATACATAACTTTGAATTAAATTTAATATATATATATATATATATATATATATATATATATATATATATATATATATATATATATATATATATATATATTCAAGCCTGACACCAAAAGGTACAAAGGCTTTGGATTAATTAAGTAACTAAGTAAGTATATATTTTCTCGTAGTAACCTATGCTGATTTGAATGTAATGTAGGGATCACAAAAAAAAATACATTAGAAATATATATATATATATATATATATATATATATATATATATATATATATATATATATATATATAATCACTCTCCCATATTCATATAAATTATTAAAAATAAAAATTCAATAACAGACAATGGTCGCTTTCAGCTTTCAGCCGAACCTAGCAGCTACATATCTAGTACTAGACATTAGCAGACGTGGTGACACGACCGGTAATTGGATCCAAATAAATTTTTCTTGTATATAGTTTATTTGGGCATTTAGTTCCTTAAGTTAACATACTTGTACATTGTCTATTCGTAAGTTAACATTTTACATAAATTGGACGTTTCGGCCAATAATGTGGCCATCCTCAGCAATATTATATGGGTAAAGTTATATAATAAATTTATTTTTTATTTTTTTGTCATGAGACATACAGAGATTGTTGGTTAAACGACAGCCACAAAGCAATATGCCGTACTAGCTTGGCAAGGAATTTTCATTTTTTTAAAAACTCTTTAAATTTTTATGTAAAAAATCACGTTAAACATGATGTTGTTGGGTTAAAATGTTTTAATTTTATATGTGCTACACAGCACAAGCAGCCATAGCGGCTGTCAACAGGAAAAACATCATGTTTAACGTGAATTTTTTACATAAAAATTTAAAGTGTTTTTAAAAAAATGAAATTTTCTTGCCATGCTAGTATGGCATATTGCTTTGTGGCTGCCGTTTAACCAACAATCTCTGTATGTCTCATGACAAAAAAATAAAAAATAAATTTATTATGTAACTTTACCCATATAATATTGCTGAGGATGGCCACATTATTGGCCGAAACGTCCAATTTATGTAAAATGTTAACTTACGAATAGACAATGTACAAGTATGTTAACTTAAGGAACTAAATGGCCAAATAAACTATATACAAGAATTATCATCAGTTCCCACTACACTTCCTTCAAATAAATTTTTGTAAGAAAATAGTTTAAAAATAATTTTATATTATTTTGTGGAAAATATATATCGTTAGTAAAATGCCAAACCCACGAATGTATTATTTCTGTCAAATTGGTATATTCGAGAAAATTAAGTTTTAATATTTCATTAAACATATAAAATTGGTTTATCTATTCTGATAACTTGTTTTTGTACTATTATAATAAAAATAGTTTTATTTATGTAATCAGTAACAAATATTTTAAAAATTATATAATTTTGAATTGTTTTAGGCACATTCGTTGTTTTAGCAAATCGTGATATCCGATAAAGTTTCAAATCGCGTAATTAAAGTTAAATAAATACACAAGTTTATCATAGTATTTATTTATTAATAATTATAAAATACTTATATTAATTATACATTTACAAAAGAAACTATAACTTCAGTTAGTAATATCTATGAATTATAAACTGAAAAATATTTTTTTAAGTCATTCAATGTTAGTATTACTCTCAGATTCTTCGTCTTCATTGGGTTCTGCTAATTTGTCCCGTACGAATGTGACACATTCGTTTGAATCTTTTATATCCTATTAAACTTCATGCCAAAAACCGTAATGTGCCACATACGTTTTTATCTTATACTCATTATAAATTTTGCCAAATGCCAAATACACTAATGTGGCACATTCGTTGTTTAAGCAAGTTGTCATATAATAAACCTTTTAAATTCGTGTTTTAATACACTGTAAAACTGGTGTTTATTTCATCTGAAAACATTCGTGCCTTTGGCATACCAATCTATGTACAAAAAGAAATATTTTGAAGCATAAACATCAAAATCGACAAATTTGCACATTCGTGGTTTTGGCATTTTACTAACGATATCAAATATGCCAATTCATAATTTATTAATAAATATTACGTACCAGGTTCTAGATATTTCCTATTATTATTTTTTCCGTTAACCGTGTATTAATATGTTGTTATATTAATATATAGGAAATCATTCATTAATGATCCCTATTAATGCATGACTTTTATTAATAAACGATTTTAGTATGTAACCAAAGATACCACATACAATTGTTGAACAATTGTCAAACGTATGTGTCAGGCATTGCTAACCTAAATTTTTTTGTTATGGAATAATATTGTAACACGTGTGTTAATTAGCGATTAATGATCTCAACAATTAACACGTTCGCTACGCTCACGCATTAAAATGTATCAATCATTAATCACTCTCACAATTGATAGTTAAATACTCGTAACTATTAATTTCTTAAAACACGAAGTCGCCAAATTTACAACAAATATATAATATATTTTCATATTCATATTCAATAATTTCATTCGAATATGAATATACAGGCGCCATGTCTGCCATTTTTGACAGTTGTAGCAGTACGCCAGGGGTCCATTCATCGAAATTCTCTAGGTTAGCAAGCTAGCTGCTAAGTGCGGCTGAATGCGACCAATTAAAAGACTAGACTTTCTGAAATTTGTATCAACCGTCTGAAAAATCTAATACAATCTATATTTTGCAAAATTTCTTCACAGTCTATGTATTAACTATCACGCTCTAAAATCGCATTGCGACATGGGTATTTGTCTCTAATGCTTTCTATCCTTTCTTTACTTACTTTCCTATCCTAAATCTGGCTATGTTTCTTTGTCTTATTACTTGATACACTGTCTATACCTCGTGTATTTTTGTATTTTTCAATTGCATGTTTCCTTTTGCTTGTGTTTTGGCCGATAAATTGCTTTTGTTGATAACTATTTGCTTATTGGTTGTGGTCGGGTTTGAGCGTTCCTATAAGTGTTAGTTCATGTAATTATGTGTTTTATTTCTATTCTGTATCTTACCTTTATACTTCTTTCGGTTATTATAGTCCTATTTCCGCCTTATTTAGTATATTTTTATCATTTTAGTTCCTGGCGACATTGCGAATATTTTGTTTATGTTCGTTTGACAAGTTTAAATGATTCACGCGCCAGTGGCACACTGGTAGATTTAGATGTTTTTTTTTTTTTTTGTTATTTTTGTTCCGGGAAAATCTCTGGTTTCCGAAAAATTTTAACCCTGTAGAATTCTGTTATTAGTCGTGCAATGGGGTAGGACTTTTTAACTAGCGTGCTGGCGAGTGGCCTATGGTTGGCGTGATTCTTAGTTTGACGTGAAGCAAAGTGCCCAATTGTTGTTTTGGCCATTGTTGGTTGCGCTTTTTGCGGTTTTTTATAGTGGGGTGCTTTTTGACTTTCCAGTTTTGTGTATTTTGGTGGGTGTCTACGTGTTGCGTCGCGAGCATCCGTTTTTTGCTTCTAGAAGTCATCGCCTTATAATTCCCCCAAATAAGTACCGTTTAAGTATCGTTCTTCCTTTTCCGTTGTGTTTTATTGTTGCGAGGGAAGAACTTTAAGTCTATTGTTGCAACTTAAAGTTTAGTGTGGCCTAGGAACACTGTGGTTAGAGTGTCCACACCGTATAACTTTCTTTGGTGTTTCTTGGTGTTTCATTGTAGAAATAAGTGTGGCTATTAACTTTTGCGTATTTTGATTATTTACTTAAAGTTCATTATTGAGTCAATTTTCAGTAGTTATAGTTTCAGTATGTTATGGAACAATCAGATCTGTGTTTTTTATTTAAAGTAGCATTGTTACTTATTTGATTTTTTAATAGAAGATCTTGGATAGCATTGTTGCCCATTGTCGTAAATTATAACTCGGGTACATGCGCGCTTCAACTGGCTTGTAATGCGCCCTACGAAGTTGATCAATTTTGCATCGCGTAGATATTTATACCTGCACCCGAAACCGGGTTACAAAACTCCGGGAGGGTATAACTGTAGTTATGTTTTATCCAACTCTAACAATGCATATTATTCTCCTTTATTACTTTGTTGTACAATTTTATACCTGTAATTTTACAGTGCCCTCTGCACATTCAAATTTAAAACTATTAAATTTTGTTTTATTAAAATTTTCTTTTATTTGACAATCTTCAGTTGTTTTCATACAACTACAATCACTGTAGGTGAAGCAACCTTCAATATCTCGTTGATACCGTCGGTTTTCAAATTTTCTCGTCAAAAAATACGTGGCACGCTATAGTCTGGACGATATTACTTGGCGAGCTGAAGTAATAAAGGATTTCTCTGTGGTTATGGTAAAGGTATAAAGACCATAGGCGCGCCGGAAAAAAATCAATTTAATAAATGTACAAACAGTACAGAAAATAATAATTTATTTATTACATAAAAAAAAATAATACAACAATGACAAGTACGAAATGCAAATAAAAAAAATAAAATAAAATACATAATATGTACATTACACTATATAAATACAGGATTTTTCTAAAGTTATGGATCAAACTTTAATGGTTTAATGAATGACAATAGACAATAGAATTTTTGAAGTTTTAAGCTTCTTCTACTTTAATATCTGTTAGCTGGAAGACGGGTATTGATATTATTCGTATAATAATCACATTGCATAATTTATATAAGTGTTTTTCTTGTAATTTGTGTTTAAATCTTAGTCTTTAGGTTTAGATTATCATTACGAGCAGATTTTAGCTTATATTATAATATACATTACAAGTTTACTACTAGCTACAAAATATAAATATTTGTCAATACGTTTACTTTACTAACATGGTATATGTAATATCTGAAATAAATATTCAAAAAATTGAATCATTTGTAGATTTCTTATTGCCAGTAAGAAAATTTATGCACGCCTATGTGCAAACAGAACTGCTTGAATATAAGTGTCATAAATCGTGCGGTTTGTTTTTCTATTGCGTTAGGCCATAAAAGATCGTAAAATCACTATTTTACTTTTAACGCAGTACGGTATCTAAGAAAAAGTATATATTTAACATACCGCATCGTAGGAATTGTGAATCGACCTGCATTCCTAAGGCTTGCCAAGTTAAATCATCCAGACTATAACAACCCTTTTGGGGTTGTTCACTTAATTTTAACCGTTACTATGTTTTTAACCCTACCCTTCTTCACTGAAGCTGGCAGCCACCCGTCATCGCATTTCGCGTTGAACGAATTTTACGTTACAAGAGTTGTATATGAAGAGTACAAGTGAAAAACCAGATGTCACCTTTTCCTCAAAGTGAAAAATTAGTGTTTTTAATTTTGGTCTTCCAAAAAATATAATAAAGTTTTTTTTACATGAATTCAATGTTATAATATAAAATAGGCCCAATACAAAAAAAAAACATTCTTTCTTCCCTGTACTCTAAAACTTTCATAAGAGAATACGAGTACAACAAAAGCAACAAAGTTGTTTTTTTTTTCTAGTTTTAAGTTAAAAAAATCTGTTGTGGTCAGCACAAGACCTTCCGTCAATTCGATGTATTTTGTACAAATCCCATACCAAAAGTTCCTCATTCCTATCCAACGCATCTTCTTCACACAGTTCTTCCTCTCGAAAATCTTCTGCTACGCAGTCCTTCAATCTTCTCTTTGGCCTCCCTCGAACCCCCGGCATTGAAATTTCCAATCTTGAGGCGAGGGTGTAACTGCAAGTCACAAGCGAAGGACACTCTGTCAGTTGAACAACTTTCTGAGCCTATACTTTCCATCTTTGGTTCTACACTTGACACTAACATCTGTCAATTAGATTTATTTTGAATATATCAGCTGTTTTCATAATTTTAGCAAAGCTGAATGATTTTTAAAAGTTAACCTCTTTATAAGTGTATAACTCTATATATATTGAATATGAAGGAAAATGTATAATCAAACCGTGTAGAGAATAAGATATTCTTTCATATTGATATCACAAAAATGTCCAAAAATGATATTTAACTGCGTTTTTTCAAGAAAAACTGTTAAAAACTTCAAATAAGGGAACTTCCGGTTGACCAAATATAACCAAAATCCAATCAGCTCTTCATATGTAGGTAGAGAAGAGGAATACGAAAGAATCATAATTTTTAGATTGTAGTTTTGGAGTTATCGTCGGAGAAAAATTTGTCACACACACACACACACGGACACACGGACACACACACACGGACAGACACACACACGGACACACACAAAGACACACACATGCATACAGACATCAATGTAAAACTAGTAAAATCGTATTCTAGAGATCTTAAAACGTGCTTATTCATTAAAAACTCACCACCAAATTTTTTGACCAAAGACAATACCTTCCTTACCTAAAGGTGACGGAAAGTAAAAAATGGATCTCTGACTGTAGAATTGAATGATAACAGGTATGATGTCTAAAACTGCCAGAGTAATTCACAAAAACTTGAACATCCAAAATGGCATATCATATATTATCCAATTTTTTTATTTATTATATATAATTATGCGGTAGCGCGGCTGATTGCGATAGAGGTTTTTCCAAAAAAAATACATACAGTAGTCATAAATATTTCTATTTTACAAATTTTCAGGTAAATTAATGTTGTGCCCCTCGTAGTACTTTCCACCAAACGAAATAGACTTTTCCCAACGCCTTCTCCACTGTTTAACCACCCCTCAAAGTCCACTGCTTTAATAGCTTCGTAGTTTCGCGTTTAATGGTTGCCACATCTTAAACAAGGCCACCTCCCGCATGACCAGGCTAAATCCAATGGATACGGCGGATGGTTGAGCGTTGTGAGTTGTGCTCGAACTTATCTTCAAAAAATCTTGTAAAGCAAAAGCTCAAAGTATGCGCTATCGTGATGAAGAACCAACACCTCCTTCTCTGCATTAATATTTTGACCTTCAAGAACGAATTTATGATGAACTATTCCACGAATGTTAAAAAAGAACAATAAGCATGACCTTGGTTTTTGATCTGCTTTTGCAACCCTTCACGACTCTACCGAAAAGAAAAACAAAAGAAATCCATACAGGTTCCCTAGATTTGGGATAGCGGGTGGATCATTAATGGTCGCTTTAAAATCTCACTGCACGGTTTTTCTTTTTTTTTGGCAGGCTTCTATGACCAGTTGTGATTTTGACTGTCCGGGTTCGAATATAAGCGAAGTCAAACAAAAATTATTCCTAGGTTTCAAATAACACAGAAGTGATCCCTATGATGCTCCCTCCATACTAACTTTGAGAAGTGACACCTACTAACATTGTCAAACCACAATTATTCACATAATCACTTACATCCAAAATCATACAAAGTGACGACTACTAAGCATAAGAAATTAAGAAATATCATCATTATCAAAATCTACGAATTAAAGGAAGCCAGAACACACAACAGTGGATAATAATATGTACACCATCCAAACCACTCAACGCCTTCCGCAACAACACATCCATATACAAATTAAACAACCACGGAGACATACCACAACCCTGTTTAACACCTACATTTATACGAAACCAACTACTCAACCTACCATCTATTCTCACAGCAGCTTCACTACCCTCATACAACGCTCGAATCGCTCCCAACCAGTTTACATACACGCCGTACTCTCTGAGTACACCCCACAAAATATCTCGAAGAACACTATCATACGCCTTCTTTAAATCTAGAAAGCCACAGAACACCTTCTTGTTCTTGTCAAGTGACTTTTCTACAATCATACGAAGAGCAAACAATTGATCGACACATCCCCTCTCAGGCAAAAAACCACCCTGAACGTCACTAATTTTTGAAATTGTTAAGGTTCGCACCTTATGAATTAAAATCTTACCAAAGAGTTTCCCTACTACACTCAACAGACTTATCGCGCGAAAATTTGTACATTCACTCGAACTGCCTTTGCCTTTGAATAAAGGACAAATAACAGCTTTTTTCCAATCATCAGGAACTACACAACGTTTTAGACAAAATCTAAACAAATACATTAACCAATCAAATACTTTCTCTCCCCCATACTTCAACATCTCATTTGTAATTTATTTATTAATTTATTTATTAATACGACTACCCAACAGGCTAAGCCCAAATTAAGGGTAGGAAAATAGTACATATTTCACAAATATTATTACATATTACATTTTGCATATAATTTTGAAAAATTTTGCGAAGTCAAAAGAGAAAATATCGACAGCAGAAAATTTAGAATTATAAACGTGGCACATTCTGTGAATGGGTGACAACATTAAACAGTTAGTTCGAGCTAAGGGCAAGTAAAATGTAAGGTTACTTCTGGTACGGACAATGGGAGTATGAAAATGAAGGGAAGAGAGAGAGCGAGGATCATCAACACAATAATTAATTATTTTTGACAAGTGTAGTACAAGGGCATTTTCACGACGTTCAAAAAGACTCCTAAAATTAAACATAACCAACAACTGTTGATACGTTATTGAATATACTGGGTACCTGTTATGAACTTTGTAATAAAGATATTTTAGGAATTTCTTTTGAACAGACTCGAGTAAATCTTGATGGACTTCATATATAGGGTTCCAGATAATATGGCAGTATTCAAGTTTAGCCCGAACAAATGAATAATATAGGCTTTTAATAGCTGAAAGATTTTGGAACGATTTACTGTTTCTAATTACAAATCCCAGCATTCTCATAGCTTTATTGTACGTATCTTCTATATGGGGAACAAAGGTAAATTTATTGTCAAACTTTATCCCAAGATCTTGTACAGTTGCTGAACGTGATATAATAACATTATTGATACTATAACTATAATTAAATGGAGTCAATTTTCGTGTAAAAGATATTGTCGTACATTTATTTAAATTAAGATATAATTTATTAATTGAACACCATTGATAAAGACGTACCAAGTCTTCTTGGAGAAGATCACAGTCATGCACAGAGTAAATGGGATAAAATATTTTTAGGTCATCGGCAAAGAGAAGTTTATCGCAACGTATAACATCCGTGACATCATTAATAAATATTAAAAAGAGTAGAGGACCTAAATTTGAACCCTGAGGTACACCCGACGTTGGAACAAAAGAGGTAGATATACCACCTTTATAATGAACATACATTTGTCGTTGATGTAGGTAAGATGATAGAAGGGAACGTAAGGGCAGGGAAAGTGAAAAGGTTTCAAGCTTACTCATCAAGACACCATGATCTATTCTGTCAAACGCCTTAGCAAAGTCAGTATAGATGCAATCTACTTGCCCTTTACCATCAATAATAGAGGAGATTACGTGACTAAAATAACTTAAGTTTGTAACTGTTGACCTCTTTTCTACAAAACCATGCTGTGAGATGGAAATATTATGCTTAATTTTAGAGTATATTGAGGCATAAATAATTTTCTCAAAAACTTTACTGAAATTGGACAGCATGGCAATAGGTCGGTAATTGTCAATGGACGACACATTACCCGATTTCAAAATCGGAGTGATGCGAGTTACTTTCCAAAGGTCAGGAAAAGTGCAAGTTTTAATACTTAAATTGAAGATATGATAGAGGGCGTTTGACAGGGGTTGAGCACAGTCTCTAATAAGCAAGCTTGGGATGAGGTCAGGACCACATGACAATGTAGGTTTTAGTTGTTTTAGAAAACATGTTATATCATCAGAGGTGATGTAATTGATGGCTACATTATCATAAGACGGATTGGTGGAATTGGAGATAGGAGGACCATTCCATCCAAACCCGCAACCTTACCATTCGTTACACGCGCTAATGCATCACATACTTCACTTTCATCTATATCATAATCATCTTCACTATCATTTTCACTTGCAGCTTCGCTACTATCATCCCTCCCAATCTCACCTCCGTACAAACCCTTAAAATACTCGCACCATCTATTCCTTACGTGTGATTCATTCCACAATAATTCTCCATTCGCACTCTTCACAGCTTTTACAACTCGACCACTTCCACCCCGCAGTCTCTTCACACTCAACCAAAACAATCGTTTATTTGTACTAAAATCATTGGTCAACTTTTCACTTAACAAATCATCAAATCGTTTTTTACTTTCTCTCACCACTTGCTTCACCCATTTATTCTTCCTTCTATACTCTATCAAACATTCTTCGCGCAAACTCCCAGGCGAATCCTTCACATTTAAATACTTTAAATACGCCCTCTTTTTCTCATCAATCGCTTCTTTCACCTGTTCGTTCCACCATGCATTTTTCGGACAACAGCCTAATCTACTTTCACCACACACTTCTTTTGCACATTTAAGGAGGGAATCCTTAAATTTCTTCCAAACTTCATTTTTATTTTCATTTTTATTTTTTTTATTTTATATTAATTCGCAAAGTGTACATTAAGAAATCTAAGAGTGTACTTGTTTACTTATTTATTATTTTTATTATTTTTTTTTGGAGAATTAACAAATGAAGAATTTATTTCTGCGCCCTAGCAACATCTGCGCCCGGTGCAAGTACCTCCCTAGTCTGCCAAACAATAAATATTAGTAAATTTATAAAACGCTCTTACAGAAGCGAACAAAATTTATATATTTTTCTTTGCAGTAATTATCCTACCAAATGGATATTTTTTAGCATTTGTTATATTGAAATAATAACTGCGTAGGTGTTGATTACAACAAAGTATATTTTGATTATAGCATAGCTCAAGAATATTAATTACAAGAATGAATCCGGCAATGAATCCAATATTTAAATACTAGCATTTCGCGAAAATCAAATGCTTATATCTTATGATTGATATTCTGAAATCTTTTCTGCAGATATTAAAATTCCTTGCTATACTATTAAAATTTAATATAAAAAAGTAAAAGAAATATCCTGCCAAACGGGTAATTTTCTGACATTATTATGCTGCAAACTACAATTGTAAAATTGTTGATTACAACAAACAGTTCTGATTATAAGCTAACAATATTGATTACAGGACGGAAATTTTATCAATATTTTAAATCTAGAATTTTTCAAAAAATCAAAAATATGGTTTAAACTTTAAAGCGTGTGTTAAATTCTAAATTATAAGCAACACTGTTGCTGTATAACATTACCAAAGCGCAATTCAATAATCATATCCAAAATAGCGAATCATACCAGATCTTTCAATTAAATCGCTAATTCTGTGTAATAGTAACCGGCCCCATTTTTACCAGTTACCTACTAATATTAAAGTCAATATAGGTATTCAGAGTAAAGCTAACAGTGTGTAATATCATGTAATTGGTGCCAGTAGGTATATTTAAATACCGGATGGCTATTAAAAAACAAATCCTGTTTGAAACACCATAACTCCGAAGAACATTGAGATATCGATTATACATTTTTATCCCTTCCTGACAAAAGATTGAAAAGTATTCTTAAGAAATTTTAAACATTTATATTGAAAAGCAAGTGAATAGCAATTTTGTAATTTGTCATTCAAATCTACTGAGTAAGTATTATACTTTGATAATTTTATAATCAGTTTAGTACGAATGAAACAAATGAAACTATCAGTGATATTTCGAGTTAGTTGTATCAGTGTTTACTCCAAGTTTTGTCCAATTATTTCGAGATTTCTTCTAATAAAGGCACCTCACCTGACGTGGAAAAAAAATTGCGGAAGAATTCTAGGAAAGAGATGACCACTTTCATGCTAGGTATTAGGTGTCTAATAACAACTGAGCCAATTTTCGTGTACCAATTTTGAATTTTCGTCATTTGTTACAGTTACTGACCTTCCACTCTCAGGTTTTCTGAAAATCTAACCAGTTTCCATCAGTCGCCTAGTAGCGTGATTTATGCTAGAAAATGGCCATCTATTCTGTGGATACTCTTCGGAATTTTTTTTATGCCATTTTTTTTTTTTCAAGTTGCAATGATCTCTAAGTCAGATTTTCATAAGTAAGGTGCCATTATTAGAAGAAATCTCGAGATACTCATTAGACAAAACTTAGCGTAAATTTATGACAATGACTTACTCGAAATGTCACTAATAGGTTCATTTGTTTCAATAATAACCTACTTCGTTTTTACTGATTATAGAATTATGACCGCGTAATAGTAGATTTGAATGGCAAATTTAAAAAATCGTTATTCATTTGTTTTTCTAATGTTTGAAATTTTCTAAGTATACTTCTCAACCTGTCTGAAAGAAATCAAAAAATTAAATTGATATCTCAATGTAATCTGGAGTTATGAGGTTTCAAACAGGATTCGTTTTTAATAGCCACCCGGTACATACTCGTAAAACACTAGTGAACATAAATCCCTGTTTATATCTCTTGGTTTAAAAAAATACTTAAATGCAATAAAGAAAATTTAATTAAAGCAATGAAAATTGAATAAAGGTGATTATAATAATTACGAATATTAGGTATTACTAATAAGTTTTTAATCATATTCGGGCGTATTTTGATATATACATATTTGTATTAATACTGTAAAATTTGATTATAATAATGAAAATTATGTAGTAATCAGACAAAAAATTGATTACCTATCTATAACAAATGTTACTACATACATATATCAAAAATAAAAATGAGATGTGTATTCATACTATTACGCCCTTTTGAACTTGTTACTCGTAGCAAATGCCTAATGCACGTCACCATTTCAACGGCCCTGATCATTTCTCTATTGTTAAATATTTATTTTTGGTTATTGCTTATTGCTTACACATTTTTATTACAAATTTTTCAGCCGGTAAGTCCTATGAGGCATTGACTCACTGGGCTCCGCCTGGAAAATCTTATGACCAATACACCTTTGCATACAATAGGAATCAACTTTAAATTAAGTCCCTTTTTCTCTTTCACACAAACCTAATAGAAAATATGAAATTCAGTACTGGTTAAAATAACTGTTGTTGTATCTATTGCTGGCGCGCTAGAGAAGTTCGATTCGATCGGAACAGAAGCTGTTGCTCTAATTAATAAAGGCAGATTGACGGCTGCAAAGCGATACTTCGACACCGTCACCGTACAGCCTCATCCGAGCAAGCACAAGAGCAACTAGGTGATATTTAGGAATATAATTGGATTTAATAATTAATAATCGCACCACCCCAACAGCACCACGAGCGCCGCTTTATGATTTTCACGTATATCATGACGTTAGCATCATTAAGGAAGGATATATTTTTACATACAATACTTTGGCAAAAACAGATTTGTTTATTAATACGCAAAAACATAAAAATAGTAGTTATTTACTCAACAAGCTGTGTACATGTGATTTTTAGCCGAAGAAAGAGTTTATAAGGTGTATTTATCAGGTATTTAGAAGCTGTTAAATTGATAGTTGCAGATAAAGGAAATCTTATCTGCAATATCGCATAATAATGTTTATATAGCTGTCGGATGATTGCAATACTCGCCTACAGCTCGTATTGTCTGGCCCGGATCTAGGGCACGCAAGTCAAGTTATATATTGGCCGAAACGTCGCAATAATATATATATATATATATATATATATATATATATATATATATATATATATATATATATATATACGAAAATATACATATATCGTGAGCGTAAAGTTATAAAAACTAGAAAAATATTGTTCGTAGGGTAATCGCTCAATAGCAGCTGTAGACACGTGATTTAGTCAAAATTATTATAAGTTTTATTTTTGTAAATTTTAACTAAAATAATGTCAAAATTCTTCTGTTTTATAAAATCAATGACTTATAAACAACTTCACCAAAACTGTCCTGATGATGTGTAAAAAACTAAATACACGAAAGCTTGACAGATTTTAAAAGAAATCAACTTTAATTAAAGCCCACAATCCACTGACACACCCACGATATTTTCCTCCTTAATAAGAGCGAAACACGTGTCTATATATATATAATACAACATACAATAAAGTCAGTAATCCAATAAAAAGGAATGCTTTTACTTTGCATTCCAATATGAAATTAACATAATTCTAACAAGATTCACAATTGAACCTATAAATGGTATTCCGAGAGCACGATCTAGATTCGTTAAACCAGGGGTGGGTGTATCCCAAAAGAACTAAAAATAATAGAAATTTTAGTAAATTCTCATCATGCTTCGTTGCACAATTGACAAGAATTTCTTGCTATAAAAATAAACGTATTTATAATACTACAGATACTACATAATATATGTATACATTTTGCGGAATACGGCGCCATCAACGCATAGTATGCGCATACGCTGACGCAGTGACGTTTAGGGGTCTACGCTACGGAACAACGTTGCATTCAATTTGAACTTGAACAGCGCGTTGTGTGACTGCAAATAGCCAGAGCTAATATAATATAATTACAAATGTACAGTAATTCTAAAAATCTGTTGTGGCCAGCCCATAACCTCCCGCTGTATTAACCACGCAGTATAAATAAAGCAATCATTATGTTCAAATATTTTTACATTCACTCATAACAATCTTTATTTTACATTTATCAAATATATCATACCAAATCAAATTTCACAAATACTGACAAAACTAATAGAAAAACTTAACAAAAACCAAAATAGTTCTTGCATCTTTACACAAAGTATTTTCAGTATTTCAAGGAGATAATGAAGCAAATCAATAATACATCTAATGTTTAATTAATTTCATTAGAATCATATATATATACAGGGTGTCCCATTTAAGGTACGAATGCATTGGTATCTCGAGAACCGTAAGAGCTACGATGTTGGTTAAATTAGACAAAAGTTGCCCCATTAGGAGGCTATTTTAATGGTGTTTTGTTATTTGCGAAAAAATGCATAGGTCACTAGATACAGGTGAAAATGTAAATTTAGCGATTTTCTTTTTTTGCTTATAACTTTGTTATATGAAATAATACGAGATTCTGGTTTGCACTTTCTTAAGGCACTTTTGTATGGTGAATTTGCAGAAGTTCTCAAATTTTTTTTATATCTAACCATTTACGAGTTACTGATAGCAACTTTTATTTTTCATATGGAGGTCATATTAAGCTATGGCATTTTTAAATAGAGATTTTTTTTAGCTTTACAATGATATAAAACAATAATAATTTATTTTTATAATTAACAGAAAAATTAATAAAAATTGTTATTTATACTAAAATTAAATTGAAAAAAGTAAATCGAAGGCTGCTATGGAAACAACAAACAACAAAAAAGTGCGACAATTGAATTTCTGAATTTTACTTGACAATAGTAGATTATTACGAGTATTAAAAACGAATTTTTCTCGTTGGGAAAAATATGATATGTTGAGTTGTTACATTCGTTGTCAAAGTTCGTTTATTACTCGTAATAATCTACTATTGTCAAGTAAAATTCAGAAATTCAATTGTTGCACTTTTTCGTTGTTCGTTGTTTCCATAGCAGTCTTCGATTTACTTTTTTCAATTTAATTTTAGTATAAATAACAATTTTTATTAATTTTTCTGTTAATTATAAAAATAAATTATTATTGTTTTATATCATTGTAAAGCTAAAAAAAATCTCTATTTAAAAATGCCATAGCTTAATATGACCTCCATATGAAAAATAAAAGTTGCTATCAGTAACTCGTAAATGGTTAGATATAAAAAAAATTTGAGAACTTCTGCAAATTCACCATAGAAAAGTGCCTTAAGAAAGTGCAAACCAGAATCTCGTATTATTTCATATAACAAAGTTATAAGCAAAAAAAGAAAATCGCTAAATTTACATTTTCACCTATATCTAGTGACCTATGCATTTTTTCGCAAATAACAAAACACCATTAAAATAGCCTCCTAATGGGGCAACTTTTGTCTAATTTAACCGACCTCGTAGCTCTTACGGTTCTCGAGATACCAATGCATTCGTACCTTAAATGGGACACCCTGTATATATATATATATATATATATATATATATATATATATATATTATATTCTCCTTAATCGGTTTAATTATTAATTTTAATGTAATTGCTTCCTAACAGTAACAGTGACATTTGTTTAAAAATGTCAAAATAGTTAAACCCATTAACCGCGAAGCAATAAACTGACAGTTATTTCATATTAATTTTAGCCAATATTAGTTTAATACACTATAATTAAGACAAATAAGAGTTTTTAAAAATATTTTCTTCGTAGTTTTTGAAAAAAATAATGTTTCGTTTTCGCATCAACAGCGGAATCTGTTAGTGAAAGTAAAATAATAAGTTTTTAAGAAAATTTTTAAAACAGACAAAATATATGGGAACATCACATTTCTGTTGACTACATTATAATATGCCACCTCGAAAAATCAAGAAGAAGAATGTGAAAGCTAGGCAAAATATATGTATCAAAAATGTGATATTCTCTTAAAATGTCTGTTTTAAAAGATTTCCAAACATGTAATAACTACATTTTAGTGTTTTTATAATTGTAATTAAAGATATCTAATTATTTATGCATCTATTTGCATATAAACGCATAATACTTAAAATATATTTATTTTATTTTAATAATATATTCGGCTGTTGATGCGAAAACGCAACAATAAGTTTTAACAAATGTAACTAATATTTAAATACATTTACAAATTTTGTTCTATACGTAGATAATAACTATATTTATATTCTATGAAATGTTTATAAAAAAAACCATTTAAAGAAAAGATTATTATTCTATAAAACAAAGTATGCAAGCATGTTAGATTCTCTGAAATTGACTAATTTCAAAAAGTTAACATCTCTATACTATACTGAATCAAATCTATATAAATAAAGTTTTAGAAAAATTGATCAAACAGATAAAAAAAATTGTTCATATAATATTGCGTTTTCGCATCAACAGCGCCCAATAGGTTAAAGTATTATGTTTTTGTTTAACGCATAAACAAGATGATGTATAAAAATATATTATTTTATATATTTAAAGTTATTTGCTATACTTGCCGTCAAATAATTATGGACTGGAGATTTCTACAATGTTGCTAATTCAGGGGCAATGTTGAAAATGCTAAGCTATGAAGAAGCGGCAACACCGTTGGGCAAAGGACAGGGTGCGAAGAAGGGAAAAAGTTGAACATTAGTCCATAATCATTTGACAGCGAGTATAATTGCTATTATCGTAGAATTGAAGATTGTACCATTATATTAACATAGGTTACTAATTTGTAAGACGCGAGCAGTCATGTGACTTCTTTCTTTTATTTATAATAAATCATTCCTTTTTTATTAGACAAGCTCATAAGAGGGCTCGTGTCAGAATGACAGCTAGTAATTATATACAGATTTTAAATGTCATCATTTTTCATTCCAATTTTCATAATTTTCCAATTTCATGTGTTTTATTTAACTCGATAAGTAAAGTCCACATTCCTGGTGACAAAGAAAACAGAAAATCTTGAAATTTTTAATTAAAATTTATGATATTTGTAAGTTATGTACCTACATGATTACTAGCTGTTATTCTGACCCGGGCTCCCATATCTGCTTGTCAAGATTTGCTTATTTGTAGGGCATCTTTGCTCTCTAAAAATACATAATTTAATTAAAGATTGATAATAAAAGAAAGAAAATAAAAGAAATATTTGAAAAAATTATTATTATTAATTATTATAGTATATTACTTATTAAAATAAACAAGTAATACTGTCACGTTATTTAACGCAGAGAAAACTGACAATCAAGTGACAATAGTGACAGGATCGATATTCGATCGATATAAAATTGAATGTAAACATTGTCATACTAACGTATTGTATAAAAATAAACTACAATTATTTCAAATAATTTTATATTCCGTAAAAGGAATAGATATTGATTTAGAAATACTTGTAAACTTCATAAATATATACGTTTCTTAATACTACTATTTTTTTTTCTTCTGTATTTAAAAATAAATCATTTCTACAAGTTATATTTCATTTTATAAGGTTTTTTCGGGTCGATGACGTAAGCTTCTGCCATTTCATTTTCACCATAGTACAAGTTGCTGAAAAATTATAATCAATGTATTTTTTTTCAAGAAAAAGTGTTAAAAGCTTGTATAAGTGATATTTCCAGTCATCCGATATACATTTAAAACTAATGAGCTCTTCCCACATTAGTATAGAATACGTATACAAAATTTCAAAATTTTCTGATTGATACGAGTAGTATTAGTAATCGTGTCCACACGATCCAGACATACTCACATACATAGCCACAGATATCATTGTAAAAATGTTAAAATCTGATTCTGGGGACATTCAAACGTGCTTATTCACTAAAATCTCTATATGCGATTTTTAGCACGATCCCTATACCTCCTTTACGGTAACGGGAGATAAAAAAGTATAGACATACCATTTTCATTCATAGTGGGAAGAACAATAGTTCTTTACAGATATCATATATACGCCATAATATGATATATAGTAAAAAAAAAAAACATGTATATTTTAAATATTTTTTATTATTTTTAACAAGTATATGTTGCTCACTCTCTCTTCGAAAATTTTTAAAGTATCTGAACACAATGAAAAAATTGGCGACCCCTGCGTTAAACTATAACATAGCTTAACATTTTAGATCGTCAATTCTATATAACTTTACGACCAAGAAGATGAAATTTTACATAATGATAATTGTTACGTTGAAATGTAATTATTTAAAGGCACGTTCAAATTAACAATTTTACGGAATACTCCTCATTATGTGCTTGTTAAAATATAGTATTATTCACAATCGGCTAGTAAAGTGTGCGTTTCTAATCTCCAAAACAGTTGGACAGTGATTAATTGCTTACTTCACTTTCTAGTTAGCTGAGAAGTTTTTTTTTTTTTTAGGTAATTAAACGTTATTTTCAAACCGCAAAATGCCCCTTTAGTCAAATTGTATTCAAAGTGATAAATGACAGAATTAATAAACATTTTGTTATGGTTCCCAGTAACACTGCCATAATTCTCTATGCTACAGCAGACAAAACAAATTATAATAAATAAATAATTATGAATAAAATAAAATACATACCACGTGGAAATGCTTATTCTAGCCTCATGCTCATAGCTGATCTAGCGGTTGAATGTAATGAACTATTGCTTCTCCAAGGTGGCGAAGAAAAATAGCATTATTTTTAATTCTTTACTTCCTTGTCTCAACGTAGTCTTATAATTGAAGATGAAGACTTATATGACGGGCGCAAGAAAAAGGTTATATATTAACTACTAAAATTTTAATAAATTCAATATAAGTTGTACAACTCATTTTTCTTATTTGACTCATATTAACAGAAAACATCAAACATATTATAAATTTTATGAGAGAAAAAATACGAGTATTAGTATTATTTCGATTTTAATCGGCAGCAGTAGTAGTTGTAGCGGTGGTTGAGGCTGACTGCCCTGAAACATAATTAAATAAGTTTCTATAAAAATAATCCTAATATAGATAGTATTACAAAAACATCCGGCTCCATGGTGGTTCTCATGGTTGTGATCTCCCAGTCTTAAAGCGTTATTTGGAGCCTGTGGAACAGGCTGACCCATCTACACAGACAAACACATCATGTAACCCGGATATCCTCAACAAGGCGGTTAATTGGGCGATGGACAAGGAACACAGGGCGATAACTAGGTTAGGTTATTTTAAAGTTTGTTTAAAAATATCAGTGTGAAAAATGCAATCAAGTTGTCTATAAAACCTTGATCAAACAGTATAACAAGTTAAATCAATAAATATATCTAAGTAAGTCTGTTTCTCTTTGCTGTCTAAAACGTTTCTTACAATCAGAGTGCCACTTTTAACTATTTTCCCTGTTGCAAATAAAATCCACCATATTGTGTGCTCGCTAAGTGTGTAAATTTCTAAGTTTCTGTCGACTTAATCTTCGCCCACTTGACTGTCGCCCAGTTGACTATCGTGTAGTTGTCTAATATAAACTCGCCCAGTTGTAGCGTACCTCATGAAACCAAGGTGGAAACAGAGCAAGGGCGGCTCCAAATTCATTTTAAAGGAGGTTGGAATAGATTTTTTTGTTAATATATACAGAATGTCCCAAATTGATTAGTCTACCATTGGGATCTCGGAAACTATAAGAGCTACGAGGTCGGTTAAATGGGCAATGTTGTGTACTTTTAAGGGTTGATTCAGATTCCGTTAAGAAACATTCAAAATTCCGAACAGTCTGAAAATTATTTAAAAAAAAACTGAAAATCGCGATTTTTAAAAATATTAAATAACTCCGTAATTATAAGAGATATAAAAAAATGTGTTATATAAAAGTTACACTATTTACTAAGGCAAACTTAAAAATGTTTTCAGTATAAAATTCAAGATGGCGGTTTTCAAGATATTAATAGCAACTTTCTTATTTTAAATGGGCGCCATATTGAATTTTTACATGATTAAATAGAACTTTTTTTTCTCTTTTCAACGATGTATAACAAAATATGTTTACATTAAAATTTAAAAAATATATTAATTATTTCAATTTGATAACTAATCAAATAAGTTTAAAAACAAATGCAAGTACATTTTTTTTTTTTTTTTTTGAAACAAATCAAACACAAAACAAATTAATACTAATGTAACAATAATTTATAACAAATGCTCAAAATTCTGGCCATTGTTAAGTAAACATAAATGAACACGTTTTACAACACTGGCAGTTACTGTCCGCAATGTATTGCGATTAATACTATTAAAAGAGTTCACTACTGCTTCACGTAATTCCTCTACATTATTGTAAATAATGTTACTGCTATACACTTTATCTTTTAAAGTGCCCCATAAATAAAAATCGAGAGGTGTTAAATCTGGTGATCTAGCTGGCCATGAAATGGGTGTGCTAGTCGCTATGATTCTATTATTAAAGCGATTGTTTAAATAATTAATAACATTTGTAGCATTATGAGCAGGAGCACCATCTTGCTGATACCAAATTCGGTAATTTTGTGCCAAAGGTAAATCATCCAGTAAATCTTCCAGGGATGTCTGAAAAATTTCCAAATATCGTTGTGCAGTTAGGTTTCCATCAAAAACTATAGAGCCAACTAAATTATTTCCCAATATACCACAAAAACATTAAACCCGAACCTATCTTGATTTCGCCGTTGTATCACTATGCGTGGATTTTCTTGTGCCCAATAATGCTAGTTATAACGATTAAATAAGCCACAGTTAGAAAAGCGAGATTCATCAGTCCATAAAATGTGATTAATAAAATCATTATTTTGTCTTATTTGGTTAGTAAACCATCTGCAAAATACTGATCTGCGGACATGATCATTTGGTCGTAAAATCTGGGCAACGTGTAATTTAAAGGGACGAAACTTATGTTTTTTAAGAATTCTTGACGCTTTCGTTTTAGATACATGCACCTGGGCTTCTATTTCCCGAGTTGAAATGGTCGGATTAGCCGCTACACATGCCAGTGCTAACTCTTCATCCTTAATTTCATCTTCGACTATCACTTGTGGGTCACGAGTAGGTTTTTTTAAACATCCATATTGCTGCATATTTATATCCAATCTTCTAAACACCTTATCATTGGGTTGTCTTCTCTCCGGAAAGTTACCGAAATAAGTTTGTGCCGCAAGACGGGAGTTTTTATTACATTTGATGTATGTATGTATGTATGTATGTATGATGATGTATGTACAAAACATATCGTACTAATGTTGAAAAAGTAGGCATTTTAAATATGTAATAAATAAATTCACTAATTAAATTGAATAAACGAATACATACAAATTTTGTTTTGTTTCTTATTCACTTGCATTTGTTTTTAAGCTTATTTGACTAGTTATCAAATTGAAATAATTAATATCTTTATTAAATTTTAATGTAAACATACTTTGTTGTACATTGTTGAAAAGAGAAAAAAAAGTTCTATTTAATCATATAAAAATCCAATATGGCGTCCATTTAAAATAAGAAAGTTGCTATTAATATGTTGAAAACCGCCATCTTGATTTTTATACTGGAAACATTTTTAAGTTTGCCTTATTAAATAGTGTAACTTTTATATGAAATATTTTTTTTATATCTCTTATAATTACGGAGTTATTTGACATTTTTAAAAATCGCGATTTTCAATTTGTTTTGAATAATTTTCAGAATTTTGAATGTTTCTTAACGGAATCTGAATCAACCCTCAAAACTACACCACAATGCCCATTTAACCGACCTCGTAGCTCTTATAGTTTCCGAGATCCCAATGGTAGCCTAAACAATTTGGGACACCTGTATATTAATAACTAAATTCTGGTGGTTGAGGTTAATACTCGTATTAAAACAAACTTTTATTTAAATTAATTTTTTCATTCATTTTATTATATTTAAAATACGAAACAAAATCTTAAATATTGGAGTCTTATCTCCTATTTCTCTTAATAAATCTTTGAATAACATTAGCAAAGACGCTTTCAATTTTTACATTATTTAGTACATTAATCTATATAGTATGTTAATAGCAAATATTTTACTCATGATATCTATAGAAAAAATCTGTTGTGGCCAGCACAAGACCTCTCGCCATTTCCATATTAGGCTATATAAGTATTGTATTGCACTTCGCTTTTGAACCATCGTTTTATAACAAGATATTACAGAACATTACCCAAATATTGTCTTTTGTTGTATTTAACATGTCTTCTGCACACATATAATTTTAATTATATTTATTTTTCATTGTATGAGGAAGTTTCTAAATGTCACAGATTCTTCCAATTCATTAACCAGATTGGCGGTATTTCTGATGGATATATGCATATTGCCTATAATTTCAAATATTTAATTAATAAAACAATAAGAAAGATTAAATGTACTTCTCAGAAAAAGCTATCAAAATGTCACTAAAACTGTTTATTTTTGACACTGAAATATGTCATTTACAAATTATGTTATAAACATTTGAATTTGTCAACTGGTTTCCGTAGTGTAGTTTCGCCTACTCGACTTGTTATATCCCGATATTCTATATATTATAGCGTCTTTATCTCTAAATTTATATAAGATATAATAAAAAATTTAAATGTATCAGGTGTAGAATTGTGTTTTTCAAAATTAGTAACATCAAAAATTTTCAAATATTAATATTTGGAAGAATTTCTTTTAAAAACTACTACTTCCGGTTGTTCAATTGTTACCAAAACCTTTTCAGCTCTTCCGAGGAATGTCAGATTGAGGAATTCATAGTTAAACAGGTCTTATGTCTTATAGTTTTTGAGGAATCGTCCGTCCAACATCCAGCCATACACACACACACACACACACACACACATACACACATCCACACACACACAGACATCATTGTAAAAATGTTAAAATCGGATTCTAGTGACCTTGAAACGTGCTTATTCATTAAAATCTGAATATGTGATTTTTAGCATGATTCCAATACCTCTCTTAGCGAGAGGTAAAAATCTGTTGTGGCCAGCACAAGACCTCTCGCCATTTCCATATTAGGCTATATAAGTATTGTATTCAAATATTGTTTTTTATTGTATTTAACATGTCTTCTGCACACATATAATTCTAATTATATCTATTTTTCATTGTATGAGGAAGTTTCTAAATGTCAGAGATTCTTCCAATTCATTGACCAGATTGGCGGTATTTCTGATGGATATATGCATTTTACCACAATTTTACCTATAATTTCAAATATTTAATTAATAAAACAATAAGAAAAGTTAAATATACTTCCCAGAAAAAGCTATCAGAATGTCACTAAAACTGTTGATATTTGACAATGACATATGTCATGTTATAAACATTGGAATTTGTCAACTGGTTTCCTTAGTGCCTTGGCCTCTGCGATTAGTTTACTCTATAAATTATAGTGTCTTTATCTGTAAATCTATACAAGATATAATAAAAATTTTAAGTGTATTAGATGGAGAATTTTATGTTCTTCAACATTTAATAAAAAAAAACTCCCAAAAAATTATATTTAGAAGAATTTTTTTAAGAAACTACTACTTCCGGTTATTCAATTGTTACCAAAATCTTTTCAGCTCTTCCCAGGAATGTCAGATTGAAGAAACTGCAGTTAAATATTTTTTAAGTCTTATAGTTTTTGAGGAATCGTCCCTCCAACATCCATCCATACACACACACACACACACACACACACATACACTGTTTAAGTAATACACCAATACCGAGGTTAGTATATATTATTTATTACAAAGCAAATCCTAACATGTCACACTATTTCACTATTCTCATTAATTAATTAATTATTTTTCAGTAATACTATGACAACAACATAAAATACACTGCAGCCTACTTTTAACACTATAACAATCCCCCACCACTAAATAATATTATGTACGGAATTTAATTTGGCTAATATGATAATTTCGATTTTTTTTTGAGTTCACATCTTCTACCTGATAAACATATGGACTTAATTTATTTTTAATGATTCTGTTGCCTAACCATTTCGGTGATAAACCCGCGCTGATATTCTTTGTTGTATTTGTCACTGGATAATTTTTAACATAGACCTTATCTCCTATTCCAAAATTTTTGGTATCATTAATATTTTTATATTTATTTTTATATTCCCCTAAATTTTTAGAAGCAATATCTTCAATTTGTTTAATCTTCTGAACTTCTTGTGGGAAACTATTTTTATTTTCTGAGGCTATCTCACGTTTCATTATTATCCAATCTCCTGGTCTTCTTAATTTATTTCCAAACATAATTTCTGCAGGAGAAAAAGATGTAGCATTATTTACCCTGTCTCGTAACTGGAAAAGAATTGAATCTATATGTTCATCCCATTTTCGATGATCGTTTTCTAGCATAATGCGCAATTGTTTTTTAATTTCTTGATTTCGCCTTTCAACAGGAATGGCTCTTGGATGATATATCGGTGTTTTATAGTTTTCACACCTCCACTTAGTACACGCATTTTTCCACATTTTTGAATTAAATTGAGTTCCATTGTCAGATATTATTACTCTAGGAAAACCCATTCTACTAAAAATTTTATTTAATACATTGATTATAACTAACCCCACGGCAAAGGCTTCTATCCATTTGCTAAATTCATCCATAACAACAACTAGATTTGTTTTACCATGTTTAGATCGGAGATATGGACCCATTAAATCAACACTTATAACTTCCCATTTCTGATTTACTCCCCTTGTTGACACAACTTTACAGTCTTTGCTGGAAGATTTACGAGTAGCGCAAATGTGACAATTCTTGATGTATTTCACGAGATCACTATACATCCCCCGCCAATAAAACCGTTCTCGAAAGAGCTTGAATATTTTCGTCTCGGCCTGGATGACCTGCAGTAGGTGCCTCATGAAATTCTTTCAAAATGTTCGGGACTAATATTTTTGGAACAACATAAACAAATTTATTATTATTATCACATTTTGTTATTTTTTTAAACAGCAGTTTATTTTTGTAAAGGAAATTATCTAAAATATAATTTTGTTTTTCTTTTGTACATTCTTTGTTCTTGCCTAAAATTGTTAAAACAATATTTTGTATATAGTTATCACATAATGAATGTTTTTGTAAATTATAGATTAAATCACTGTCTGTATTTAAATTTAGCAATTCTACATTATTAGTTTGATGAAGATTAGAGCATTCAGGTATTGCTATTACATCTGTATTGTCGTCTAAATCATTATCTGGATTTTCTACTGGATATCTAGATAAACTATCCGCTGTCAAATTTGATTTGCCTGGACAATGTTTAATGGAAAACTCAAATGACATTATTTCTATCGCCCAGCGTGCTATCATTGTAGATGTATCTTTTAATTTATGTAACCATAGGAGAGCCCGATTGTCGGTTATTAAAGTGAATTTCTGACCTTCCAGATATATTCTAAATTTTCGAAATGCCCATAATACTGCCAGGCATTCTCGTGCTGTGGCATGATATTTACGTTGTGCATCGGATAGTTTTAAACTTGCATAGCAAATAATGTTTCTTTTATTATTATTAAATTGAAAAAGTACAGCACCCAAACCTATTTCACTGGCGTCTGTTTGAACAAAAAATTCATTTTGAAAATCTGGATGACTTAGTTTTTGTGAATTTAGAATGGAAATTTTTACTTGATTAAAGTGTTTTTGACATGTTTTAGACCAATTCCATATTGTGTTGTCCTTCAAGAGATCAGTTAGAGGTGACAAAATAGATGATAGATTTGGAATAAAATTACCGAACCAATTACATAATCCTAAAAATTTTCGCAAGTCTTTTTTGTTTTTAGGAATTGAAAATTCTTCAAATACTCGTAACTTTTCAGGACTTGGACTTATACCGAATTTATTTATATTATGACCCAAATACATTATTTCTTCTTTTGCGAAGGAACATTTTTTTAAATTACATGTTAACTTGTGTTGACTTAGACGCATGAAAACTTTATTTAAATGTACTAAATGTCCCTCTATATTTTTGCTGTGTACAATGATATCGTCTAAGTAAACCTCGCAAAAATCACTAATATAACCACGTAAAACTTCATTCATAAGTCTCTGAAAAGTCATAGGTGCATTCTTTAAGCCAAAAGGCATAACATTACATTGATATAACCCAATTGGTGTAGAAAAAGCTGTCATTTCTTTCGATTTTTCATCCATCTCCACTTGCCAATAACCCGATTTTAAATCTAATGTTGTAAATATCGTCGAGGCATGAAAATTACGTAATACATCAAATATATTTGGCATTGGAAATTTGTCAGTAATCGTTATAGCATTTAATGGTCGATAGTCTATACAAAATATATCGGTGCCATCTTTCTTTTTAATGAGTACAATACGTGAAGCCCATGGGGATTTACTTTTCTCTACTACACCCATGGATTCCATTTCTCTTACTTTTTCAATTATTTTCTTTTTCTTTTCTAATGACACAGGATACGGTTGGAGGGAAATAGGAGAATTATGACATATTCTAATTTCGTGTCGTAAAGTTAGTGTTCTTCCCAGTTTTCCAGAAAAAAGTTCATGATAATTATTTAAAATATTCAAGATATTACGTTTTTCATTAGAAGATAGATTATTGTTTATCGTGAAATCATGTTCATTAATAGGTTGAATTTTCATATATACTGTTGGCCTATTTAACCAACTAATTTGATGTCTATGTTTATTACCAAAAGAAAGAAACTTGCCAGAATAGTCTATTATACCTTCAAATTTATCAAAAAACGTATTGCCCAAAATTAATTCTGATGACAAGTTGTCAAGTACAATTGCTTTAAATTCAATAATGTCATTGTCAACTGTCAGTTTTACGTCACATATCTCATTAGATGTAACGTGAAAATCAGTAATGCCTAATTTGATATTCATAATATTATTTCTGTTCATTTGTAAGTTTAGTTTTTTAACTAATTTTAGATCAATAAAATTATCATCAGCTGCAGTGTCTAACAATGTTTTGACAAAATGAGATTTTATATTAAGAAGAATTGTAGGTTTACATTTAACATTAGTTTCTAAATTACATAAATTATAATTATGGGACCACTTATCTATTTGAGGACTTCTCTGGAAAACATTGGAACTGATGCCTCGTGTCCAGTTCCAAACTACATGTTTCCCTGTTGGTGATCTTCTATCTTGTTGAAATTCCCCGATGTCTCTGCAGCTACGTTCCTCGGGACAATTATTCCTGTAGTGACCTTCTACATTACATCGGTAGCAGATTATCCGTTTCGGATCTTGAATAGATGAAGGATTCCCTATTTTCAAATCGTCTTCTATTTGTCTTGTAGTGCTAATAAATTCTTCTATTGTCAAGATATGAGCTGTGCGTAAAAATGGTTTAAGTTGAGGTTTCATTAGCCCGATAATCATCTGTTTCCTTGTATCAAAAGTTTCATCCGGATAGAGTCTTTTGTGTAGAAGAAATTTATTTCTTATAAATTCTTCACTATCTTGTTGTAAGTGCTGACGAACTGTCCTTAATTTAATTTTCAATTCATTAATAAATAAATCATTGTCGAATCTTGTCAGGAACATAGTTTTAAAATCTTCCCAACTTTCCGCACTTGTCTGAATGGATTGCCACCATTTTAATGCCGATGACCTAAAACGACTTGAAGTCATCGATATCCACATGTGCTTATCCAAATTATTGGCTTCAAATATATCAGTACATTTAGTCAGAAATAATTTAGGATTTTCTTCGGGGTTGCCAAAAAATTGTGGTAGAGACCAATCTAAAATGCATTTAATAGGAAGTTCAGTGTTTGCTTGTATTTTCTTCTCAGGATTATTAGACCCATTGGATGCAATATTTATCGTTGGAGATTCAACAGGTACTTTATTCATTAAACTTGCTAGAGCCGTAGTTAGAGTATTCATATTTTCTGTCAATTTTTGAATTGATGTTTCAATTTGCATAAATTGATTATTCGTAACATTTGAACAGGAGTTACATATATGGTTTTCGACTACTCTATCTTCTCGCCAACCCAGACAATAATAGTGTTGCCATTTTTGACAAGTGTCGCACTGAATCCAATTTAGTACTTCCCCTTGTGGATTTAAACATATTCCGGTTTCGCAATTTTCAATTTGTTCGGGCGCCATTGTTTAAGTAATACACCAATACCGAGGTTAGTATATATTATTTATTACAAAGCAAATCCTAACATGTCACACTATTTCACTATTCTCATTAATTAATTAATTATTTTTCAGTAATACTATGACAACAACATAAAATACACTGCAGCCTACTTTTAACACTATAACAACACACACACATACACACACACAGACATTTTAAAAATGTTATAATCGGATTCTAGGGACCTGAAATCATGCTTATTCAATATAATCTGGATATGCGAATTTTAGCATGAATCCAATACCTCTCTTAGCGAGAGGTAAAAATTTTGGAGCCGTTTTTGAAAGAAAAATTCTTCTGTACTATACAAGTACTACAGAAACAGAATGATATACAGGCTGATTGATTAAATAGGGACAAATAGCTATTTCTTAGCTTATTCGTTTTAGACCTATAGTTTAAATTACAAAGTTGAGCGCGAAGTTAAATGCCACTTTTTGGTGTGAAAAGATTCGGAATTCTACTTCCACTTACACCGGAAGCGAAATAATAGGTAATTTTTTAAATGGTACAGTACATATACATATTTTTATATTTTAGGAAAATATTTTAAATTAGCTTTACAGTAAGGCCAAAAACTTGCATTGTCATTAAAAATAACGTAGTCATCACTTTTTGAAAATTATTATATTTTATGTAGTATTAGTTTACCACGACATTTGTGCTTTCTTTGTTTAAGGAGATACGAGGGTTGTACCGTATTTATTGTCCATAACATATATAAAACAAAATTATGTATCAAAATAATCACCATGTACTTGAATACACTTATTTCACCTATGTTCTAAGTAACTAAAAACTCGGAGTTTTTATCGCCGATGAAGTTCTGAAATGTTGCCATAACAGCTGCATCGGTTTTAAAATTTCTTCTTGGTATACTTTCCTTCAGCTTGAGAAATAAATAGAAATCACTAGGCGTTAGGTCAGATGAATACGATGGATGTATCATCAGTCTGAAAGCGACATCGTGAATTGTGTTCATGGAAACAAGACTTTTATGAACTTGAGCGCATCTCAAAATGCAGTAGCCATAATCTAACTGGACCCAAAATTTGCGAGGTGGAGAAGATCCCCGTTGTCTTGTCACCATTTGATACTTCGAAATTCACGTTTCATCAACTATAACAACCCGAGTCAAAAATCTGTTCGGATTTTGATTAAACAACGCCAAGCTGCCTTCTGAGGAGATGACTCTCGCTCGCTTTTGTTTGGGCGCCAATATTCGGGGTACCCATCTTACTGACATCTTATAAAGCCTTGTAAATTATTAACACTAGAATAATCAAATTTACACTTCGTTTAATAGATAAACAATAAACAATTGCTGTTGTTATGAAGACAATAATTCAAAACCTATACTATGTTAGGGACAATAAATTCTGTACAACCCTCGTATTTTGACTACCTGAGAATTATAAAAGTATTATTTATGTTCAAATTTACTTTACGAGTAATTTTACTCTTTTTACTTCCTTGTACGAAGTAAAGGAAGTGCAGTGCACTCGCACTAACGTGCGTAATTAAAACCAAATGTGTTCATATTTGCGCGATTGTTCATATTAACGGGATGAGGTTTTAAGAACAAATTAACATTTATGTAACATTATTTTTAATTTATTTTATTTTAGTTTATCTACATTTTTAAAAAGAAACGAAGTTAAAGTGGATTATTGATTTAGCATAACACCGTATTCTTGCGCCAGATATGTAATTGTGACACCTTTGCCTAATTCTTCAAGAACTTTGATTTTTTCTACTAAAGTTAAACACTTCGTTTCTTTTTTTGCTGCCATTTCAACCATGTTCACACACTCATAAGACCTCTATAATAATGTTGCAGCAGCCTCAACGAGGACTTGGTGAATCCCCTAACTACGCACATGATAACTACGCACATAATATAACAGCTGTTCCACTTACCGAAATGCAGTGTTCACTGTTCACGTTAGACAGTAGGTAATACCATAGACAGAATAATATCACAGTGGCTGGTAGTACAAGCTCTGTTTTTGGGTATACTAAGAACGCTGTATTTGGGTATACAAAATATTCCTAGCACGAGCCCTGTTTTTGGCTGTTTTAAACATGTTTTAAGCAATTGTTTAGAATCATGTTTTAGAACAGCTCTTGGATGTTTTAAGGAGTGTTTCAACGCAAAATGGCGGACGCATATAAAAGAATTTGTGCGCTTCGTGCAGTTCGCGATGTAAATAGACACTAAGACGAATCATTTTATTTAAAGAACGAAAGAATCCTTTTATTTTGTTGTCTGCAAGTGAATTTAAAGACGCAGATATCGTTTTACTAAAGATATAGCGAAGTTTATAATAAATATTGTGAACGATGAATTGGAACCTTTACAAGACCGACAAAATACAATTTCCAGTGAAATGCAAGTATTAATTGCTTTGCGGTACTTCTCAAAAGGAATATACCAAGAAGATAATGGTAAGTAAAATTGAAATATAATTTACATACTGGAGCTACGGCGCAAGCGAAAAGCCAGCGCAAGCGTACTAATTACAGTGCATGCATGATGCACAGATAACCTTGATTTATCGTTTTATTTTTCAGTTTTATTATATTATTTTGTTTATATTATACACATATAACCTGTACAAAGGTAGTATTTTTACAATAACACATTATATTGGTTACAGGCGATCTGCATGGTGTTGCTCAACGCACTGTTAGCAAAATTGTAAAAAGGGTTTCTGTTGCTCTGACGTCACATTTACCCGAATTTGTTAAGCACGAAGACCTGGACAATATTAAGGAAGACTTACAAAATAGCAGGGTTCCCCTCTGTTATTGGATGTGTAGATTGTATATATATCAAAATCAAGAATCCCGATAAAGAAAGACCTCTGCAATTTTGCAATAGGAAGGGTTGGTACTCTTTGAATGTCCAGGGGCTCGATTCTTGAGCGTTCGTAATCGCCAAGGTCGTTCGCTTTCGCACGAAAGCGAACAAAATTTGTATAAATGTATTCTCGACCCTTCGCTTCGTTACGAATTCGTGGAATACTGTTCGTATTGCAGCGAGTAGGTAAAACCATTCGCTTTCGTGTTGAGTCATTAGCTTTCATGTACTTGGGTTTTGTGGACGTTGTTTCAGTAAGGAAAATGGACGAATTAATTAATTTAATATTGATTGATCGATTACAAAATGACTAATTAAATGAAGAAAATCAAAATGTAATAGTAAGAAATCCGATTAATGAACTATCGGATAATATGTTTCATAAACTATTTCGTGTTGATAAGAAACTTTTTGAATTTTTATTGGATATTGTACGACCTTTTATGGAACCAAAGAAAAGACCGACTGATCTTGATATATCTTTAAAAGTAAGTTTTGTATTATTTTGTTATCATATAATAAGAATATTTTACAAACTTAACTTAAAAAAGTGATTTGTATTCATTTCGATATTTTAGGTTTTGGTAGCATTACGGTTTTTTTACTTTTGGAAGCTATCAAACAGATATTGATTTTAATTTTAATTTAAACGTATCACAATCATCTTTTAGCAGATGCGTCAATGAAGTAGTAAATGTGTTTAATAATAATAGTGATAGTGTTTATAAGTAAAAGTTGCACTAAATTTTGAATTTATTAGGCAATTATTCTTTTTAATATATTCTACCAGTATTTTCCTTTGGCTTTTGGATATTTTGCAACTATTCTTGCTTAATGCCATATTCAATTAATAAATTTCTACCTGACACTCAATTTTCTTCCACACTCAAATTGACAAACAATGTAATGCCAAATATGTGTGAAGTTGTTTAGCTGTCTTATGCAACGTTGCCAAATATTGCACTTCGTGTATTCGTGTTCGTACGACACGCGAAGCGAAGAGTTGTCGAGAATACGGTTTAGAGTTTCTGTTCGCATTGGAGCTTCGCTTCGCTTTCGCTTTCGTACGAATACGAACGATGTCGAGAATCGCGCCCCAGGTTGTTTGCGATGCCAAGTATAGAATATTGGATCTAGTCGCGCGTTGGCATGGTAGTGCTCACGATGCGCGTTATGGAATGACTGTACCATGAAGCAGAAACTTGAGGTAACTAATTTTAACACACACATGAAACGAAATATCCGTACTTTCTTTGTATTTTGCATTACAATTTGATATACTCCGAGATATACTCACAAACTACACGCAAAAAATGACGTTAAGTTATAGTAAAATGACAAGTAGTGACATATAACAAAACAAAACACTGCCCACAATAAACCATTTCCAACCCAAGAGATGGAAGTGAAATCTGTTATTTCCAATCCAAGAGATTGTCATTAAAGTTAGTAATGACGTATTTTCCAACTTCCAAAAGGTTAGGAATCTGTATATTACTATAATGATTGTGAATAAACTTATTTCTTTTATCATGAAAATTCCTTATATTAAGCAAGATATATTTTTTTTAAATTGTACCATTTTTTCATGAGCGTTTCTCACTAATGGGAATGAAAATGGCTAGTCTGTAGGCAGGGAGCTGTGGATTTATAGGCGGGATTCTCATCTTTCATAATTCTGGGCAATGGAATAAAATCCATATCTGTCACGTCGTAAGGTGTTTTATACGTAATAACTTTATAATGAGGAATGTATTTTAAAATTATTTAACTTTAGTTCTTATTAATCAGGAAGTATTTTACGATTTAAGCCTATGTATGGCACACTGATCGATGAGCATCAGAAAGCATCGATGAGCTCTTCGATGAAACAACAGAACGGTCCCGTTATTGATGCTTTTATGTTATAATTATAATTTTTTTCTGTGACGAAAAATAGTTAAGTTGGTAATATTACCAATTTTTAAATTGATATTTTCCTAGTTTATTGTTGTTTGGCGATTGTTTTCAATTTCAAAACCTTGTTTTGTGAATGAAGGAAATATAAATGAATGAAAATATGCTAAATACGCGAAAATAACATAGTTCACGCAAGCCAAAGCAAAAGAAAAACCGCGTTAACGTTAAGTAAGACGTGAGACACAAAAGATACGTGTGATGTGAGATACATTCGTTCATCGATGACTCTTCGATGAAAATAGCGGCGCCGCTATTTTTTATTGATGATGGGTGCATTCTGTTGTTTCACAAAGAGCTCATCGATGCTCGCTGATGCTCATTGATCAGTGTGCCATAAGCTTTATGGTTTATGGGCCCATTTACATGTTTATTAGCAAGTTACTGCTGAAAACAAAATATAATGCAAAATAAAATTAATTTCATTTTTATTTTTGAAGAATTTACAGCTGTTATAAGGTCTTGTAGCTGTGTGCCTAAGCGTCTGGTCGCGAGTCTGAGGACCCAGGTTCGATCCCGACTCCCGACAGACAACAAAAATTATTTCGAATTTTAAATGGCACAAAATTGACCCCTGTGGTACACTGTCCACGCCAGCAATATTTCATCATTATCGATATGTATACAAAGCAGATGAGCACACTCGGTAATGGGTAATATGCCGCAATGATATATTTATTAATAATTCTATGAAATAAGTACCGCGAAATGCCTTTTTAAAGTCCGCGTACCTGGCATGAAAAAATAAATGCTGCAAGTTGGTACCAGTGTAACTAATTATCAAATAGAATTTTAGCGCGATTTGTCTCTAGGTTTCAGTTCTGAGGTTTCAGTACAGTTGTTTGTTAGGGTAGTGAATCTCAAGTATGCTCTGCGATTTTGTAAAGAGATAAAATATTGAACCCAGAGTTTACCTCAAATTTTGTGTTGCCAATAATATTTCTTGACTGACGAAAACATAGGCAAAGTGAAGGAAATAGTGATAGAAAATTATCATTCAAGTTTAAAAGAGATGGCTTTTTTTTCGTGGGTAGGGTGGAAATCTTCATAGACACCAGTACTCGTCCGGAGTTACTGGTAGTGCCGGATTCTTACCGGCTAAAACCACCCTCCCTTACTGCCCAATAAGATGTGGACCCGCCTAGGCATTACTCTCCATCAATATTGTTGTCTCGTTATCGCAGTCTCAATTCATTCTCCATCTCTCTCTCTCTCTCTCTCTCATCCTCTCGTCGTGCTCTTTTCCCTTCATCACGTGTTCCATGAAGTGCGTGATGATGTTCCACTTCTCTTCTTCGGCTAGCATAAGCTGGACTAAATTGCCTATCGTTAACCTGTTACCTAAATCGTTCTTCATGCTGTCTCTAGAAAGCGTCCAATTGTTACAGTAGAAGATTGTATGCTCTGCTGAGTCCTGATCCTCACAGTACATGCATTTACTACTTGTCGCTTTGCCTATCTTGTGCAGGTAGTTCTGGAAACATCCGTGCCCACTTAGGACTTGTGTAATGTGGTACGTCAATTTTCCAAATTTGCGTTCTAGCCATGGCCTAATATCGGGCATTATTCTGTGCAGCCATACATTGCCTCTATCTGCTAGCCATTGGTCTTGCCATTTTTGAAGTGTTTCGTCCTGCGGTACAGGTTCCCCTTCCATCCTACATCTGTACGTTGTTACCCTTGCTTCAATGACAAGATCCAGTGGTGTTGAACTGGCTATAATTTGGGCTGCTTCCGTGGACAGAGTTCTGTATCCTCTATTTATGCCTGTGGCTGGTTTCCTATTCAGGCCGCTAAATAGCTGCATGCACTGTTTGTATCGGGTTGCTTCTCCCCATACAGGTGCCGCGTATAGTACTATGCCACGGATGCTAGGAGCTTACGCTTCATGTCTGTTGGACCGTCGATTCTCGGTAAGAGCTTTTTTAGTGCTTCTACTGTGTTGTTGGCTTTCAAGACTACATGCCGTACATGTGGTAAGAAGGTTAAGTTCTTATCAAACAAGACTCCCAGGTACTTGACCGTTGTTTGGGGTTCGACTAATTGTCCGCAGACTCGGAAGCTAATCGGGTTGTATCGTTTTCTCCCGACCAGCATAATTGCCTCCGTCTTTTCTGGCGCTAGCTTCATGTCATTCTCCTCAATCCATTCCTCTATCGTGAGGAGTGTGCTGTTAACTTAGGTGCTCAGCATCTCTTCTCTTTTGTCTACTGTTACTATCGCCAGATCGTCGGCAAAAGCTATAAGCTTTACATTATTCGGTACTGGAAGGCGCACGATGCTGTCGTAAAAGACGTTCCACAAAAGAGATGGCCTAGGATTTGAATATGCCTCATGTTTCATTTCGCTCCATTCTGGTTTTAGGCCTGAGACTCTTCGCATCACGGCTTGAGCCGAAGTTTATTCAAAAAGAGCATCGCAAACAGGATGAAGAATGTATGCTTAAACTATCCAATTCGCACCCTACATTCTTATAACGCATCATAACGGGTGACAAGACTTGGTTTTATGAGTTTCACAGGCAAATAAACCAACAAGCTTCGGAGTGGTGCTTCGATAACGATCCGAAATACCATCAAAGTTATTATTGTTAGAATTCGTCACTTACTCTAATTGTTTTATAATGTGAATTTTATAAGTCATATCACTTATTACATGTTATTAATATTATTGTTGAAGATTAAATAATTTTCAAGTACCCCCATGAATTGTCTTATGTACACCCAGGAAATATGTAAGTATATCAAATGGAGCCTATTTTGAAGGCGACAAAATAAATTTGGATGATTAAACCAATATTTTGTCTTTTATTGAACAACTCCCAGAATTTATTTGACACTGCATGTTTTCATTTTTTACCTCTCGCTAAGAGAGATATTGGATTCATGGTAAAAATCGCATATCCATAATTTAGTGAATAAGCACAATTTAAGGTCACTAGAATCCGATTTTAACATTTTTGCAATAATGTCTGTGTGCGTGTGTGTGTGTGTGTGAGAGAGAGAGAGAGAGAAAGAGAGAGTGGGTGTATGTGTGGATGTTGGAGAGACGATTCCTCAAAACCTATAATACTTAAGACCAATTTCATTACCTATTCCTTAATCTGACATTAATGGCAAAAGCTGAAAAAGTTTTGCTAACAATTGGAGAACCGAAAATAGTAGTTACTTAAAAAAAAATTCTAAATATTATTTTTAAGAAATTTATGTTATTACAAATATTAAAGAATATGAAATTATCTATTTTTATTATATCTTTTGTCGATTTAGAGATAAAGAATTATAAATATATAAAATAATTCATTGTATAATGAATCAAAAGCTCATGGAAACTAGTTGAAAAATTAAAATGTTTGTAATTGACATAAATGTCAGTGTCAAAAATCCAGAGAAATTACTGAAGGCTTTTCCTGGGAAGCACATTTAATATTTCATTTTATCATTAATTACGTATTTAATATTATAGATATAGCTGCCATACGTTAAATTGGCATTGTTCTTGAATGCGGAAAACCTAAAATTCGTACTTGGCCGAATCAAGATGTAATAGTAATTATAATATGCTATTTTTCTAAGAAGGAAAAGACTCCGTCAACACCTAAAATTGGTATAAAAAGAAAGGGGATTCATTTATAAGCCAAAGTATGTACGGTATCAGTGTTAACTAAACACGCGCTTGCTATACATATATTTCATCATATACCCTTCAGAAATACCGCCAATCTCGCCAATGAATTGGAAGAATCTCGAACAATTAGAAGAGTAGGAGGAAACGAGTTTATAGAATAAATCGAAAAATAAAGAATAGATGCAATAAGAATTCTTTTGTGTACCAGAAATGTTAAATACAATACTTATATGGCCTAATATGAAAATGAAAATTTTTTTAATTAATGTTAATATTTATTTTTTTAATTGTAAATTTTTGTTTAAAAATATAGGGGCGCATAATTTAGAGTCCAGCTTTATGTATACAGAATGTCCAGGATAACTTGTCCAACATGGGGATCTCGAGAAATATTAAGAGATACGAAGTAGGTTAAATTAGACAAAAATTGCCCCATTAGGACACGGTGTTTTCTTATTTGAGAAAAAATGCATAGGTTACAACATATAGGGGAAAAACAGGGATTTGTTAACTACTGTATGGAGCGAGTGAATCTTTACCATGTTCGAAAGTGTTGTGTTGAAAATTGTGTGTCAAAATATGTGATGTACGGTGCTGTGTCGTTTCCTTAGTAAGTTATGATTAAAATTATGATTACTTCTAAAAAAAAATACCTTCTCTCATTGAACAGAATGACTTATATTCTTATATGTGTTGGTTGTATTCGTACTTATTTCACGTTTCATGATCAAATATACTTAAACACAATTAATTTTTGACGTGAATTTGACAGATGTGAATATGACAAATATTAATATCAAATTCACTTGTCGAAAGTGTAATTATCTATATCTTTCTCACTCACACTTCCTGTGTTCTCTTTTAATCTAGCCGGGTACACAAGAAATACATACAGGCTGTCTCTCAAAGAGGGGGACATGGCTTAACCACAGATTCCTGAGGCTAAAATAAGACGACTTAACTAAACTTGCTTCTACCGGAAAGTGTACCTTCTAGTCAGTATTCTGCTTCAAAGTTCTTCGAAAAAAAAAAATTGCTTATAATAACAGGACGCTTTATTCGATTTGGATGAAATTTGATACGACAATTTATATAGTTATAAGTCATCTTTTAAGATGATACTTTTTATTATTAGTGAACCACTAGTGTATAAAACTTACGTGTCCCAACATTGATTAGACCGTAACTTTTTAATGGCCACGCCGATAACGTAAAATATTTTTTTTTTTTCGGAAAGATACATTCAATAGTAAACTTTTCTCTATCTGTTTAATTTGTGATATCTGTTACGGTTCAGACAGAAAAAATAAAACCTGAGTGACATTACATCAGAATTTTTTTTAAATAAATTTAATCTAGCAGTCTATCCAAATGTCAAACAACTAATTTCTAATTACAGTAACAATTGTTTATGGGTTGTCAAAAAATTCCTTCGCAATATTCAGAAACTAGTAACGTCCGTTTGTTCGGCCTAATAGTATTTTACTACCATTATTATAAATAAAACAATTACATATCTTAGCTTACTCCTAAACAAGTTGAGAAGATTGACAACTCGTTACTGTCATTAAAAATTAGTTGTTTGGCATTTGGTCAGACTGCTAGATAAAATTTATTTTAAAAATTTCACGGTGCAGACACTAAGGTTTTATCTTTTTCTGTGTGAACCGTAACAGATATCACAAATTAAATAGAGAGAGAAAAGTTTACTATTGAATGTATCTTTTTGAAAAAAAAAATTTTACGTTATCGCCGAGGCCATTAAAAAGTTACGATCTAATCAATATTGGGACACCTAACACCTAAGTTTCATACACTAGTGGTTTACTAATAATATCAAATATCATCTTAAAAGATGACAACAATATGAACTGTCATAACAAATTTCATCCAAATCGAATAAAGCGTTCTGTTATTATAAGCAAAATTAATTTTTTTTTTAAGAACTTTAAAGCAGAATTCTGGTTAAATGGTACACTTTCCGGTAGAAGCAAGTTTAGTTAAATCGTCTTATTTTAGCCTCAGGAATCTGTGGTTAAGCCATGTCCCTCTATTTGAGAGACACCCTGTATATCGATATACACTTGCTCCATCCAGTAGTTAACAAATCCCTAGAGAAAAAGTAACATTTGTTTTTTGTTATTTTTGCGATTATCTTCCAAGTGTGAATAATACTCGATTTTCGTTTGCATATCTTTAGGGTACTTTTTTATGGTCATTTGAATGACGATGCTCAATTTTTTTTATCGTCGTTGGATTTCGAATTATGATGTCCAAATTTTAATTTTTATATGGAAAGTTACGTCAGTGAAAAGAGATTTTTTTAAGCATTCTAAAGATGTAGAATATGTCTACGTTCTTCTGTTTCAGACCGCAAAAATGTAACAGTTCAGTTATTATTTTTTTTTTGGGTTAAAAACAATAGGTTTAACAAGGAAATAAATTAATTCAACACTCAGTTATTAGTTTTGGTTTATTTTTACCTCTCGCTAAGAGAGGTATTGAATTCATGCTAAAATTCGCATATCCACATTTTATTGAATAAGCACTATTTAAGGTACCTAGAATCCGATTATAATATTTTTAAAATGATGTCTGTGTGTATGTGTGTATGTGCGTATGTGTGTGTGTGTGTGTGTGTATGTATATGTCCGGATGTTGTAGATACGATTCCTCAAAAACTATAAGACTTAAAAAATATTTAACTGCAGTTTCCTCAATCTGACATTCCTGGGAAGAGCTGAAAAGGTTTTGGTAACAATTGAACAACCGGAAGTAGTAGTTTCTTAGAAAAATTCTACTAAATATAATTTTTTGGGAGTTTTTTTTTAATATTGAAGAACAAAATTCTCCATTTAATTCACTTAAAATTTTTATTATATCTTGTATACATTTAGAGATAAAGACACTATAATTTATAGAGTAATCTAATCGCAGAGGCTAAGGCACTAAGGAAACCATTTGACAAATTCCAATATTTATAACATAGTTTGTAAATGACACATGTCAGTGTCAAAAATCAACAGTTTTAGTGACATTCTGATAGATTTTTCTGGGAAGTATATTTAATCTTTCTTATTGTTTTATTAATTAGATATTTGAAATTATAGGTAAAATTGTGATAAAATGCGTATATCCATCAGAAATACCGCCAATCTGGTTAATGAATTGGAACAATCTCTGACATTTAGAAACTTCCTCATACAATGAAAAATAGATATAATTAGAATTATATGTGTGCAGAAGACATGTTACATACAATAAATAACAATATTTGGGTAAAATTCTGTAATATTTTGTTATAAAACGACGGTTCGAAAGCGAAGTGCAATAACAATACTTATATAGCCTATTATGGAAATAGCAGAGGTCTTGTGCTGGCCACAACAGATTTTTTGTATTTATGGAACTTAATAAAATTATGCGGAAACTTCATCACTTTTTATAAGTTATTAGATAGGTACATATCACGAATAAACTTCACATGTAATATAAATACTGAAGCTTTTATTTAAAATCGTCATTCGTTACTTGTGTGACATTGAACTTGAAAATGAAGTGTTTTACTATTTTCGTAATTTTTCTTGTTTTGGTCTGGAATATGGCTATAAGTATTTCGTATTAATTACAATTTTTAAATTATTTGAAAAACAGAAGGCTAAAAAAATTAAGTACTAAACAAAGAAATTATTAATGAAACTAACCAATTTATTATTTTTAATTATGTTTTTCAAATGTTTCATTGCAACTACCTTTGTTTTTAACCTAAAAATTTAATAATTATTATTTTTACATTTTTGTTGTTTGGGGTCCCGTGGCCGCGTGCCTAAGTGTCTGGTCGCGAACCTGAGGGAACCGGGTTCGATCCCGACCGACGCCAAATATTTCCAATTTTAAATGTCACAAAAGTGACCCCTGTGGTGCACTCTCCACACCAGCTATGAGTGCCCGTGAGGTGACGCCTGGTAAGCGCCCACACGGTAAAATATATATCGTCATCATTACCGATGTCTACATGTGTTGTAGATACTGGCACACCCAGAAATGGGTAATATGCCGTGATGATATATTTATTTATTTTGTTGTTTGAAACAAATGAACATAGACAAATAATGGAATGCTAATAAAAATCTTTTCAATGACCTAACTTTCCAATATGGCGTCAATATAAAAATAAAACTTAGACATCATAACTCGAAATCTAACATTGATAAAAAAATTTGAGCATCGCCATTCGAAAAAACCTTAAAGAAATGCCCTACAGCAAACCAAAATCGAGTACTTATTATTTCACACTTGGAAGATAAACGTAAAAATAACAAACTGTTAATTTTACTTTTACCCCTATATTTAGAGTCCTATGCATTTTTTTCTCAACAAAACACCGTTAGTGTGTCCTAATGGGGCAACTTTTGTCTAAGTTAACCGACGTCGTATCTCATAGTTTATCGAGATCTTCATGTTGAAAAATTTATCCAGGACATCGTCTATATTCTCAACGTTTTTTACCCTTTTTAACACCTTGTATATATTTTTCAATCAAAATTACATTCACAGCAAACTGTTTAAGTATCTTATACTTGTAGTTAATCGTTATTTATTTATTTATTAAATTTAATTATTAATATACCCGTCATTAGTCATCTATAGATTCGAACTTAAATATCTCGTGATTTTCATTTCGAACTTGTAATTAATACGAAATACTTACAGCTATATTCCAGACCAAAACAAGAAAAATTACGAAAATAGTAAAATACTTCATTTTCAAGTTCAATGTCACACAAGTAACGAATGACGATTTTAAATAAAAGCTTCAGTATTTATATTGCATGTGAAGTTTATTCGTGATATGTACCTATCCAATAACTTATAAAAAGTGATCTAGTTTCCGCATAATTTTATTCAATTCCATAAATACAAAAAATCTGTTGTGGCCAGCACAAGACCTCTCGCTATTTCCATATTAGGCTATATAAGTATTGTATTGCACTTCGCTTTCGAACCGTATATATAACAAAATATTACAGAACTTTGCACAAATATTGTTTTTTATTGTATGTAACATGTCTTCTGCACATATATAATTTTAATTATATCTATTTTTCATTGTATGAGGAAGTTTCTAAATGTTAGAGATTGTTCCAATTCATTAACCAGATTGGCGGTATTTCTGATGGATATATGCATTTTACCACAATTTTACCTATAATTTCAAATATTTACTTAATAAAACAATAAGAAAAATGAAATATACTTCCCAGAAAAAGCTATCAGAATGTCACTAAAACTGTTGATATTTGACACTGACATGTGTCATTTACAAACTATGTTATAAAGATTGGAATTTGTCAACTGGTTTCCTTAGTGCCTTAGCCTCTGCGATTAGTTTACTCTATAAATTATAGTGTGTTCATATCTAAATCTATACAAGATATAATAAAAATTTTAAGTGTATTAGATGGAGAATTTTGTTCTTCAATATTAAAAAAAAAACTCCCAAAAAATTATATTTAGTAGAATTTTTCTAAGAAACTACTACTTCCGGTTGTTCAATTGTTACCAAAACCTTTTCAGCTCTTCCCAGGAATGTCAGATTGAGGAAACTGCAGTTAAATATTTTTTAAGTCTTATAGTTTTTGAGGAATCGTATCTACAACATCCGGACATTGGACAAGATTGGAATTTGTCAACTGGTTTCCTTAGTGCCTTAGCCTCTGCGATTAGTTTACTCTATAAATTATAGTGTGTTCATATCTAAATCTATACAAGATATAATAAAAATTTTAAGTGTATTAGATGGAGAATTTTATATTCTTCAATATTTAATAAAAAAAAACTCCGAAAAATTATATTTAGTACAATTTTTCTAAGAAACTGCAGTTAAATATTTTTTAAGTCTTATAGTTTTTGAGGAATCGTGTCTACAACATCCAAACATACACACACACACACATCCACACACACACACACAGACATAATTTTAAAAATGTTATAATCGGATTCTAAGGACCGTAAATCGTGCTTATTCAATAAAATCTGGATATGCGAATTTTAGCATGAATCCAATACCTCTCTTAGCGAGAGGTAAAAATTGTACAAATAATTTATTGCACTTAATATTGTTAAAAAATTAATCTTCATATCGAAACGCCTACACATCAATGCTAATTATAATAATTGATAGTCTTGCAAACGGTTTGTTTGCAGTGAATTGCAATTTTAACTGCGATATTCTTCCAGAATCGCAAGCTGGCTTTCAAAAGAAAAGATCTATCTAGACGACCTATTTGTGCTTAATACCTACTATAGTAGAGACATCCTTCTTGTCAAACAAAAAATCTTTGTAGGCTTTCGGCTTTCGTAAAGAGTTCGATACGGCCGTTCAAAATTTACTATAGTATAAACTTAACACCTTAGGAGTCAGTGGAAAAATAATGACTTATGAAAAATATATACGATGATGCATATCTCCAAATAAACATAAACAATGAAGCTTCAGAAGAAATTCAAATAACGAAAAGTGTATTGCAAGGAAAATCTACTAGTCTCATTTCTGACATTGAAAATTCTTTTGAAGGAACTTAGAACAATACTTCATCACTCCAACTGTCGACATTTTAATGCTTCAATATGCAGAGGATACCGTACTATTTGCTAATTCTCCTATCAAAGTACAACGTAAACTCTGCTTTAAGCGATTATTGCGACAATCTAAAACTACAAATCAATGCGGACAAAACAAAAATTCTTCATTTCCTCAAAGGATCAGAGATAGCCCGGCTAAAAAAAAATTGAAATATATTTGCCAAAACAAAGAAATTCACTTTGCAAAGTCTTATACATATTTAGGCATAAAATTTTAAACATTCGGTTCTTTTATTGACAATACCACGGATTTCATCAGTAAAGCAAAAATCTGATGTGGCCAGCACATGACTTCCCGCCAATTCCACGTTTAAAATAGCAGTGAGCTTTAAGTAATGTATCACTTCGGGCTGATCGTTTGTAAATAAAATCTAATTTGTTGTCCAATAAATAGAAAAGTTTGTAATACGAAATTTTGGATTATGTTTTATTGTTTTTCGTCAAAAATCTGTTAGAGCTCCAAATTAAGTACTACATCCGATTTATCATATATGGTTAAAATCTAAAATGTTGTTTTGGATCATATTTTAATAGACTTTAAGGACAAATCACACATTCTTATAAAAATCAGCATCAACTTCTGAGTGCTCTAAAACGCAATCTTTGTAAATTCTTCGCCGTACATGATCCATTTCGTAAATGTGTAGTTGTAAATTAATATTAATTTATAGTGTTGCAAAAATAGAAAAAAATTAAATCAGATCAGCCTGTACATCTAATATTTATGTATGATGGAAAATATATTATTTTTACAAACCTTAATTTTTTTAGAATTAAATATTTTACTATTATATTCCCCTTAACACGGTTTCATTATTAATTTTAATGTAATTTGTTGAGGAAGTGGAATTAGGAGGTTTTTAAAGTAGTTCACAATGAATTTAAATTATTAAATTATATTAAAAATTAGAGATTACAGATTGCACTTCGTGCGTTGGCGTTACCGGCTGAGAGACAAGACTGACTGCAACCCAGTGTTACCAATAGTATACAGTTAAACCTGCCTAAGCCGGAATCGTGTGGGATCAAAATATCGTTCCGGCTTGAGCAGAATTCCCGCTTGTACAGGAACCTCTATAACACGGAAAATAAACCTTCATAAAACGGAAACAATACTTATTTTAAATTTTAATTATAATACATATATACCAATAATATTATTTAACGTAACTAGAATTCTAATAACATAATAATGTAATACACTGGTATTTATGTAATATGCATATTAATTTTTATTGTATTGGTTCCATCTCAGGACCAACTATTTCAAATATTCATCGATTGTTCTTTGTCGTGTTTTTAGCCGTGGTGCTTTCTTTTCCATTATAGTTGTTAACTGCAAAAGATTTTGTGACATTGATGTGCATTGTACTCGTGCAGCGTACTGTTCCAGAGCAGTGACCATTTTGAAGGCATCCTCAAAACAAGTAATTTTTTCAGTATCTTCAATATCCATTGCTAAAATATGTAAATAAATACATACGAATAGAAACTTAATAAAATCAAATTTTACTTAGCCCAGATGCCTCATCACCGTCTCCGTCATCTTCTTCCATTTCCATCTGAGTGTTATTCAACCTGGCGCATAAGAAATCATCAATTGCTATATCATCATTTACTGTAAGTTGCTCGTCCATATCAATATAATATTGTGCTGTCATAGGTAAATTATTTTCTCCTATCTCTTCCATCAGAACCTGAATTTCATTTACAATTTCCTGTGGTGGAATGAGTTCTTCAGTAGCTCCAGCTTCAACTTGGTTACGAATATCTTTAAAAATAAAGCCTGCTTTTTTAAAGCAATTTATTATGCAGCTCGCGCTTAGGTTTTTTTGTGCATTTGATATCCAGCGAATAGCATCTAAGACGGAAATATTTTTGGATAATTCTGTCGCGGAATTGCATGCTTCCATATTAGCACAAATTGACTGCAGTACGTGTTTTCTGTAGTGTACTTTAAAATTTTGGATAACTCCTTGATCCAAAGGCTGTGACAGACTAGTAGTATTCGTTGGTAAAAAACTTAATTTTATATTTGACAAATGTAGCTGTGGATGACATGCTGCATTGTCTAAGAAGAGAAGAATATGTCTTTTCTGAGTTCTCATTTTTTTTATTAAGTGAGTTTAGCCATTTATCCATCAGAGCAGAAGTCATCCATGCTTTTTGATTTGCGCGCCAAGTAACTGGAAGAGCATTTACATCTAAATTCTTAAAACAACGCGGTTTTTGAGCCTTTCCTATGACTAACGGCTTTTCCATTGTTCCATCAGCAAAACCACAGAGGAGAATTGTAAGTCGTTCTTTGGGCTGTTTATCACCGACGCATTTTTTCCTTTTTTAATGTTAAAGTTTTGCTTGGAAGGGCACGGAGAAACAGTCCCGTTTCATCGCAAATGGCTATGTTTTGTGGTTCATAATTTTTAATTAATTCTCCCAATTTCGGATTCCAGTCATCGACAACTGTCAAGTCAACATCTTTAGCTTCCCCACAAATTTGTTTAAACGAGATTTCATGTCGTGCTCTAAAACTCTCCAGCCATCCATTAGAAGCCATAAATGAATTAATGTTTAGGTGCTCTGCTATCATTTTGGCTTTCTCTTGCAAAATTGGTCCAGAAATTGGAATATTCCGTGATCTTGCATTCAAAAACCATTCGTAAACGATTTTGTTAATATTTTCATTGCCAGTTTTTCTTAAATGTCGCTTAGAGCCTCCTTGACGTTGACCACCAAGCCACTCATCTTTAATTTTCTCTTTATCTTTCAAAATTTTATACACTTGGGTTTTACCACATTCAAATTTTTTACAAAGTTCTTTTACACTTAAACCGTGTTGTTCTTCGTCATTTATGAGGTCAATTTTTGATTTTAGTGTTTGTTTTTTTTTTCTACCATGTTTCTGCTTTTAATACCGTCGACTTTAAGGACAGAACAGTGAACATTTACAAGCTGACGACTTTATTTTAACTACAAAGAATATAATTTACACAACAGGGATGCAGTTTGGCAAATCATCGTTGCTCATATACCACGTGACTCTTACGTACAGACGCTGGCTTCCATTTTATACAGGTTTATTTTTACCGGCGCGACCCTAAAATTGTATTCCGTGTCCGCGTTAGGCAGTTTCCGGCTTACACAAATCACAATACATTATAATTGGTATTCCATGACACGGGACTTTTGAAAGATTCCGCCATAAGCAGGATTCCGTCTTATTGAGAGTCCGGCTTAGACAGGTTTGACTGTATTATTACATATCCCAACACTCCCACTTAATGAAAACGTTAAATTTGTTTACATTTGTTATAAAAAAAAATATAATTAATTTAATTTCATTACTCAATAGAGTCCCATGTGTTTAGTACAGTATTGATGTTTCATTGATGAGACAGCTTTAGTTAAATTATCGGGTACCATCTTCTCTGTGTCGATGTGCTGAATTTCAATCGTTTTATCTTCTACACGGTCTCTAACGTAATGATGCCTAACATCTATATGTTTCGTCCTAGCTCTATATCCGTCCATATTAGCAAGCGTTATTGCGCTTTGATTATCGCACTTTAATTTTACTGTTGATTTAATTATGGATTGATCTAATTCCTGACCGATTTGCTTCAACCAAATAGCTTCTTGTGTTGTACAAGCTAACTCCATATACTCCGCCTCTGCGGTGGATAAAGCAACTGTTGGTTGACGTTTAGATGCCCAGAATATAGCGCCTCCTGATAATTTAAAGATATATCCAGTACAGGATCTTCTTTTATCGACATCTGATGCCCAATCCGCATCGGAGTATCCTGTTAATTCATCTGAATTTGTATAGTGAAGTTTTAACTCACTTGTACTTTTTAGATAGCGGCAGATGCGTTTTACTGCTATCCAGTGAGCTTCCCCATGATTTTTGTTAAACCTGCTCACATCATTAACAGCAAATGTAATGTCGGGTCTTGTACCTTGGGCCAAATAGAGTAAACTTCCGAGTTCCGACTAATTCTTGATATGGCACTTTACCTACCAAATTGTTATTCTTAGCCATATCCATTGATAATTTCTGATTAGGGTCACTTGGTGTCTACTGGTTTGCAGTTTGACATACCAAATTTAGCCAGTGCTTCATTTACATACTTTGTTTGATCTAATGAGATTACATTATCTTTATAGGTGATATTGAGCCCAATGACACTTTTAGCTCTCCCCAAGTCTTTCATGTGGAATGTACTGCTAAGTTTTTGCTTCAAATCATCCTGAGTTTTCAAATCCTTCCAAAAAATTAAAGGAACATCAACGTATATAGCGACTATTAATTTTGAATTTTCACTATAAAATATGCAAGGATCTACTTTGGATTTCTCCAAACCATATCTTTGTGAGCAACCCTTTTCTACTAATCTTGCTTTATGTTGAACAGTTTTTCCATCTTTATCAATTTTTGTTTTAAAAACCCACTTACATTTAATAGGTTTTCGTCCTTCAGGTAGATTTACCAGATTCCAGGTGTTATTAGCTTGCAAAGATTTGAATTCCTTTTCGACAGCTATTTTCCAATCATTTTTATCATGTCGTGTAAAAGCGTCCTCAATTGTTAAAGGATCACCTTCATTTGCTTCCATAGAATATATAAAACTAGCCAATTTCTTTGGTTTCGGTACTCTAGTTGATTTTCTTATAGTTTCTGCTATATTGACATTTTCATCATCTGGAATAAAAGTTTCATCGTTTGGATCTTCGTTTTCTCCATCAGTGGATGACATATCCTCCTCTTGAATTTCGTCCGTCGATTCTTCTGAACCATTTTTATCAAATTCGTTACTTTCTCCCACTGTGGCTATTTTCTCTTCTTCGATTTCAATTATAGGAGCTGATTCTTCTTTTTCCAACTCCGATTCCATAAATACGACGTCTCTACTTATTTCAATTTTTTTTGTGACTGGATCTATGCATCGATATCCCTTTGACTCTTCGCTGTATCCTACAAACAACATTTTCTTCGATTTCTTATCCCATTTCAATCTTTTCTCCTTTGGTATATGGATCATGACGGGTGAACCAAATATTCTTAAGTGATTTACGTTGACTTCTTTCCGGACCAAACGCCTTCGGGGGTATCGTTTGATAGTGTACTGCTTATCGACCTGTTGATCAAGTAAACCGCCGTGTGTACCGCTTCGGCCCAATAATTTTTCTCGAGTTTCGCATCAAATAATAAACATTTTGCCTTTTCCACGATTGTTCTGTTAGCTCGCTCAGCAATACCGTTTTGTTGAGGGGTGTAGACAGTTGTTTTCTGGTGAATGATCCCAAACTTCTTGCAAAAATTTTGAAACTCCTGGTTACAGTATTCCTTGCCATTGTCGGTATGGATTACTTTGATTTTTCTTCCTGTTTGGGTCTCCACCATTTGTTGAAATTTTAGATTCTGTGCACCACCTCATCTTTTGACATACAAAGATCTTACGCGAATGATCATCAATAAGAATTAAGAAATACTTAGCTCCTCCTATTGAATAGTTCTCCATCGGACCGCATAAGTCGGAATGGATCAAATCGAGTAGACCATCCGCCCTTGAATTGGATTGTTTGAATGGAATTTGAGCTTGTTCGCCTTGGAGATGCATCCCATCGACTACTCCTTTGCCCATCTTCTGAAGATCTGCGTAGTTGATGTGCCCCAATCGCCGATGCCATTTGTGAATGTCATTTTTCTCGTTGGTCAGCATGCATAGACCTGTTTTATTTTCAAGTTTGTACACACCCGAATTAGAGTTTGTGTGTGCTAAGATTTTATTGTCTTTATTATAAATCGAGCACCCATTTTTATCAAACACTACGGTGTTATTATTTTTTACTATTTGCGCGACCGATAATAAATTAGCACTAAGCTCCGGTACTAACAATACTTGTTTTACATCTATTTCATTGTCGTTTAAGCACGAAGAAACATCTCCGAAACAAGTTACTTGCAATTTAGCGTTATTAGCTGCAGTAATTTCTTTAACATTACTGTTTTCTTGATTAGATAACCAGTCTGATATGGGAGTCATGTGGTGTGTCGCGCCCATCGACCTTTAAACTAATGGACCAAGTGTCTCCTATTCTTTTATTGTTAGAATAATGCTCCAACATAAAAGGATAGAAATATATATTCTGTCTTTCAATACTACGGAAGTTCTCAGTTAAAGTATACTGCGCATACGTTCGTACTCATTGTACATCTTTTTCAGCCATATGTAAATCTCTATACATCGCTCTCTATCACTAAATAGTTGTCAAAATCTACGTTTGACGTTTCGTGACTGTTTATGTATTATTTTACTTTTTTGGAGAATATTAACAATTATTTCTGTCAACATATACGAATATGTGTTGTGAGGGTATGCGACAAAATAATGGGGAAACGGTGTATTTCGTGCAGTCAGCAGTACGTACGCGGTTCAGCTGTGTCATTTCATATGTAAGTTCTTATTAATTATTACTTGTCCCCTATAATATACGTATGTATATAAAGATTATATTAAAAATATATAATAAAACGAATTTTGTTAAAAAAAATAAATAAATCTATACTCTTAGCGATTATGCAGTAACAAGTAAGGACAAATCAAATTTTTTATTTTGCCGCGTTTTCTTAACTTCCGTACTATTGAAGGATAGAGATACTGTGTCTGCACCGTTATGGCGGGACAAGCGTTTTGCTTGTACGCTGCGTCTATTAGTTTAAAGGTCGATGGTCGCGCCACTGTCTATGTACCAATCGTTTGCTTTTATTTTATTTTCCCGTGAAAAGTATGCAGAGACAAACGCATTTTTAGTTATATTTTTATCCGATTTTTCAATTTTATAGTAACAATCCGAGGCTTTATGGTTCTTTTTACCGCAAATGTAACATTTAATTGTTGTTTATGTGTATTTTTATTAAACTTTTTATTAGCATTGAAGAACGTACTTTTTGATGATGTATTATAATCAGTTTCTAGTAACTTCAATTTTATAAAATCACCGGTTATTTTAATACCGCTACTTTCTATACCCATTATAAGAGGTTTAAAATCATCGGTTAATCCGGCCACCAAAATAGCACCAACCCATTCATCGGTAATGTTAGAACCTACACCTTTAAGTTTATTAGCAGTTCTAATGATTTGATTAAAGTATTCTTGCATATTATTACAATTTTCCAAACGTACTGTGATTAATTTACGCAAAAGTCCGATTTGTCGTGTTAAACCCTTATCATCAAACAAATTTTCTAAAGCGTTCCAGATTTCAGCTGCCGTGTTTAATGTTTGTACATGAACAAATAATGATTCACATATCGAAAGAACAATACGCGCTTTAGCCTTTTTTAACTTAGCTTCATCCGTTTCTTTGCACGGTGTGTTTATACAATCGCCCAAACCATGAAATTCGAGCATATTTCTCATCGCGAACTTCCAAGTGTGATAATTTTCACTACCTTTGAGTTTTTCAATATAGTTTTGTTCACTACTTGCCATTTTTACTATTATTTACGATTTTTAGCAACGTATGCTTTTATTTCCGTGTACAACACATGTAACACTCAATTTTTCGTAAACAACGAACACTAAAAATGGACTCGACCGCGACCACGCCGTGAAAAAATTTTAACCTTTTTCATCACACTACTTTTTTAAACTTCCTTTTTTTGGCTCCTGGGCCCATAACTGTTAAGGAAGTGGAATTAGGAGGTTTTTAAAGTAGTTCACAATGAATTTAAATGATTAAATTATATTAAAAATTAGAGATTACAGATTGCACTTCGTGCGTTGGCGTTACCGGCAGAGAGACAAGACTGACTGCAACCCAGTGTTACCAATAGTATATTATTACATATCCCAACATAATTCCTTCCTGACAGTGACATTGTTTGACGCATAGACAAGACGATATATGAAAATAAATTATATTATATATTCATATTAAAAGTTATTTAGAGTTATTTACTAAATGTTATTATCGTAAAATTGAAGATTGTACCATTATATTCAATTTTAATTAGTAAAAGTTGCTAAAAAATTATATTCAATGCGTTTTTTACAAGAAAAACTGTTAAAAGCTTGAATAAATGATACTTCCGGTTATCCGATATGAGCTCTTCCCACATTAGTATAGAATGGGTATACAAAATTTCAAAATTTTCTGATTGATATTATTTGAGTAATCGTGTCCACACGATCCACACACACAGACAGACACACACACTCACACACACTCACACACACACACACACACACACACACACACACACACACACACACACACACATACCTACAGACATCACTGTAAAAATGTTAAAATCGGATTCTGGGGATATCAAAACGTGCTTATTCACTAAAATCTATATATCCGATTATTAACACGATCCCTATACCTCCCTTACCAAGGGTAGCGGGAGGTAAAAAGGGCAACAGGGGTCATAAAACATACATTGATTAAAACACAAACTGTTTCTTGGAGTACAGTCTTTAAACTATACTGTTCAGTTGTAATACCTAAATTGAGATTGGGGCTGTTTTTAAAGCAAAATATTGAAAGTGGTCAATGTCAATTTTTTAAAACTATGTTTTGCTGGCAAAAGACTACTCCAAATAATCTATTGAAGAGTGAAACTGGGCAATCAAATCTACAAGTACTAATTTTCAAGAAAATACCTTGCTGGTGGTATAAAGTGTTGTTGAAGTCTGAAAATAGATACATTGGAATATGCTATAACAAACTTTTCCAATTAAATCAAAGCTCTACAATTTCAGATGAAATTAAAATTAGACTTAATTGGGTACGAAATCTAGAGGTTATGCTTAAAAAATTAAATTTCCACTGAGTGTCGAAAATCAGAATTTCATCCACCTTTCCGAGAAAATTGTAACATATTACGAGTTATAGCTTTAAAAGAATACAATATGGATACAGAACGTATAAAATTGTCAACTCGCAATTCTAACTTCAAACTTTATAACACAAACACAAACTACCGTTACTTGTCACTTAACATCCCATATACTATCCTGAAAATATCCCGCCAACTTCGCACTGTTAACCTTGATTTACACTACATATATCAACATGGAAAATATCATAAATTTTATTACAATGAAATCTGCAATATTTGTAACCTGACATATTTCATTTCCTTTTCCGTTGTCCTATATTCACTCTTTTAAGAATAACTTTCATAAACAAGTACATCAGTCCAGCAGATCCACCAAGGAGAAGATGTTCGATATTGCCAGCTACAGTAGAAAAGCCACCAAAATCCGAGCTTTTGCACTTAATATATCAATTATGAATTATGAAAAACATATTCCTGTACATGTTTCTTATTATATAATATATGTATAGTGAAAATGAATAGGCAGAAGATTACGTCATCAACCTGAAAAAAAATATAACTTAGAGAAACTATATTTATTTTTAAATAAAGAAAAAGTAAACATACGAGTATTAAGAAACGTATATTAATAAAATTTACAAGTATTTCTAAGTCTATTCCTATTCCTTTTACGGAATATAAAATTATTTTAAATAATTGTAGTTGATTTTGGCATGACAATATTTACATTCAATTTTATTTCGATCGAATATCGATCCTGTCACTATTTTGTCACTTGGTTATCAGTTTTCTCTGCGTTATTTGTGACTTGTGCTACAGTATTTCTTGTTTGTTTCAATAGTATAAAATATAATACATCCATAACAATGTCTAAAGCTTTAACAAAGCAATCTCAGAAGCTAACCATGAATGTCGTGAAATATTTCGAACGGAAATTGGCCAACAGTAAGCCATTGTTCCGCTGAAAGCTGTTGGAAAAGTATTTTTTTTTTTCAAATATTTCTTTTGTTATCAAACTTTAATTAAATTATGTATTTTTAGAACGAAAAATGATGGCATTTGACACCTACGTACATAATTACTAGTACTGGCTGTCATTCCCCATATCTGCTTCTCAAGAAAGACCAACAGAGTCACATGACTGCTTGCGCCTTATAAATTAGTATCCCATCTATGACGTCATTACTTAAGTAATATTATTTGATGACGTAAGTCTTCTGCTTAATCATTTCTACCATATATGTTACATTTAAACTGTAAAAGTTATTAATCAAGTAATCTGAGTATAATATTACTATTCTTTTGTAAAGAGTTGTATCTCTTAAACAAAATAAATTACTCACCTCTACCATTAGTTTCGAAGTGACACGAAACGATGTACCGAACGTTTGTCATATAACCCTCTCAGTCAGCTCTAGAAACGTAGCTTCTTGGTGTAGATGACGTCACACACAACTTCGATTTTCTCGAATGTATAAATTAAATAATAGGTTTTAAGACTATTATTTTTTAAAATTAATTTATTTAATATAAGCTACAAACGAACGTTTCGAACTTGAACTAACTTGGAACGGAATTTTACAAGAACTGATGTATTATTCATAATCTTGGGTTTAAGTATGTTTTGTTTATATTTTATAATAGAACAAAAGAATAGAATCATCGCCAGAAGTTCTATTGTTATAAATTTATAAAAATGAAATGATCTTATCATATCATTAATTATTGATATAATACGATGGACCAGCGATTTTACTATTATAATAATGCTATTATTATTTTATTCTTATTGTTTGTGCGGTTAGTAAGAATGTTGTTAAGATAGTGAAGCGAGTCAGTTTAGCTCTTATTGTTATTATTATTAATAATAATAATAATAATAATATTATTATAGTGCCCATGGTTTCGACTTGGGAGGTGTGGTCTATCATTACGAGTACATTTGGAGACAGAAGTTTTCTATACAAATTTTAGCGGTGCATGTATAAAATGGATTTATTTAAAATACAAATGAAATACATAAATATTTCTTTAAATGTCGTTTATTATATACATATTATACCTTCTCCATAATTATAATTCATTTATTAGTACGCCTGCCGCCACTACACTTCTACTTTTATTCTGTATTATGTACTTCGCGTTCGCGGCAAAATTCTCAAATATTATTGGTTGAATATTTACGTCAGCGCGTGCCTTCCGCGTCAAGGTCAGGGGCACATATTGCTTGGTCGCACAATATTATTATTATTTTCAGCTTTATTGCTAACCCACTTAGTGGGAGATGTGTGATATTTATGTATATATATTTGTGTTATTTGTTCAACAAAAGTTTCTGTATTTTTTACCTCTCGCTAAGAGAGGTATTGGATTCATGCTAAAATTCGCATATCCAGATTTTAGCGAATAAGCACGATTTAAGGTCCCTAGAATCCGATTATAACATTTTAAAATGTCTCTGTGTGTGTGTGTGTGTGTGTGTGTGTGTGTGTGTGTGTGTGTGTGGATGTGTGTACGTGTGTGTGTATGTATGTCTGGATGTTGTAGACACGATTTCTCAAAAACTATAAGACTTAAAAATGGTTTTGGTAACAATTGAACAACCGGAAGTAGTAGTTTCTTAGAAAAATTCTTGTAAATATAGAACATGAAGAACATAAAATTCTCCATTTAATACATTTAAAATTTTTATTATATCTTGTATAGATTTAGAGATAAAGACACTATAATTTATAGAGTAAACTAATCGCAGAGGCTAAGGCACTAAGGAAACTAGTTGAAAAATTCCAATGTTTATAACATAGTTTGTAAATGACACATGTCAATGTCAAATATCAACAGTTTTAGTGACATTCTGATAGCTTTTTCTGGGAAGTATATTTCATTTTTCTTATTGTTTTATTAATTAAATATTTGAAATTATAGGTAAAATTATGGTAAAATGCATATATCCATCAGAAATACCGCCAATCTGGTTAATGAATTGGAACAATCTCTAACATTTAGAAACTTCCTCATACAATGAAAAATAGATATAATTAAAATTATATGTGTGCAGAAGACATGTTAAATACAATAAAAAACAATATTTGGGTAAAGTTCTGTAATATTTTGTTATAAAACAACGGTTCGAAAGCGAAATGCAATACTATACTTATATAGCCTAATATGGAAAAGGCGAGAGGTCATGTGCTGGCCACAACAGATTTTTTTTTTTTGCTTTTCACTGATTGATTTCTTCTTTTGTAATCTTAACTATAATCTGCATTTAATTTTCGTATTGAACTGGCACAGTTGAGTGTTGGAGGGAAAATGTACCCGCTTGATTGGAGGTATTGGTCGAGATTGGCTACCTTCTATATCCTGATGACATTTAGTGCGGGGTTACAATGCCTGAGGGAATGGCCTTTAATAAGCAGCAGGCGCTCTGCAGCGCTGCGGTGGCTCCGCATAGCGACGTGCTCTGGATTACAGCATTTCATACATAATTTAAAGGGTTCAACCTCATTTAATACAGTTACAAGTTGCCAAGAGAAGATGCGTAGATCAAACATAATTAAAGGACACACGTTATGAAAATTATCATCATCGTGATGATGATTACATATTGGATGGTAGTCCCACAAGATTTCAATTTGTTGAATCTGCTAACGAGAGGATAATTCCTTAATTTATTTACCCCCTAGTTAAACTGATGCTAACGTTGAAATGGTTGCGTAATCTACTATGTTTCAAAGTAACAGAGAATAAGATGGACATTGTAAGGTACTGGGTATTTAAAAATTACTTATGATTAAATAGTAACATTGAGCATCGCAAGGCAACTCGGTTATTTGCGGCGAAGAAAAATATTTAACCATGGTCTGCATTAAGGTTACATATCGGGTAGCAACTTTTTTTCTTTACGTAGGAAATACAACGTTAAAATTTTCAATTAACGACAATTTTTGAGCTATTATTTTTAGAAAAATGTGTAAGGACAAAAGTTGCTTACAATTAAAAAATGCGATGTTACGTTTTCTTATGAGGTGTTAACGGACAAAGATCAGAGTTGCTGACGGCAATAAATTTTTTTATTGTTTCGACTCTGTATTATAATATTGTAATCATAGTCATCTGTACAAAAAATAACACGATGCAACAATGAGAAACCTTTTTGCAATATTATTATGTAATTAATATTAAATAATGTACAAGATGTAATGTACTATTATCATGTTCAATAGCATGGTTATATTTTTAGTCGGACACTTCGTATTTACAAAAAACTGCTTCCCATGTTAAACGCCTATGTTTACTCATAAAATAAACGCTTCAATACATTGCTGTCAAACATTCATACCGTAACTATGGCAATGATATACCATATGTTTACTGATAAAATAAACTCCCGGTATAATCACAATGACAGACAGAATTGTTTCAAATAAAAATAACAAATGTCAAGATTCGCGAAAAAAATTTAAAAAAAAAATTGACACTAATGATACTGGTGTCGCCATATCTAGTGTATTTTCATTTTCGTTAACAAAATTCTCAAAATTATTCTCAATTTTGCATCGAAACCATTTGAAAAATTTAAAATTTATTTATTTGAATTAAAATCGTCTCTTTTTCTTGTATAGTGGGGAATTTTCATCTTTCAGAGATAGTGAAAGTGTATTAGCAGTTGTGATTTAATTGTGTTTGTGTATCAACAAACCAACGGGTCAATTTTATCCAATTACCCTAAAACCTACAACTGATTCTTCGAGCCAGAGTACTCACAACGTGTGTGCGTGGTTTAGCGCAATGCATCAATTTTCCGCCATTTCAAGGTGTGAGTCACAGCACAAAACAAAACATCCTGTTGATCATCACCTCTTCAAGAAGCAACTAGCTTCATCTTCGAATCCTGCTGCAAGTAGCTGGACCTGCGCTGCATTTTGCCCAAACGAGATCCTGCCTTCTCTTGAATATTCCCATTTGACCGTCAGTACTTTTTTCTTTGTGCGTTTGATACCTCATAACAATTCGCGAGCATCCTAAAAAATATACACAGTCCATTAGTATTCTCCGTCACATACGGCAAATGAGCTCAAATATTTTTTGCACAATCGGTAAATACTTCCTTGTACGAAGTAAAGGAAGTATTGTAATCGCGAAAAATTTCGGTTTCCAGATTTTAACGTAAATATCCATTTTGACCATCTTTGAATCCATTTTGGCTAATTTCGTCGTGACGTCTGTACGTGCGTACGTACGTGTGTACGTACGTTTCTCGCATAACTAAAAATGGGAAGCCGTAGAAAGTTAAAATTTTGTATTTAGGACTGATATAACATCTAGTTGTCTTTTATCGCCTATAATAGATTTTAATGAAAAACTATATTAAAATATCATCCAAAACTTTTCAAATTTGGTATATAAGACTTTTATATCATTGGTAATAACATAATAGATTATAGTTAAAATGGTCTAACTGGAAGTGATATTTTACTTGAAGCTGTTATCAGTTTTTCTTGAAAAAATGGTATTTGATTTTAGAAATAAATGCTTCAAATAAAATTTTTAGAGAATTGAATTCTTCGTCTAACACATCAAGTATGATTAAATTAGCTCTTTGTATTAGCGAGATATGTAAATTTAAAAATTATGTACTTTTTGGTTTTTGTAATTAAGTTTTCTATATAAAAAATAACAAAAAATTTAAAAAATATCAATGTCAAATTATGTCAAATACGTGCAATTTTATTATTGGGTCTGTTATAATATATATTGTAATTAACAAGAAAGTCATGTGGTGTGCACATAAGATTTTTTTTTTTTACTGGTTAGCGATAGAGTTTCCAGGGCAGTATGTTATTTTTAGAAATCACTAACCAGGAAGTAATTGTGTTTACTTACCGATCAGGAGAAGGAGAACGTGCTTTCTATAGCGGTATCGGATGTATCTCGTGAAAAATACTGAATATTTTTAAGAATTTTATATACCCAAATCATTCAAGCAGCCAATGCACGTCATTAATAAAAATTGAATTAAAGTAACTAGATGTGTGACGTCATGTACTGGTACGTTTGCAGAGGTTTTAGAATCTTTATGAAACGAGCTATACAGATTGCAATCTGTATTATCGACATGTTAATGAACTGCCAAATCTACAAAATAAATACTATATTTTAGTCACTGTCCATTTCTATTTAAATTATTTTATAGTACTAACCTTATTTATACTTATGTATGCCATATAAAGATAATAAATAAAAGTGAGCCGAATTTCAAAGAAATATACCGAATTTTTCTGACTGATTAGAAGTGCTACCTTTGGGAGATTCACAAATTTTATGTTTGCGTTAACGGTCACGTTGCGTCGTTGCGTTGCGTATAACATTAATTTATTATAAATAGGCCTTTACAACACACAAAAATGTTTCAAACACGATACAAATATTTTTTAAATAATAACTTTGACAGTATGAACATACAAATTATCAATGTTGCCAACTGTAGCAACAATTAAACGAATAATATGACGTTGATGTACATTATTTATATATTATTCATGTCATATACGATAAGTAATGAACTCTACTATTCATCTTAATAATAATTATATAAGGCCATACACTTCTTGACGGTTAAAAATGATTGAATTTTTTTTTTCATTTTTCACTATTAGTGATTTTAATGCATTATACCACAGAATAAACTATTGTTTGAATTCGCATATCATTTTGCAACTGTCCAAATGAAAAACTTCTTCTTTTACTTATACTTTCCATGGCATTCTGAAAAAATACTTACATAGACAAATATGGGCTATCCAGGGAATCAAGCGGCTTACGTCATCGTTTAGGGATTTTTGAAATTTTCTTTATTTTTTTAAATATATTTTATGAACGGTATTTTATTGGTTTTTTATTATTATTATTATTATTATTATTATTATTATTATTATTATTATGTACTTGACACCTTTAATAGAAATAATTATATTTGGATATATTATCATTAAGTAAAATTTTGTAATTTTTTGCAAAATGCCGTTTGATTATATTTTTTTAATATTGTGTTAGAAAATTACCCAACCCTATTGTAAATATGAACTCAGGCACACACAAAGAACACACCACTTTATCTCAATATAGCTTTATTAACAACCACTGTCACTCCGTATAACCAACGGTACACTCTGACTCCCCACTCCCCAAATACAATTCTTATATAGACATCATGCTTTATGTAATAATACCTACTACTTAATTAATTATTTACTATTATCTAAAAATATCTTACATACGGCCATCCTGAATATTCGGTATGCCCTCATACCGATAACAAAACAAAACCAAATAAACCTAAATATCTTACATACGGCCTTAACACATAACAACCCTTCAATCTGTCCCTGGAACCAAATTACATTTTTCCTCATTAGATTTAATATTCGAATGTTTATCCGATTGGCTGCAACCAATCCTTCTATTCAATTTCATAACGTACATTTGGCAACTACCATTACCCATAAGGCTACAACCAATCTCCCCTTAACAACCATCAATGAGGCTACTACCTCTACCTTTTGGCAACTACCATTGCCAACTCATACTTTTATCCAATCTTTCATCTTATCAATGGCTACAACCATCTTTGATCGTTTTTTCAGATCCCTCAGATCTTCTACTTCATACCGGTCATTGGGTAATGCCCGTGTAACTTTGAAAGGACCCTTAAACTTCGGCATCAACTTTTTACTACTACCTGTATTACTTTCACTAGTAATTTTAACTAATACTAGTTCGCCTTCCGTATACATTTTAGCTTCTCTCCTTGTCTTATCATAACGCTCTTTCATTTTCTTTTGGTTATCCGTAATATGTTCTTCAACATTACTCCTCAATATCTTTAATTCCAGTCTATCAACATCATTTTCTATTGCGTTAAGAATATAACCTTCAGAACACGTTTTCGGTGTATATCCAAAAAGTGCTTGTGATGGAGTAGTGTTTATAGCCTTATTGAACGATGTGTTTAAAGCACACTGTATTTGTTTTATGTCTACATCCCAAAGTGTGCTATCGTCTTTCTCAATGCTTGTTGTTGACAACATATTTAGTATCGTCCTGTTATATCTTTCACATTGCCCATTAGCCCTTGGTGTTGCTACAGCATTTAGTGTATGTTTTATACCAAACGTTTCACAAAATTTCTTAAAACTGTGTGAAGTAAAACATGTGCCACGATCACTGATTATTCTCAAAGGCACACCGAAAATACACACAATGTCCTGTAAAGTTTTGATAACGTGCTTAGATTCTGTGGATTTTACAGCTTCGAGTATGGAAAATTTAGTAAACCCATCCACAATGACAAACAGGTACTTATTTCCTTTCTTACTTGTTTCAAAAGGGCCTAGATGATCTATGTGTATAGTATTAAACGGGATAGCAATTTTTTCAATCGGATTCAATTTTCCTATGTTCTTTCGGATATTATCTTTATAGTAGGAACAACTGAGACATCCTTTAACATACTTTGTTACGAAACGTCGCATTTTAGCAAACCAATAGTTTGTCTTTATTCTTTGCAGAGTTTGTTCTACTCCCGGGTGACCTGCTTGATCATGGCATAATCTACAAATCTGCCATCTGGCGGTTTTTGGTACCACCCAGCGTTTCTTTCCTGCAACCTTTCTGTATACTTTCGAATTTTTTAATTCGTACTCTTCAAAATAAGCCTTTGTTTCAGAGTTTATAATCTCATTTTCTAATATCTTACGAATACGATCTAACTGAGGGTCTTGCATTTGTGCTGCTACTATCCATTCAGCTTCTGTGATGTTAACATAACTTACGTCTAGTGGTACGGCGTTTCTACTCAGAGCATCTACATGCCGCATATTCTTTCCGGGTCTGTATACGATATCAAAATTATAATCCTGTATTTCTAACCACCATCTACCAACTCGTGGTATTAGATCCTTTTTCGAGAACGTTGTGCGCAGTGCGCTACAATCGGTGACAACCGTAAAGTGCCTTCCAACTAAATAAGGGCGGAAATATCTTAACGTAAAAACAACAGCCATAGATTCTAATTCGTAAGAGTGATACTGCCTTTGATCTATTGTTGTTTGTTTACTATAGTATCCTATTACTTTTTGTTTACCATTTTCGACTTGAATTAATATTCCTCCTATACCTAAAGCACTTGCGTCTGTATGTACCTCTGTAGGTAAACTGGAGTTGAAGATAGATAGAATAGGTCTTGAGGTAAGAATACGTTTAATTCGACTGAACGCTTTTTCTTGTTCGGCCATCCAATACCATTTCGTATCTTTCCTTGTCAACTTTGTAATAGGTTCAGCGATTTCAGCATAGTTCTTTATATATTTTCTAAAATATCCTGACAGTCCGAGAAATTGTCGTACTTGTTTAATACTTTTTGGTCGTTCCATTTGTAGAACTGCAGAAACTTTTGACTGTGTTGGCCTTATTCCTAACTCACTTATTTCCCTTCCTAGATATTCTATCTTGGATTGAAAGAAATGACATTTCTCAGGATTAAGAGTTAAGTTATGAATTTTAAATACTTCTAGTACTAAACGTAATGAATGCAAGCCTTCTTCTAGCGTCTTCGAAGGTATTATGATATCATCAATATATGGAAACGCTGTATTATTTCTAAGGTTGCCCAAAACATTATTCATAAGTCTTTGAAAGACTGCCGGAGAATTTGCAAGCCCAAATGGCATCCTGAGAAATTCGTAATGTGAATCTGGTGTCACAAATGCTGTCTTTTCTATCGATTCTTCCTCGATAGGTACTTGATAAAACCCAGACGTAAGATCAAGTGTACAAAAATATTTATTACCGCCTAGTCGATCTATTTGGTCCTCTATCAAGGGTAAAGGATACTTATCTTTGATGGTTATGGCATTTAGTCGTCTATAATCAATGCACATTCTATAATCACCAGTTTTCTTTTTGACCAACAAAACCGGACTACCGTATGGTGATATGGATTCTCGTATAATATTGTTGTCTAAAAGGTCTTTTATTAATTTGTTTAAAATTTCTTTCTCAGATATCGACATTCTATATGGATGATGAAAAACTGGTTCGTTTCTCGTACACTTGATACTCAATGATGCAGCATTAGTTTTGCCAAGTTCCGATAAACAAGTGGCTAATTGTTTCCTAAATTCCATCAATAAAGCATTACATTTCACTTTGAATTCAAATGGAATGTCGCCGTACTTAAATTGTAAGTCACTTTGTAACTCTATATGACTACAACTGATCATATTATCATAGTTCATTTCGTTTAATTGTCTTATGGATAAATTGTTTTTTGTTTTAATGAAAATTACATCAGGTAAGTTCAATAAATCACATCCTACAATGCAGTCTTGTGACATTTTATCGCTGTCTAGGACTAAAATTTTTAGTTCAGCTGTAACTTCCTCAATTCTTATTGTTACACGCACATAACCAATGCATCTAACTAAATTACCTGAAAATCCCTGTAAAACTGGAAGATTATCATCGAAATTGACTTGTAATTTTAGTCTATCAGCAACACATTTCTTAATTATTGTGCACGCACTCCCAGTGTCAATTAAACATTTAACTTTAACTCCGTTAATATACGCGTTTTTCACATAAACATTTACATTTTCACAATTACTCACTTCGTTAATTGATTCACACTTCGACGTTGACTGCTTAGGACTATTCAAAGGGCATTTAAAACTTTTGTGTCCTAATTTTTTGCACTTAAAACATTCCAGTTTCGGTTTCGGGCAGTACCTAAAGAAATGACTTCCTCCACAATTGAAACATTTAACTGGATTTTTCTTGTGAAAGGTATACGCTGAACCCGATGGTTTGGTAAAGTGCGTAGCATTCATTGGCTTTTCATTTTTCAAAGTGCTTAAAAAGGAATATAACTCACCTGTACTTTTAAATCTCGACGACCTTGCAGTACGTGAAATGTTCTCGTCAGTAATGCCATAAATAATTGCGTCGATTAGTTTTTCTTCACTAATCTGAACTTTCAGACATTTCAACTTTTCTAATTTGTTAAAACAATACTCACTTAAATCTTGGTTCGGTTGACTTTCGTAATTTGCAGCTTCCTTCATCAGTTTCCCAAACTGCATGGGCTTACTAAATTGTTGAATCATCATTTCTTTAGCGTCATTCCAACTTGTGTAAAAACTATCCAGTGAATCGTACCATCTTCTTGCCATTCCCTTTAAACGATTAACAACTAACTTCATCACTCCTGGATCACTCCAACCATAATAAGACTTTAACTCATCCACTCGTTGTACCCATTCTTCCACGGACTGATTTTCTTTTGGGTCAAAAATAGGAATAACATTTTCATCATAAATATTTGTGTTAAATCTTTTCTCTGTCTCTACTCTTTTTTCGAGCATTCTCAGTCTCTTTATTTCTCGTTTCATTTTGCGTCTTTCTCTCACTTCCGAGCCTGATGATGAGCTTGCTGAACTTGAAGTCGATGTCGAAGAATAGCGTCGATATCTTTTCGACGACGACCTACTCGATCTTGATCTAGATCGACCCATTTTAGGTGTTATCCCACTTCTGACTTGTTAGAAAATTACCCAACCCTATTGTAAATATGAACTCAGGCACACACAAAGAACACACCACTTTATCTCAATATAGCTTTATTAACAACCACTGTCACTCCGTATAACCAACGGTACACTCTGACTCCCCACTCCCCAAATACAATTCTTATATAGACATCATGCTTTATGTAATAATACCTACTACTTAATTAATTATTTACTATTATCTAAAAATATCTTACAATTGGTAATTCTGAACATGTATATTACTAAATATTATGTCTATATTATACATTTCAACCTGTATTATGATTTCATTTTGTTTTTCAAGAGCTTGTAGTTAATTTATTGACTTATTTTGAAAATGAAAAATAGATTGGTGGGCTCTTAATTTCACTGAATTGTAATATTGAGGTAATATTTCGTTCTATTTGTTAGCAATAATTTGAAAATTAAATATATATGTACAGCGTGTGGCAAACGCTATACGCAATGTACAGAAACAGTGAGAAATTGTATGGTATGCAGTATTCTGTATTTTTTACGAATCTCAAATAATACTAGATAGTTTGTTGCATATACTACAAGAATGAAGTATTTATAACGGCGTAAGCAGTATCGTTCAGAATATTTTAAATAAAATTGTATTTCGCTGGGAAAAAAATATAGCAGACGTGCTACCTTTTTAAGAAAGATTTGGATTTATGAAGACAACCCACAGATCATATTTTAATCCGTTTTACATGCTCATGTAAACTTTTTAACATATGACGTCATTGTTTCTAGTGATATAGGGTGAGATTCAGTGGGTTGTATTAGCGTGTTTTAAGCTAAAGCAGTCCTTTGTCAAAAATATTTTGGCAACTTTGTAATACCTGTCAGAAAAAAATGAGAGACCAAAGGATCAAATAAAGAAAAAAATATTATTAACAGAAGCAGAGCTGGGCAGTAACTAGTTACTTTAGGAACTTAGTTACTAACTAGTTACTTTTACGTAACTAGTAACGTAACTTAGTTACTTTTTAAAATATGGTAACTGTAACTGTAACTTAACTTGCTGCGGTAAAGTAGTTGGTAACTTTCCGGTTTTTAGTTACTAGTTACTTGAGTAACTTAAGTTACTACAATGTAACTTAAGTTAGTCAAAGTAACTTAAAAAGTGGAATGTAACTTAGTCATAAAAAGTAACGGGGGGATTTAAATTTCTAAGATATATTTTGTTGAGGCTGATGCCTTTTTTAGAAACACTAACTAAAACTGTTTTGTTTTAAATAAATGTATGTAATAATTAAATTCAATATTATTGTTGATTGATTTCAAGCCATAATAGATAATAAAATAATTACATTCATTAATAAAAGAGTTTTTGTACGGTAAACAGAAAAACTAAAAATAACACATTATTTTAACTTTTAATTCTAGAATTAAAAAGTCACTAAATGTTAAATTTGACTTATAAAATATATTATTTTCAAATATTTTCCTCGCTTACAAATGATACTTTTTAATAAATTATAATTAAGCTGCCACTAAATCATCAAAATTATTCCAATTTTCAGGTTATACAAAATATAGTGTATTTTGTTCGTTGTTCTAAGGGTTGCAAGACTTGAATTCGTCTCATTTTTGCAAATTCCCTTATCACAAGATAAAATGTCACTTTTAATTTTTATGTTATATTATAATGTAGGTCCGCAGGGCCTTTTTATCAGATTTTTGGGCCCTAGGCCAAATTTTTTTTCGGGCCCCCCTCCCTCTTTATAGTAAAAAACGTACAAATATTTGTATAATTATAATGTAAGTTTATTTATTAAAGAAAAAAATAAAATTGCCTGCTGGGAGAAAAGCTGATCAATTATACAGTACCGCATGCTCGATTCTAGTTTGAGGTGAAATTTTAGCGTAATATTTTGTTACTCCTCTCTAGGGACGGTTGGCGATTTTGCGGTTCTCGGGAATATGTTATTAGCGTAGCTGGGCCCCAAATATTTATAAAAAGATACTTTTTCATCAAATTTTCTTAGATATGTGAGCGCGGGGCCTCAGATTGAAAATCGACGTCTGATCCGAGGTTTCCAATAAATTAATCATTATCCACTAATAAGTCTAGGTAGGAAATAATGTCTGCATGTTTTATACATTATAATGGTCATGTCATGTTAGAAAAGAAGTAGATTCTTTATATCTTGGTATAAGAAATCAAAATTGAAAAATAAATTAATAAATTTTTAAAAAATCACAGCAACCGGGCCCTGCGGGCCCCTTGTCAAAGCGGGCCCTAGGCCGTAGCCTTGTGGGCCTAGGCGGTAATAAGGCCCTGTAGGTTTGTTAACATTAACAATAATAATCTGATTGGGTGTTGCCAAGCAATAACGTTAAAATTTAGGTTAACGTAGTTAGTGCAAAAACTCCCTGATATGTATCCTACATAATAACTTAGTCAACAGTCTAAGTCTACACTTCACGCCATTAAAAGTAGTTAGAAAGTAACTCAAAGTAACTAAGTTACTTTTAATGAGTAACTAGTAAATAACTTAGTTCTTTCACCAAAGTAACTAGAACTTAAGTAACTTAGTTACTTTTTTTTGGAGGTAACTGTAACTGTAACTAGTTACATTTTAAAAGTAACTTGCCCAGCTCTGAACAGAAGTAAGAAAAAAGGACAAATGTCAAAACTGATCAAAACGGGGGTTGAGATATTTTAAAATTCATTAACATTCAGGTATGAAATATTTGACACACAATATTTGACATATTTCTAACCTAATTTTGCAATAATGAGTTTCCTTTTACACCTTCCATTTACAATAATACTTCTTCATTTGACTAAAGGATATCTGTATTACTTTTCCATGTGGTAAAATATCTAAATCACAATTGAATCTCATTGATAAATGTGGAAAATATTACAATGTTGCCATATACTTAATACAAGATTTAATACAGACCTTAATACAACCCACTGAATTCCACCCATTGTATTTATGACGTAAACCGCTTGATTCGCTGGATGGCCTTTAATACTCTTTAGACCGGAAATTTATGTGTACTTACACCACGACTTACACTGAACATTACACCTGGTGGTTGGAATAGAAGTAAAATGTAAACTAGGCATTAGGCAAGTCGTTTTTGAATTTTATACAAAATATTGTAATTTTGTTGGTTCATATAAATTTGTTTTGATATTAAAATGCATGTGCACAAATTTAATGTTTAATTATGCTTTTTGATTTATACATCATAAAATTTTAATATCAAAATAGATTTATGTCAACTTCATTGAATAATTGTAACGGTAATAAAACACGAATTGAATTACTTATATGAAATTATGAACACATAAAATTAAACAATGATACAATAAAAATTTGCCTAATAGATACAGAGAAGTTACAATAAATTATCAAAGTGAATTATATATAACCGTGATGGAATCTAATACCCGGTTTCTCCAGAGCAACTTAGGACTTAAGTCGTTGCTTATTCCTAAGTTCCACCTTAAACCGTTGCACCACGCAAAAATGTCAAAATGTGAGGCGTAAGTAGCACTTAAATGTAAGTCGAAAAAACGGTGACTTATGTGGTTATGTGTCATATATCAGTTGATATATCGGTAAGTCGCGATAAATTTATTTCGTTTTGGGATGTTGCGGCCTGAAAATTAAATGATATTACGAAGAAACAAATAAATTATAGCAAAGAAGAAAAAAATTGCTCTGTGAAATTGTAGAAATAAAGATTTAAAGAGAATATTGAAAATAAAATAATCATTGCGGTGTCCATGTCCAATATTTAAAAAGATAACACCTGGAAATTAATTGCCGCAGCATTGGCAATAAAATGTGGGCAAAAAAAGGCTTCCGTTTGTAGGACTGGCGGTGGTCAACATAAAAATATTAAAAATAAATAATATAATATATTTGGAACAAATCAATTTTGTTACTTATTTGTTTCGGAGTTCCACCGTTTTCTACAATATCGACTTCTTTTACAGTATCCACGACGTTAACGTCGTCAAAATTAGAGAAATTCTGTCAATCCATATCGAATATTGTTTAATGAATACAAACATAAACCCTGATAAAGACAATGACAGCTTTGACGTTTGACAGCCGGTATTTTATTTTGAATCGCTAAATTTCAAATTGACCAATCACAGAGCAACATTACACTGTTGCCAATGTAATTTGTGACGTAAGTTAAGTTCGCAGTTAAATTTGCTGGTGCAACGCAATTGGGATATAAGGCCTACTTACAATTAAGTAACACTTTAATAATCAACAACTTAAGTTGCTGTGGAGAAACCGGGCATAAAACACAAATGGAAATATGTCAAATTCAAATGTTTCACACGCATCCTTATTTCCAACCTCAGAAAAATACGTAGACCAATAGTTGCTTAGTAATATAATATGCAAGTTCTTAAATCGATGTTCGCGACATCTATTGACTGGAATTGAGTATTAGTGGCAAAGGCCCGGCACTTGTCATATAATTTTCCAAAGATTGAATACTTAGAAAACGTTAAAAAAAATATTTAGCATTTTTTACGAGATACAATATTATATTGTGTTATTAGAAGTAAAAGTGACACTTTGTGTGGCGAGCATGTAAGTTTACACAACGAGCGGTACGCGAGTCGGACAACTGCATGCGAGGCACATAATGACACTTTTACTACGAATGACACATTATATTTTTTCTTCAAACGTACGTATTTAAATAAAATAATTACAACTTGACGTTACAATAATTATAAATATTTTACGTGAAGGACGTTTGATGATTTCAATTGCTCTGTTGCTATGGATACTTTCGCATTTGTTCACTTTTTGTTATAAACATTCAAGTGAAAATTTTCACGTTTTGGCGTTTAAATAAAAACTACGCAATTTTATATTCTCCTTATGTGCAATTATATCAGAATTTGAAGTATTGCCATGTTCGGCCCTTGAAGTTGTTCAAATAAATGGAAGTTCAACAATATTGTTGAAGGATATGATATGTCGAGGAATCGCTGAAAAACAATATGAACTTTTCATATCACTTTAATTCTAAATATTCTTACCGTCGTTGCCTATATGTAAGTCTGCTATTTTATAATATGTTATTTCGTTATATATAAACTGTTTATATTTCAATTTGTAGGTTATCTTGGTTAACTTGGGCGATATGACAGGTTTCTATTTTACAAGTTACTTCTTATTCGCTCATTTTATGTAGTTGCCATGGATATTTATTTATTTCATTTCTACGGCGTAGAAATTAGCTATTTCTGCACCTGCGGCGTAGAAATGAAACTCCTACCTTGTGAATCAAGTCACAAAAGATGCCATTTTTATGGCGTTTGAAGAAAAAGATATTTAATCAATAATTTTGAGCTCACTAGAAGCAGTTTTTGATTAGGAACAACTTTTGTCCCTAAACGTTTTCTTTTTTACATAAAAATATGTACTAGCAACATCGTTTATCGTTTCGTACGACATTATTTGCATTAAAGATTATAATCAGTGTTGTGCTTATCTAGATAACATTATCTAAAATTTTATCTAGATAACGTAGTTAGTATCTTTTATCTAATTTCTAGATATTTTTAAAATTAATATCTATTATCTTATCTGTTTTACAAGATAAGATAACCATTATTTATGTTAGCTCCATCTATACTCAAATCAAAATATTATTTAGCAAGCACAACCTACCGCATCGGATAGGGCCGTGTGCCGTGTCGTGTGTTCTCCGTCGCCGGTATGCCTGCCTGCGTAAACTTGTGATGTGACGTGTGATCGTCATTCGTGAGCAATAGTGAGCAACATTATTTATAAAAATATTCATTTACTGGCATTTTTATATGCTTAATTTTATGCAGGTAAATAATATAAAACAGTGTTTATCCGGTCCCGTTGAAAGGCTTTTCAGTGTAGGCGGGCAAATTCTCACACCAAAACGCAATCGCCTATCTGATACTAATTTTGAGAAAGTAACGTTTTTAAAAAACAATAATTTACTATTATAAAAAAATATGTACATAGATATTTTTAGAATAGTGTCTATTTTTGTTTTGTATGTTATTAAATAAATATGTACACTGAATATTTTTTGTTTCCTTTTCACACATTGTACCAATAAAGCATAAACAATTAAAGAAAGTTTTGTAAGAAATCACGGTTGCTTACTTTTCAGGTATCCTATCTATTATCTAAAATTTTTATCTAGAAAACATGTAAAGTATCTGTTATCCTTATCTAGATATATTGCGCAAATTTATCTTTTATCTCTTATCCAGATAACGGAAATCATTATCTGACCCAACACTGATTATAATTAATATCTATAAGATGTCAAGGTATTAATTTGATAAAAACTTCATTAGTAACCAGCAAAATTTATTTAAACAAAGTTATCAAATTTACCATCCAGTTAACCAAAAGTAACGCGGTTATCTGAACAAAAATGCTTTTAGGAGCTATGGTAATCTTTTAAATAAGAATAAACATGTTACATGCAACGAACACTTACGTATAAACTAAAGATTTAACCATTTAGTCGTATATTTGAAGGGTTGTGATTTCAAGGTATGAATTCGAATCCGATCCAAGATGAAACTTAAAACATATTTCTAATATTCAAATTGCACGAAAGTGGTCTCTGATCTCTGTTTTGTTGTATCCAAGAAAATTTGAAATGGTCATAATCAAAATCTGCGTGTAAGAAGCAAAGTGGCACAACCGATAATGGGTCATAAACCGTGATCAAATATATATTTCTCTTAATAAAAGTGAAGAGTTGCTACCCTTGTGTGTTAATTTCCATTTGGGCGTGTTGTTTGTTAAAAAACAGATAGAGACAAATTTGATTCAGTGTTGGTTTAATTGTATTCGCAAACAGTGGTGCGGTGAACACTAAACAAGAAGTGACAGCGGCAGGAGGCATAGGACAATTTAAAATTGAAATGAGTGTTTTTGTGCTGTGGCCGAGTGGGCGGCAGCGGTCGCATTCAAATGAGAGGATAACGCAGCGAACCGCACGGGTACACTGGAGAACAAAGTTCACGGGAAATTCACTTATAACTGCAGCATCTCTCTCGCTCATATAAATTACCTGCCAGGGATGAAGATGAGTCAAGTGCTTTTATTCGCATTGCATAAAATCTAGAAGGATAGTTCGTTAATTCGAATTTGATAATAAGGAGATTATTTCTAACCTAGATAAAGGAGGCACAGGGGTGGTATTAAAAATCACATATCGAGATTTAGGAGAATAAGAATATTTTAAGATCCCTAGAGCTTATTATAAAAACTAAAGATTATAAAACTAAAATGGAATCTTAAGGTAAAGTTATAATTAAAGAAAAAACCCCTTAACCTTAACAATAAATTTAAAAATTATATATGTATTTCGAGAACTAAGTTCTCACTATCAGTAGAAACTACAAAGTAAAAACAGAGAAGTTAAGATTACTCAGCATGTAAACCATATCCTGTCCCTATATAACCCGTGTTCTCTCCCTTATTCCTCAGAGCTGTTTTGACCTCTGGCATGGTTTACATGCTGAGTAATCTTAACTTCTCTGTTTTTACTTTGTAGTTTCTATTGATGATGAGAACTTAGTTCTCGAAATACGTATATAGTTTTTAAATTTATTGTTAAGGTTAAGGGGTTTTTTCTTTAGTTAAAACTAAAGATTATTGATTTTAAATAACTTTTCATTGATATTAACTTACCGTTATGAGTCAGCCTGTATACATACAAACTCATTCACATGCTCTAATTTTACTCCATCTTCCAGTACGTTGCACTTAGAGCCAGTTTTACAATTTCCGGTTAGAATTTAACTGTGAGTTATATAAACAATATTGAATCGGATTATTGACAGCAATGATCAATTTGTCATTTGACAATTCGTTTCGTTTCAATTTTGTTTATTTATTTGACAGTTAAAATTTTAACTGAATATTGTAAAACTGGATCTTAGTCATCAAATCATTCCTCTCAAATACAAACACCTTGCATTTATTAAAATCAACACCAGATTTAAGGTATATTCGAAAAAGAAACAACGTTAATCGTTTTTTAGATTTTTCAGCAACCGGTTACAAATTCGAACAGGGTTCATAATAAATTTGGTTACTTTTGCGTGACCACAGCAACCGCGCGAAGTTGACAGTTACGGCGGTTAGAAATTATAAATTAACATAGCCGGACCGGCGGGCCGGGCGATCGGGCGTTAGCCCGATGGGCCGGCATCGGTAGATGTTTAGAAATTTATATAATTTACTGCTAAAAAATATGCCATTATATTCCAATGCAGTGTAAAATATTTTCTTAAATAAATTAGTTAATAGTATTTTATACGTATGGGGTCTCATGGCCGCGGGTCTGAGTATCTGGTCGCGAACCTGTGGAACCGGGTTCGATTCCGACCGACGCCAAATATTTCGGATTTTAAATGGCACAAAAGTGACCACTTTGGTGCACTCACCACGCCAGCAATGAGTTCCCGTGAGTTGACGCCTGGTAAACGCCCGTACGGTACAAATATGTCATCATTATTACCGATATCTGTGACAAAGCAGATTGGCATACCTAGAAATGGGTGATATACCGTGATCATATATTTATTTACATTTGTATAAAATCAGGTTAATTAATAAATATAGCCATAGCATGCAGAAGCATATCTCAATTCAGAAAAAGTATATAAATATATAATTCTTTCTATTTATCAAATTGCATGTGTGCATTTTCTAAATAAAAATTTATTTTAAATAGAGTAAGAAGTAGTTTGTCTCAAGACCATTTGGAAGCTTTCATGCTAATGTCTTTCGACGAAGATATTCTTATGTCAATCGAAAGTGAAGATTCCGCTGGAATTATGTTAGTGTCAATATGAAATTCTGTGTGAAACTTAAAAAATCCGCTACAGAAATGTACGAATTGTTGGAATGTTTATGGTGATGAGGGTCTATCTAGTATTCAAGTTTTCGAGCACTTTAGAAGATTTAAAGAAAGAATAAAAGATATCGGAGACGATTAGCGCCTCGGCCGTGCACTGACAGTGTTTTTTCGAAATGTGTGGATTGGGTGCCTGAGGGGTATTTCGTTAACCAAGCATATTACAAGAAGGTTTTGATAACCCTTCATGCACGGGTGAGAAGAAAAAGGGCTGAAATGTGATGGAATCTCCATGAAGAAAACGCGCCGGAACACAACGCCCTGTCCGGGAAGACATTTTTAACGAAATACAAAGTCACCGTATTGGTACATCAACCGTACTCACTTGACCTAGTGCCACCTGACTTGATTTTATTCCCAAATCGTTAAAAGGCACTAAATTGGGGCCGAGATGTAGTTAAAGAAAAAGTGGCAGAGCTTATGAACAACCTAACAAAAAAGACCTGCAGGCATTGCTTCCAACAATGGAATATTCGCAACGGGCGGTGTAGGGTTCAGGGAGGAGAGTATATTGAAGGTGGCAATATTTTTTTTGTATAATTTTATACATTGTTTATGTTCTAAGATCAATCTTGTTATTTAATTGCCACACCTCGTACTTGTCTTTTAATATTTATAATGTTATTTATTTTGAGTGTTATATTTCGGTTTTTATGGGTAGCGTTTAGCCATCTAATTTTCTATTTATTTTTTTGATACAATTAACCTGGTATACAGGTACCGTACCTATATCTTATAAAAACCGAAGACCGAAGTGTAATTATGTGCAATAAGTATTTGTAGTTTTGTTTTATTTGTTATATTTTAATTTTTGTATATTATTTGCAAAGTACTGAATATATTTATAAACATTAAATAATTCTTTAATAATTATTTAAAAAAAAATATAGACTTTCTAAAAAAATGCTAAACAAGTTCCCTAGGGGCCGGAGTGTTCGTGTTATTTGCCCAGGCCGGTTTGGTAACCCAGTCCGGCTCTGTAAATTAGGTTAGAATCTTGGTGTTGATATAATTTTTGTGACAATTATGAAGATAGAAAAGTAACAATAGTAATATTCGATATAAACTTATCACGCGCATGGCATAACCTCAGAATAAACAAGGAGTATGACACCTTTTACTGCATATAAAAAATATTTTTCGATATTTTTGAGGTCAGTATTCTTTGATTATGATTACATTTGATAACATTATATCTGTCTCGAAAAACTCATATTAGCTTGTAGTACATTACTACATAATAGTATGAGAAATTTCGCTCATATTATAATAAAAATAACCAGTATTATGCACTTGCCCCGTTTGCGAACTTACCCCTCTCTACCTTATCTACCTTTTTACCTCTCGCTAAGAAAGGTATTGGATTCATGCTAAAAATCGCATATCCAGATTTTAGTGATTAAGCACGATTTAAGGTCCCTACAATCCAATTTTAATTTTTTTACGATGATGTCTCCCCCTCCCTCTCTCCCTCTCTCTCTCTCTCTCTTTCTCTCTCTGTGTGTGTGTGTATGCGGGCGCGCGTGCGTGTGTTTGCGCGTCTGTTATGTGTGTGTGTGTGTGTGTGTGTGTGTGTGTGTGGATGTGGATGTTGGGAGGACGATTCCTAAAAACTATAAGACTTAGGACCTATTTAACTATAAATTCCTCAATCTGACATTCATAGGAAGAACTGAAAAGGTTTTGGTAACAACTGGACAACTGGAAATAGTAATTTCTTTAAAAAAATTCTAAATATTATTTTTTTGAAATTTTTTTAATATTGAAGAACATAAAATTGTACATCTGATACATTTAAAAATTTCTATAAATCTAGAGATAAAGGCACTATATACAGGCTGGCGCGCTTAAGACGATTCATCCTTAATAACTTTGAAACGAATTGTGATAGACATACCCGGTTTACGCTAAATGTTTTAACATCTAGGGGGCCACATTTTATTAATATTTTTGTTTTTTTTTTTTAATTCACTAATCTCACCTCCACCACTCTCAACTTTTAAATCTTAAATAGCAATATACCTCTTGTGACATATCAAATGAAAGCTCTTGAAAAATGCTATCCAGGCATGTTAATAAATTGATATTTGAATAAACCGTTTTAAAGTTAGAAACAATAACGTAATTTTAATTTAATTTAAAATCTTATAACAAATGCTCAAAATGAGCGCCATTTACACCTAAACAATGGTACAACCTATCACTAAATGCTATTTGCACCCGATGAAATGTTTCGTTTGGAATTGCTTGACACTCTCTTCTAATTCTATTTCTAAATCTTGGAGATTAACAGGTGGAGTTTTTATTTTTTTAATTAATTTATTTTAAGTATCCCCAAAGAAAAAAAATCGTTTGGTGCCAGATCAGGGGACCTAGCGGGCCAATCAATTGGCCTCCATCGACCAATTCATTGTTCTTTTTTTTTCATTTTGTCATTTCCATAACACTGCATGCATTAAAATATTAAAAACTATTGTTTCTAACTTTAAAACGGTTTATTCAAATATCAATTAATTGACATTCCTGTATCGCATTTTTCAAGAGCTTTCATTTGATATGTCACAAGGGGTATATTGCCATTTAAGATTTAAAAGTTGATAGTGGTGGGGGTAAGATTAGTGAATTAAAAAAAACAAAAATATTAATAAAATGTGTATATACAATAATCGGATGTAATTAATCGCGCAGGCTAAACTAAACCAATGAAACCAGTTGAAAATTCAAATGTTTGTAAAATACCCGTAATTTGTAAATGACAGATAAATGTCAGTGTCAAAAATCAACAGTTTAGTGACATGCTCAAAGCTTTTTCTGGGAAGTTCATTTAATTTTTCTTATTTTTTATTAATGAAATATTTAAAATTATGGGTAAAATGCATACATCTATAAGAAATACCGCCAATCTTGTTAATGAATTGGAAGAATCTCTGACATTTAGGAACTTCCTCATACAATGCAAAAATAGACATAATTAGAATTGTATGAGTGCACAAAACATATTAAATTCAATGAAAAACAATATTTGGGTAAAGTTCTGTAATTTTTTTTATTATAAAACGATGTTTCGACAGAGAAATGCAATACAATACTGTTTGGAAATGGCGGGTGGTATTGTGCTGGCCATAACAGATTTTTACCTTCCGTCACCTTTAGGTAAGAAAGGTATTGTCTTTGGTCAAAAAAGTCGATGGTGAGTTTGTAATGAATAAGCACGTTTTAAGGTCCCTAGAATACGATTTTACTACTTTTACGATGATGTTTGTATGTGTGTATGTGTTCGTGTGTGTGTGTCAAATTTTTCTCCGACGATAACTCCAAAACCACAATTCTAATAATTATGACTCTTTAATTTTTCGTATTCCTTTTCTTCACATCCTTATGAAATGCTGATTTTCGTTATAATTATAATAATATTATTTGAATTTCTTAACAGTTTTTCTTGGAAAAACGCAGTTAAATATCATATTTCGACATTTTATGTGATTATCAATATGAAAGAATATATTATTCTCCATACGGTTTGATTATACATTTTCCTTCATATTCATTGCAGGCCCGGACTGGCCATAGGGAGCTTCGGAACATTTCCCGAAGGATCGGTCCGGGTATGGGCCGGTGGACTGAGTTTTATGATACTTATTTAAAGTTTTAATTATGACATGGTTACTGAAAGCATGAGTCGTCGCTTTCTTTCTAGTAAAACATTATATGCTGAATTAGCAATTTTGGGGGCCGGTCAGGATAAAACTCCCGAACCGAAATATAGTCCCAGTCCGGGCCTGTTCATTAGATATAGGCCCAGTTACATAAATTAACTTCACATTGTTACCTTTGACAAGACTTATTTTCCAATGTATTTTATCCATGGTTACAATGTGTAGTTAACGACATGATCAGCTAACAACGCTTTATGCAACTGGCCTATAGAGTTATAGAATTATACTGAGATTAACTTATTGGAAATAGCTGATATATATTCAAAAAATTCTAATGGACAGATGTCAGTATCAAGAACAAAATCAAAGATGGATGGTGGAAAGTATAGGATCAGAAAGTGATATAAGTGACAGAGTATTCCTCGCAAGTGACTTGCAGTTGCAGCCTCGCCTCAAGATTGGAACTTTCAATGACAAGAGTACGAGAAAGGTCAAAGAGAAGATGGAAAGACTATGTAGCAGAAGATTTGAGAGAGGAAGAACTGTGTGAAAAAGATGCGTTGGACTGGAATGAGTAGAAGATAAGAGTAAGAAACCGCGACCCCTCATAAAATAGGGAAAAGCTGAAGAAGGAGGAAGTGTCAAGTGCAATTTACATAATGTACGTACGTGTTATAATTTTATTGGATTTATATAATCTTTTCAGGGGAACTTTCGGCATGGAATTTGAAAAAATTGAATTTTTTCAAGGCAGTTTTGGTATGGAATTGTACAAAATACATCGAATTGATGGAAGGTTTTGTGCTGGCCACAACAGATTTTTTTGATAATATTTTGAAGATTAAATTTTAAATAACGGAATAGAATAAAATTCACTAATCCAAAAATAAAGATTAGCTTTTTTGAGAATCGGGCTGGTTAAGCTTAATGTTACCTCTGAAAAATTCAAATAAACCAACAAGTGTGTATACTAAGTGTCGAAACAGGTCTGCGCATGATATAAAATTTTAGGTCAAAATTTTCTGAATAGATGTTGGATTGCACTTTAGCGCCAAATTCAAAAGTGTTGGTACATGCATTGATTTTATATACTAAGTAAGTACGATGTATATAAAATCAATGGTATATGGTAACCTATTCCATTCAGAGGCACCGTTGCTCAGTTACGAGAAAATAACGTCGAAATATCATGTTGCCATATGGTAACATTTTCCAATAAAGGGTTATATGAGTTAACCTGAAATTAGGCATTTTCGTTGTCGTTTTATTAAAAGAAATACTCTCAGTTAAAATACTCATAACATCCACGCTCCTACAATATCAATTTATCTATTAACAAAAATTTAATTTTAAATTGACAGTTCTTGGGACAGATGATCAAGGCTTAGTTTATTCATGCGCGGTTACAACCTGAAACCAGCGCCGACCCGTCGTTTATTTTACGAAAATACTATTATATTTCTTCGAAATAAAAGCATTCTGTTTATTAGTTCCTGTTATTCTTCTCAATTGTTCATTTTCACCCAAAACACATCATCCTCATAACTTTAACGTAGGCACAATACTTTCACCAATATGTACATCATTCATTCTACTCTGTTTCAATTGGCAATAAAAAAATTACTTAAAATTGACAGTGACGTTTGAAAATTTATATTTGAGTACATTTACATTTTTTCATTAAAATTGTCCTTGTTTCCCTTACCCACATCCTTATATTTCTTACATTACCTAGGCGTTGAAAAGTGGAAGAGGCAAAAAAGTAATGTATTCGTGATTAACGATGCAACCAAAAAACTTTTATATACCTGTAATAGAATAAAAAAGTTGAGAATGATGATCATTATATACAAAAATGCCATATCATTTTCATCTGTATTTGAATGATATGTTGTGTAATAATGATTTTTTTTCAAAGTCCATATCCAATAATTACAAATTTCTCTATAACATCACGACATAATCTGAGAGAATTTTTATCTATTTTTGGTCTCTTTTAAAAATAAGATACAGAGTATTATATTTCAAATGCATATGCTTGCACTTATCAGTTTACCTTGTGGATTAAACTACATACTTTAGCGCGATCGTATTATACACGCTGATCAAATTTCAAGCTATTGGCGACATTCAATTTATGGGTGGGTATCATTTACAGTCAAAAAAAAAAAACAAAAACAAAGTACATAGAACATGAATGAACAACAACGACAATAATTAATTGATAGGATTTGACAATGAGTTAATTAAATATTTTTTAAAAAATAATTTATTTAGTTAGTTACAACCACCTAACAGATCAAACCCAAATAAAGGGTAGTAAACAACAATAAAGTAATTTAACAAAACTTACTAATCACATTCGAAAAAAAGATTAATCTCTAACTGGAAGATGTCAACCTTTGAGAACTTAATAATGTATATATGACACATTCTATAAGTAGGTAACGTCATAAGACAAATAGTTCTAGCTGCAAGAAAATAAAAGGTGAAAATATTTATGGTTCGAGTGGAGGGAGCATGGAAATGAAAACAGGAAAGATAACGGAAATCATCAATACACCACGGGTATTTCTAATAACAAAAGCTAGCATCCTCAAAGCCTCTTTGTGAATGTCCTGTATAATATAAGAAAAAGTGAATTTTGAGTTAAATACTCGTATTACAACTAGATCTTTTACTTTAATGAATTAATTAATAATAATAATTAGGTATTTTTAATTATGAGTGAACGCGATACGAGAATACAGGATATAGGAATTAAAAACTTTGTATATAAACCATTACAGAACAAATATCTGAATTTTTTTAGTCTCAAAAAAATTAAATTTGCTGCTTTAGTGACCGAGTAAATTTAATATAAAAACGTGATAAAAAAGATTTATACTCGCCATCAAATTAGTATGGGCTCATGCTCATCTTTTTCCCTTCTCCACACCCTTTCCCTTGCCCTACGGTGTTGCCACTTCTTCATAACTCAACATTTTCAACATTGCCCATGGGAACAGTATAGAAATCTCCTTTCCATGCTTATTTGACAGCAAGTATAATATGCATTCCATGTTACTTGCTGATTATTTAAAATTATCTTTATTTTGAAAGAAAGTTATGGATACGAATAAAATTTAATATAACAACTACCTACATAAATAATGCTGAAAAAGAGATATCTATTATCCCACTAATAAAATTTTGGAAACTTTATATATTCCGTTAAGTAGTTCTTTAAATAAAACGCTTCCATGTTCCTCTAATATCCACAAAACATACCAATTGTTTCCATCTGCCAATTGCGTCTTCTAACCTACTCCTAACATCTCCTTTATATACTATGTGTTCGCTATACAATTCGATAAACAACAATGAACTAGATATTTTTGGTTGCTCTTTTATTAAATTTAAAAGAGACTGTTTCAATTATTATTGTTAATTATTTTTTTTACCTTCTTGATTTTTTTTTCCTCGTTATAGCTTCTGGCTTAAACTGTTTTGCCATCATACTGTTCTGTTATTATTATATTTTATGCTTTATATGTTTTTGGAAAGTGAAACTTTGTAATTATTTGTATTTGATCTGTAATTGGGCCTTGGCCTGTTGATCTTTTCTCTCTAAATAAATAAATAAAATTATGAGTCCAAACTCATAATAATTTCACTGGTTTACATTTTCAACAAATTATATGAATGGTTAGAAATTTTTACAAAATTATTTCTACTACTTTAAGTATGGACTTAAAACTGTGGGCCAAATGACTGTTTATAGTAGTTCGATCAACATTTTAAGAGTTATCATCTAGTCTACATTTAGCTTCTACCGAGACCCTTTACTTTTGGCACAATGAAAAGAAATATCCTAAAAATTCACTGCGTACAATAAAACCAACCTTGTAAAACATATGAGGCAATACTCATTACTCACAGAAAAATGTGCAGGGATGAGGGATACAACGCCTAAATTAAAACTGGTATAAAAATTTATATTTTAAACTTGTCGAATGAAAGTTGTTTCTTACCATTTGCACAGGTTTTACAATTTGTTTGTTGAAAATGCAAACTGGCCAAACTATTATGAGCTTTGGCTCGTATGTGTCACAATACATAATTGTAATTCCAGAAATGGAAGTGAAATTAGTAATATGTTTGCGGATTAGTGTCAATCTGTTTTTTTTTTTTTTGTAATACATAGTAATACAAAGTCTATTAATATATCTTCAGATATTAATGTGTATATGGACCACATTTCATTGAATAAATGAGAAGTACTTGAGATAATATCTACCCTAGATGTGAATAAAGGAGTTGGTTCTGATGAAATCCCTAGTGTATAGTATAGTTAAGTCGTGTGCTACATCTCTATACCTATATCATTCGCTGATGCTAACAAATCACTTGCTGAAAGCCAGTGCCCCAACATTTGGAAAAGAACTTTTATTACACCTATTTTGAAATCGAATAATAGAAACTTTGTTGAAAGTTATTGACCTATTCCAATTATTTTAATATTTGAAATAATATACATAAACGTATATTTAACTTTCTTAAAAACTATATAATTTTTAACATCACGCACGGTTTCTATTCTGAACACTCTGTTGATATTAATTTAGTAGAATTTACTGATTTTATCCTAGTTAAAATGAATGAGAGAACACACGTTGATGCAGTGTACACTAATTTTAGCAAGGCGTTTAATAAAATAGATCATTTCTTATTACTCTCCAAGTTAGATTTGTATGGCATGCATAACAGTTTTCTCCAGTGGTTTAAGCAAGTCATACTTCACAGACATATCCATATGATGTCTTTAATAGTATTATAGCTAATAATGTTCTTGATACTTCTGGAGTTCCTCAAGGATCCCATTTAGGATCAGGACAATTTCTCTTTATTATTTTATGTGCTCAAATGTTTAATGTCTGTAGATAACATGATAACAATGCAAATAAATATTCTATTATTACTTTCACAAGAAAGAGAAATACACTCGTATTTCAATATGGTTATTGTGTCTGGTAATCCCCTAAGAGTCTTACTCAGAATAAAGATCTTGGTGTTGTTCTATATTCTAAATTACTACTTATACTATATAACACATTGATTATACAGGATAACATATTCAACATGGCGATCTCGTGAACTACATTACATATAATAGATACAAAGTCAGTTAAATTAGTAATTTGTGCAGCGTCAGTGTGAACGGTAGATACATTGTGTATGTAGTATGAATATACTCGCATATTCCAAAACATAAATGAACGGCGAGCATCAATATTGGCCGTTTGGTTTTTACAACAGCCGAACGTATAGGAAAGAGAATGCTATTTCTTACATGTAGCTGTAGACGTGGGAAATAAGTGGGTAAGTCGAAATATGGTCAAAATGAGTTTATCATTATAGACGGGGTTTTCCTAATTTAATTTTATACAAGACATTAAATTTGGAATTAATAAAACTTTACCTTAAAAAGTTGCATTTTCCAGCTTAACAAATTATCTTCAGTGGCTACAAATAGTTAAGTTTAGTCTTTTTATAAAAACATATCAGGACCGTATGTTTTCTATTTTCATGACGAAAGAAACAATTGAAGCGTTTACAATACTTCACGACCAAATCGCAACCTTCTCCTACTCTCCTATTCTCGCGATCCTTCTGGATATGCGAAAGTCTACCGTATTTGATATTATGAACGAGGAAAAAAAGTAAGATAATTTAATTTTATGTAAAATTTTGTCTATTCAATAGACTATAAAAATACAATAAAATTTTATATGATACATTTTTCTCAATTTCTAATAGTTAAAAATTATTTAAAATTTAAGTATTGATCAAGGTCAACATAACATTTTACATAGTAGAATTATTAAATTTTTTTGAAAAACAAAAGCAAATCTAAAATGACGATCTTTGAAAGGTGAACAAAGAGTCTCATTTAATCGAAGTCGTAACTCTTATAGTTTTCGAGTAACAGAGGTAAACCCTGTAAAAACTTACTTTTCACTGTCTAATTATTATTATTATTATTATTATTATTATTATTATTATTATTATTATTATTATTATTATTATTGCGTACTATATCCTACAGGCAAGAGCCCAATTATAGGATAAGGAAAAAAAAATTAAATGAATTACAATGAATTTATACAGAGTTTAACATCATTGATGGAATTGAAGAATATATCTACTTGATTCTCTATCAAATGATAAGATCTGACCATTTGGTATATGGGTGATCTCAATAACATGTTTGTACGCGCAGTATGAAGATAAAATGTATTACTACACCTGGATGACAATCTTGGAACACAGATATTAATTTTTCCTAGAATAGATGAACAATCTATGGTGTTATTAATGATTTTATACAGTAATACAGCCGCGTACATATCACGTCGTTGGTGTAGAATATCTCGAAAACTATTGAAGATCGGATCCACGCTGATTAATCTTTTTTTGCTCAGTTTAGATAGAACTACAAGCTCTTAAAATCTGTACCCGAAGTTGTGGTACATTCTGTGTATTGAATAATGTTTGTTATTAATATAAATTATTATTAATTATTATTACTATCACTCTACATTATGTTACTCACTATCTTGGAATATCTCACCTATCAACCCCTACAAGATAGACACAAGGTAAAAAATAGATGTAATGTAAGTTAAGGTATTTTTATATAATAGAATAAGTAGTGTTTGTGTTGGTAACAGTGTGCCGTGAAGGCAATGACAAGTGAATGCAGAGTAGGAAGGTGGTAGCGAGTGTGATCGGTCGTGTGTGACCTGTGCGCTCTGCATTTGTGCCAGAAAGGAACGAATTTCCATTATTGTATGCAGTCAGAGGAAAAGTCTTCAAGTGGTGTACGAGTTTCGTGCCAGAAGGTTTGCTTGACGAGCCAAGTGGCGAAACCCAGCCAAGAAACAGCCGGGTATTCACCAGCTATTAGATCTGCGGTTTGTAAGCAGCCAGCACGTGGTCGTTGGAACAACGACAAAGCAACGTCGACCTGACGGTTATAAACCGCCGACCAACTCTGCGCAGTCACATGTTTCCTCCAATTTATTTAAGATAAGTTCTTTTATGTTTGTATTGTCTAAACTTTCTTGTACCTATATTTTGTACTGTACGAGAACTTTTGTTTGTAAGCAACAATATATTATTCATTTTTAACCAGGAATCTACGATTATCATTTATTTTTCAATGTGACGAACCCTGAGCGAGTTTTTCCTTGTATAAAGCTCAATTTAGTTTTACGGGATCATCAAAATCTCAATAATGCTGAGTACCTTTGACCCACTTCACTGTCTTCCACGATATGGCACTGGAAAGACATAGTGTCATAGTGTGTAGCTAGGCGCGGATAGTGTTAGACTAAGGAGAGGGACCTGGGCCCTACGCGCCCACGTGGGTGTCACCTTGTCGTGGTGTGGGGGCTTAGTACGGCAGGCCGGGACTCACCGGTAGCCGGAAGACCAAGAACACCTACAACGAACAAGGACACGAGCTGGATACGGGACAGGAGATTTTTATGACGACCGGACTACACCTGGCAGGAGGTATAAAATGCAGGACAATGATTAAGGATGATGGCGAGTGGCGATATAAAAATAAATTCCCGGGCGGGTCCTCATGACGAGGGAAGCCCCACTGGATACGGGGGGGGGGGGGGCAAATATCGTGAGTACAAATGAAAGTGAACAACAGGCATTTAAAAGGAAACCAAAGTTACTGCGGACACCACCCTCCGGGAAAAAAGATGTAACTACGGATGGCGAGGAAAGGAAAACAAGCAACAAACAGGCCAGGCTCCCACCACTCCATAAAGCATACTCCGCATCGGACCTTGGAGTGATGATAGACCTCACTTCCTTGCCAGAAAAACACAACAAAAAAAGGAAAGGAAACTCACCCCCACTAGGTGTTGACAAATTCATTAGGCAAATGGGGGAAAATCCGAGAACAAGGGTGAATACAGCAAGTATGGAGTACACCCTACGAGAAGAAAGGATGGATAAGAAAACAGAAATAGAGACGGAATGGGATACAACAGAAGACGAAGAAGAAAAAGAAGAAATAAGCACAGATGATACAAAAATGAAACAACTTATAGACGAACTAGTTAAACAAACACAAGTGCTATACATAAACACCAAAATAGAAATTAAAAAGAAAGCCAAACAAATTAAACAACAATATGACTTGATGGAACGAAAGAAACAAAAAATGAACAAAAAACAAGACAAGAAAAGAGACCTTTTAAAAGCACTACCTGATAAAACTAACACCACACACAAGAAAGATGTGGGAGTAGAAACAGATAGAACACATACGAAAGAGGCACAGACAGATCAGGAAAGGGCAGACATTAACGAAATAAGAGCCGAACTAGAAGAGCAATGGAAAAGTAAACTAAACAGAATACAAAAAGAAATGGAGGAGAATTTCAGGGAGAAAATAGAAAAAATGCGACAAGAAATGGAAGAGCGGCTCCAAAAAAGCAAGGAAGAATTCTTCCAAAAACAGAAAGAAGAGCTGAGGATGGTCAAAGACAAAACAGGCCAAGAACACAAAAAGGAAGGAAAACAAAATGTACCGGTAGAAGAGCTAGAGAAGGATATTAAGAGTGTAGAGACTTTCGAACAATTTATGGACCTACACGACAAATACCAAGTTTGGCCTAAAGAAATCTTCAAAAAAACTTACAATATAGAAAATGAACAGGGGGAAAGCGCAATGATAAATAGCTGCTATGTTTTTAGCAGAGAGGAAAAGAGTAGTTCAGGAAGTGGAGAGACAGGAATGGATAGAATCCTAGCCACAAAACAAGACGAAGAGTAGAGGGGAAAAGTAGTACACATAATAAGCCAATGTAGAGCACAACAAGAAGGAAAAATAGAGAGACATGCATACTGCCTAACGGAAGTAAAAGACAAAGAGAATAAAATTGAGCCTAAGCCACCGTATGAAGGACTAATAGAACTCAAGGAGAAGTTGAACGAAAATGGACACCGGGAGGTGACGATGCATAGAATACAAAGCGGTAAGAAGAAGCTGAGCTGGTGGCTTGTAAGAAGAATGATCGAAGTGGTCTTCCAAGACACAGAGGTCAAAATAGGAATACTTGGCAGGGGCGAAAATAAGGCAAAAGTAGTGGCAGCAGAAAAACAAAAGAAAAGAAACCAAAACCAGAAAGGGGAAATAGTAAAGGCGGACGGGGCAAAACACCAAAAAGAAGACGGGAATCCCAGTGCTGGCAGGCAAATGCGACACAGAAAAAACCCTAAAAGCCGCCCGGAGGCTGTATTAATTAGAACCGGGGGATCCACGTACGCTGACCTACTGAAGAAAGTGAAGGAACAGGTCAAACCGGAAGAAAAAGGGATAGATGTTAAAACCATCAGGAAAACAACTAGGGGAGATTTACTGATAACAGTGAAGGGAAACAACAAAGCAGATACACTGAAAGAGGAAATAAGACAGAAACTAGACATAAGTGCCGAAGTGCTTACCCGAGACAGGCAAACCACAACAATATCTATAAGGAACATAGACGGAGACTGTACAAGGGAACAAATAACGGAGGTCCTGGGGCAGGTGATTAGCAAGGAGAGTGAAATAAAAATCACAACCCTAAGAATAGCACAGGATGGAAGACAAAATGCTACGGTAATAACCAGCAAAATAGCAGCCGAACAGTTAAAAAAAAAAGGAACCATAAAGATAAGATGGGGGCTGGCGCGCGTCAGAGAATGGGCAACAGTAATCACATGCTACATGTGTTATGGTTACGGCCACAATAGGAAAGATTGCCAAGGGGAGGATAACTCGAATAAATGCATGAGATGTGCAAAGGAGGGACATGTAGCAAAACACTGCAATGAAACAAACCTGAGATGTCTAGCATGTAATGAAGATGACCACAGCCGTGGAACAGTCAAATGCAAAGGGTACAGAAAGGCGCTGGAAAAAGCAAGACAGGAGCTACAGAACCATGGAGGAGGTTCTTCCAAATCAGAGTCTTCACAGTGATACAGGTGAACCTAGGAAGATGTCGAGCAGCACACGACCTCCTGTACGCCACAGCCGCGGAAATAAGAGCAGATGTAGTAATGGTAAGCGAACCAAATATCAAGCTTGCTGAAACGAAAATTGGCATACAGATAGTAGAGTAGATGCTGCGATCCATACAATGAACAGGAACATAGGCATCAGACAATACGCTCGAGGAGAGGGCTACGTGGGAGTCATAATAAACAAGACTCTGCTGGTTAGTTGTTACTTCTCCCCAAACCGTACAATACGGGAATACGAAGAATTTCTAGACAAGCTCTATGACATGATAGTGGCGGTTATAGAAGAAGTAGGGGAAGACGTGTGGGGGCAAGGATATAAAATTGTATGTAAGACTAAAAGCAAGGCCACCTCCCAGGATACAAGATAAAGAAATGACTGAGAGAATTATCCAGACACTCTTCCCACGGCACAGAGAGGTAAACTGGATCCTACCCGAAACTACGGATATTCCCCTATTCACGAAAGAGGAATTAGAGGAGGCTACGGGAAAAATAAAAAGTAAAAAAGCCCCGGGAGTAGATGGGCTACCCCCGGAGGTAATAAAGATTGCAGTCAAGGAACACCCACAAGAAATTCTGGCGGTCTATAACAGACTACTGGAGAGGGGAAGTTTCCCGGATATATGGAAGGAAGCTCGCCTAACTCTCATACCAAAAGAGGGCAAACCAGAAGATAACCCTAGCTCGTACAGACCTCTGTGCCTGTTGAATGTAGCGGGAAAACTATTTGAGCAAATGATATTAAATAGACTCAAGCAGGAGGTGGAAGAAAAAGGAAACTTAGCTGAAAATCAATTCGGGTTCAGAAAAGGGCGAAGCACAATATCAGCAATAGAAAAAGTGGTAAAGGAGGCAGAAGAGGCACGCAGAAAAAAAAATATATGTGTCCTGATTCTTTTTGACATAAGAAATGCTTTCAATACGGCACCATGGAGGAGAATAGTAAGAGAACTCAGAGAAAAGGGAATCTCGAAATACCTAATGAGGGTGATAATGTCGTACCTACAGAAACGAGTGGTTAAAGTAGAGAGTACAGACGGGCACAAGAGAAAAGCAGTAACGGCAGGAGTCCCACAGGGATCGATAATAGGGCCGTTCTTATGGAACATCATGTATGATGGGGTCCTCCGGCTCGAGTTACCGGAAGGAGCGAAAATGACGGCGTACGCGGACGATTTGGCGCTCACAGTAGCAGGGAAAACCAAGACGGAGGTGCAGGAAAGCGTAAAGGAATCGGTTAAAAAAATATACGAATGGATAAAAGAAGCAGGTTTATCGCTGGCCGAAGAAAAAACAGAGGCAGTGCTTCTGACAGAACGTAGAAAAGGGGAAGGCCTACAAATAAAAACAGGAAAAAACAATATCACGCCAGGAGATAGGATAACCTACTTGGGGGTAGAGATAACGGCGGGCTGTAGATTTACAGCACACGTGGAAAAGGGCCAAAAGCGAGCAAAAGAAAAATGTACGGGACTGTAATCACATCCATTATGTTATACGCGGTACCAGTGTGGGAACATGCACTAAGGGCCGAAAGAAATAGGCAGAGAATGCCTACGGTGCAGAGAAAAGTAGCTCTGAGAGTAAGCGGCGCCTACAGGACAGTATCGCAAGAAGCAGCCATGGTAGTAGCAGGTCTTATCCCCATAGACATACTGGCGGGAGAAAGAAAGAAAAGCTTCCAAGCGACAGAGAAGAGAAGCAAAAATACAAGAGAAGACGAAATGATAGAAAGCTGGCAAGAACAGTGGAGAAAGGGGAACAAAGGGGCGTGGACTAGACGGTTAATCCCAGAACTAAGACCATGGCTGCAGAGAAAGCATGGGGAAGTGGAATATCACCTGACCCAAGCCCTAACAGGACACAGCAACTTCGAAACGTACAGAAAGCGCATCAAGAAGACCACCACAGACATCTGCGCGTGGTGTAGAGCAGAGATGGACGACGCAGAACATACCCTTTTCAGATGCTCAAGGTGGGACAAGGAAAGAAGAGAACTAGAAAAAGAACTCGGCAAGACTATGACGGTGGAAAGCCTAATCCCAACAATGATAGAGAAGGAAGAAACCTGGAAGGCCATCCATGGCTATATAAAGGATATCCTTAAAGAAAAAGAAAGAAGTGAAAGAGACAGGTAGTAGCCGAATGGCAAAGTACAACCCAGTGCCCCGAAGTAATGTTTTTAAACGGTTCCAGGGCACTAGGGGGGTTAGAACAAGAGGAGGGGTTTTAGTGGGTAAAAATCCCACACTCCCCCCAGGTAAACTGGGGGAATCTTTGTGAAGATTTCCCCTCCTCCCGAAGAAAAAAAAAAAAAAAGGAGAGGGACCTGGGCCCTACGCTATTTGTGTAATAAAGAGTTTGCCATTAGATCTCTGCTTAAACACAAGTCGTCATCACTTTTCAGTGGAGAATATTGTGGATAGGCCAATTATTATTCCTTGGTAAGTTGTGATGTGTAATGTGTACAAGAATTTTCCATCCGGTTAGCTCGGGTATGTGTGCACGCTTCTTTAGTCCTCAAATAGACTGCTGTAGGACAGCTTGTCACCTTAATTATTATTATGAATAATAATTATAGAGACAAGCTATTATTATATTTATTTCTTCTCTGTATTTATTAGTATTAAATTGTAAAATAATGTAAAAGTCTGCTTAAAAACTAATATTGTAAGTAAATATTAATTAATTAATTATTCAACGTTTCGCTTTAATAGCTTTTCAGTGAAAAATAGTTTACGCAAAATACTTAAAGGGGGGACAAACACACACACACACACACACACACACACACACACACACACACACACACACATCTGGCGCACCCCTGGTAATAAGGATACTCACATGAAATCAACATAACGAACATTGAACAAATAAGAAAACTAATTGGCCAAGTCATGATCAAATGTGCACATGTGCTGGTTTTGCCGGCAGGCAAAGATGATAAATTAATTTGTATGCACTTTCTTTTAAAATGTTTAATAAAATCGTTCGTTTTTTTTTGCCGGTAATGTCGTTCGTGGTGAAATAATTTTCCAACCTGGCACTAAAAATTGTCCAGTTATCGACCTCGTGGTTAAATTCGCGAAGATGGCCAGACAGGGCTTGAACTTCGGCCATGTTTTTTTTTTTATTTAACGCATAAAGTTTAATTATTATATTTTGATTTTTAGATATAGGTATTTTATTATTTATTTATTTAGTATATTTTATATTTAAGACAAATCCTTGTCACCACTTTTGCACTATTGTTGAACGAAGGTTTAAATGATTTAAAATTATTCCCAAAATACAACTGATTTATTCGACAAATAAAAGACAAGTGAGGACAATATATTTTTTAACAAAACTGTATATTTATAAAGTAGTGGAAAGTGTGCAAAATTTTATACACATTTAATAGATGTCATAATTTTTTTGCTTCCTTGTGTTTTAAAATAAATAGTTATAAAATGAAAAATGTAATTACCATATAAAAAAATTATTATTCAGTTGTTGACAAGTTGATTGATGTTTGATGTATTGACATAAAAATAAAATATATTAAAATTATATAAAACCAAAAAGCTGTTTGTGTCCTTAATTATATTAGTACAGGTTATGGGCCCAGGTATCATATCAGCGTGAAGTATATGAAACTACAAAATAAAAATAATAATAATAAAAATCAAAATGGCGTCAGATGAATTTGGAATTAATACAATTGAAAAACTTCGTATCAATTATGGAAGTTTAAAATCATAATAATTTTCAAGGCGTATAGTTTAAATAATAAAAAAAGTAAACGAACAACCTCACGGAAGTCTTTGGGAGAAGAAAGACGCACAAGCACAAAATTATAATTCAAACTGTAGACAGAAAACTATTAACCCAATTAATAACATGCAAAACAGCAAAAGAAATGTACGACAAAATAGGGCTGTTGCAAGAATTTTTATATGACTTCTAAGTATTAAATTTTAAAAGATATTGTTCTTTAAAGAGCTTCAAATTTGAAAATATCACGAAATATCCTTTAGATATTTTACAATTAATTTTTGAAATTTAGATAAAATTTTGAGTAAGTCACGTGATCTGAAACAGAATGTGACGTCAGAGTACATACATCTTCAGCGGTTCTAAGGTGTCAAGTGTATTGTCAAAGTTGTCAAATAAGTGTCAAATTTTTAGATTGGTTCAAGTTGTATAATATGTAGGTAAAAAGTTCAAAATGAAACGAGTAATTTACGATATTGTATTATGTCTTCTTACAAAAATACTAGTAGGCTTCTTAGTTTATTTTGTTAAAAATAAAATAGTTGAATCATTATAAATTGACATATGTAATGTAATAAATGTTTTCTTGTAATATAACTAATTACATAAAACTATTACTGTTGTTTAATATAAAAATACCAATTGTAAGAAACTAGAACATGGCGCAGTCGGTGAAAAACTAAAAGTAACAATAAAAAAGGAAAATGGAATTTAAACCGCCAAAAAGCCTCGAATTGTCCGGAAACATTTGTGAAAACTTTAGGAAGTTCAAACAGGCCTTCCAAATATATATGAAAGCCGCAGGACATGAATCAAAACCAGAGGATATTAAGATTGCCATATTACTCAATGTAATTGGAGAGGATGCTGTCGAACTATCGTGCGTATTTTTTAACGTGAAACATTGGGTTTGTCATCCATGGTTACGACTTGGTATTTGATTGACAGCAATGTATTTGTGTGTCCCATTTAAAATGAAACATAGGGAACGAATTTGACATTTGACAAGACGTCAGTAGAGGTTAATTTTGTTTAAATAATTATACCTGCTTTGTAAATTAAATTCAGTTATAGAAAAAATATTGTGTACACCTTTTTGACTTGGCCAAATTTCTTACAATATTTAAATGTAATACTTTTGTCAAATTCATTCCATATGTTTGAGACAGGCAAATACATTGCTGTCAATCAAATGTCAAGTCGTAATTTACAGGAAAATACAGCGGTTATCTGTCATATTGACAAGATGTCATTAATTAGAGGTTAATTCTGTTTAAATAATTATACGTTTTCCAAAAATTAAATTTAGTTGTAGAAAAAATATTGTGTGCACCTTGTGTCCGAAATATGTTTAGTGCTCTTGAGTGGTTTTCTGACTTGGCTAAATTTCTTACTATATTTAAATATAATACATCTGTCAAATTCGTTCCCTATGTTTCATTTTAAATGGGACACGCAAATACATTGCTGTCAATCAAATGTCGAATCGTAACCATGGATATGGTAAACCCAATGTTTCACGTTAAAAAATACTCACGGTATATAACACATTTGATTTAATAGAAGAGAAGTCATTCGATAAAGTATTTGAAGCTTTTAAAATTATGCGAATCCTAAAAAGAACACAGTAATGGAAAGATTTATATTTAATAAGAGACTACAGCAAGAAGGTGAAACATTTGACAACTTTCTAACAGAAATAAAGAAGTTAGTAAAGTCATGCGAGTATGGTGACATCAAGGACAGCATTTTAAGGGACAGAATCGTCTTAGGAGTGAGCGACAAGGGGTTGCAAGAAAGACTACTACGCACAACAGACTTAAGCCTGGATAAAGCTATTGAAGTATGTAGAGCATCCGAGATGGGAAAAATACAAGCAGAGACAATCCAGTCCAAAGAAGTTGCAATTGATGTGATTCGTAAGAAGTTTAGTCAGAAGACCGAACTGAAAACACAGAAATGTAATGAAGGTAACAAAGTGCCTAATAAAAAGAATATTAATTATAGTAGAATGCCAAGTAATAACAGTGATAATAATTTAAGTGAGTACCAATGAAGAAAATGTGGGTACAAACATTTAAGAGCTAAATGTCCGGCATATGGTAAACGGTGTTTACTGTGTAATGGACTTAATCATTTTAAAATAGGTTGTAGATTTAAAACTGTAAATGAGATAGTTAGTCATGATGGTAATGCAAGTGACAGTTCCAGTACTAGTTTGACAATTGGTACTATAAAGTGTATGACAGTTAATTCAATAAATAAAGAATCTCGTTGGTATCAAGTTGGTAAAATTTGTAATAAAAATGTTAAATTAAAGTTAGATACTGGTGCTAAAACTAGCTGCATGCCATTAGCAGTATTAAATAAATTGTCTGTTAATATAAAAATTATTAAAAATAATATAATTTTACAGTCATATGGAGGACATTAAAAACTCAATAGTTAAAGCTTCTATATTTGCTAATTTTGATATTGATAAAGAAATAACTATTCAGTGTGACAGTTCAAAAGATGGTTTGGGTTATGTGTTACTACAAAATGGTAAACCAGTTTATGGTTCAAGGTCATTAACAACAACAGAAAAGGGATATGCCCAAATTGAAAAAGAAATGTTGGCCATTGTAGCAGCATGCAATAAATTTCATTATTTCATTTGGGGTAAAAAAGAACCAATTCAAGTATTAACTGATCATAAACCCATAGCGTCAATAATGAAAAATAATGTAGGGGATGTTAAATCTAGTAGACTACAAAGAATGCGTTTAAAAATTCTTAAATATAATCTAAAAGTAAACTACTTACCGGGTAAATTAATGCACGTAGCAGATTTATTATCACGATCATATATAAAAGATAAGGTGGAAGATGATCCATCAATGTTACAGTTAGTACATGCATTGGCAAAATATGTAAAAGTTTCAGATAGGGTAAAAAATAAAATAACAGAGGAAACCAAAAAGATAATAGTCTATCGTTAGTACTTTTGTATATTAAAAATGAGTGGCCAAAGGAAAAAAATCTAAGTTCTGAATTAAAACATTATTATAAGCTACAAAATAAATTGTGTGTAGAAAATAATTTACTGTTTATGAGTAATAAAGTTATCATTCCCATATCAATGCGTAATTATATATTAAAACAACTACATGAACCCCACATGGGTATTGAGAAATCAAAGGCTAGGGCTAGACAAGTAGTATATTGGCCAAATATATCAAATGATATACAAAAACATGTTAAAAAGTGTAGAATCTGTGATAAATATCAACTAAAGACTTGCAAAGAACCATTAATACCACATTTAACCCCAAATTTGCCATTTGAGAAAGTTGGTGTAGATTTATTTGAATTCTCAAACAGTGATTATTTAACAGTAGTAGATTATTACTCAAAGTGGATTGAGTTAGTACCGTTAAAAAATAAATCTTCTAAAGAAGTAATAAATAAACTTAAAGTTATATTTGCAACGCATGGTGTACCACAAGAAGTAGTGTCTGATAATGTTCCATTTAATTCATGGGAATATAAACAGTTTGCACAGGAATGGAGTTTCAATTATACTTTTAGTAGTCCAAGGTATCCTAAGTCAAATGGGCTGGCTGAGAAGGCTGTGGGTATATGTAAACGATTACTTAAAAAATCAAATGATCTACAGAGTGCACTATTAGAATATCGAAACACACCAATAACCGGACTAAAGTATTCACCAACGCAAATGTTGATGAGTAGATTAACCAGAACAAAATTACCTATAAAGGCATCTTTATTAAAACCACATGTTAAAACAGATGTAAAAGAACAACTTGAGCGTGGTCAAATTAATTATAAACGTAATTATGACAAAAGTGCTAAAGAAAGACCCGAGTTTAAACAAGGTGATAATGTTCTTTTACTTAAAGACAAAATTTGGGAACATGCTCAAATTGAGTCTAAGTATGATACACCTAGATCATATGTTGTAAGAGATCAAAACTACAATAAGTATAGACGTAATTCTAGTTTTTTAAGAAAAACGTGTAATGAGCCTATATTTAAAAGGACGGAGGAGTCTGATGATAATTTTAGTAATGAGTTAAATTTAGCAATCACTGAATCTACTGATATATGTGATAATGATACTACTACTAACAATAATAATAATTTAAGTTCACTAGGTAATGAAACAGCAGTCACGAATCGTTTAAATCAATCAGACTCATCCGTTATAAAAACCAGGTCTGGAAGAATTGTTAAGTATCCCGCTAAATATAAAGATTTTGTAAAAGGGAAGATGTAATAATAGTAGGCTTCTTAGTTTATTTTGTTAAAAATAAAAAAGTTGAATCATTATAAATTGACATATGTAATGTAATAAATGTTTTCTTGAAATATACCTAATTACATAAAACTATTACTGTTGTTTAATATAAAAATACCAAACTATAGAGTTTATAAATTTTACAAAAGATGCGAAGAAAAGAAAATTGTGGCTAGAAGCAGTAGGTCGAAGAGCTGATAATTCGTCAGAAAAATCGTGTCTTCGTGTTTGTGAAGATCATTTCAACTTTCATCCACCTTCACGATAACAGTGTATTTTTGTAGCTTCATTTTATGTTCAGGGCAATCTTTACATCTGACCATACAGATATTTTTTCTCGACATAGATCTACATGTCCTATAGCAGATTCAATGTAAGAATCACGACCAGAACTTTAAAGTAAAATATATTATCAATTTATATAGTAAATTCAGTTTTTATATTTTATTTTACCTCAACTCTTTAACACCCCTTATTTGGGTAGCAGTAAAACAATCGTTCTGATATAAATTCAGCCATCATCCAGCTATCGACCTTCGGTAAATTGTCCTACTTAGCTTGAGTGTAATTTGAATTAGCCATTATTACTTTATTATTCATTTACAATGAGCAATGTCAGTGTCAAATGTCAAATTAAAAGATTTTGTTATTAACATGTGACAAACTTTAGCCTACGTTTATTTATATAAATAATATAAATAAACGTAGGTGATTGAAAAACTATTTTCCTATTGCTATTAATGATGTAATGTATGTGCTTCTACGTCACAGGAGTGGGGGGTAGTTTTTCAGGACGCCAATCTTTTTATTTAATTATTTTCACGAATAACAAAAAATTATTAAAATAAAAATTATTACTAAGAAAATCATTCCATAAACTTTCATTTAAAATAGTTTTTGAAAAATGTTTAACAGGCTCATTTGCAAAATATTTGATGGCTCAGAGACTAGAAAGAAAGGACAGCTGATGCAAGATTTCTTTAACTTCAAATTCAGCCCAAATGAAAATATGCAGACAAACCTTTCCTATATTGAAAATTTAGTATATAGATTGAAGCAACTGGAACAAATCATTGATGATTGATGGTGATGACCAGAAAAACCTAACCAGCAGACTAATAATAATAATAATAATAATAATAATAATAATAATAATAATAATAATAATAATAATAATTATTGCCCAACAGTTTTTACAAACCAATTACAAGACAAATTACTAGAACAATAAAAGATACGTAAAAATTAACAATGGAGTCCTATACCATTTTTCTTTTATTTATTTTTTTCTGTAAGAACAGGATAAAATAAAAATTTTAGTGCAAACGCGACTTAAAAATTTTAAGTAATAAGCGAGATATGAATTTTTAAAGTTCAAGAATTTGTGCGTGACGTAGCAGGTACTAACAAGTGATCGACAAACAATGGGACAAACTGTTAGTTATAGAGGAAACAATTTTTTTCATATTTGCATAGCTGAAATATTTGTATATAAAAACTTATACGTTATATACATGAAAAAATTATTATTAAGTATAAATAACGTAAATAATAAGCATTTTTTTCCTAATAAATTATAGAACATTGAAACAGTTTGACAATATTATTACACAAAGTATGACGACGGATAGCGCTAGTGTTGGCTGTTTTGAAGTTTCAATATTAATTTAATTAATAATATTATTAATTTAATTAATATTACAAATTGATTTACTTATTAATATATTATTATTGTTAATATTACTAGATGTTATAATTAAATCAATTCATTAAACACAAAATTGTTAAATGTTTTGTTAGGTTATAGAACAACATGACATTTCATATTCTTTTAAAGGTGACTCAAAGGTGACCGTTGCAGACGCGCGAATCTCCTTTTTAAAATCAGGCGACCAATCAAATTCTTAGTACCTAACGCATCATACCCAGTTAGTAATCAGCTTCAATCGCTTATAGTTTGTGACCTAGTCAATATTTAAAGAAAAATTTTTCACTAATACTCATTAATTTTTGTATATTTTCGTCTTCTTATTTAAGATAGTTAAAATATGACTATGGTATAGGACCCCATTACAAATGAAGATGAATTACATAAATATGTCATTATAATGCAAGTTGGCACATCGACACATGACAGTAATAGGAGCCCGTTGTAGAATATCCGTATGAGATTAAGGAAGATGAAATGTCATGGGGAACCTGGAGGCCTGACGTGGAACGTTGATCTGGGCACGCGAGAGGAGGTATGGTGCATCCTTCTCGCCTCTTAGTAGGAACCACAGGAATCTGGCACAGCTCAGCTCTCTCCTAGACTTCAGAGACGGCATATTGTGGCGCTCAAGAAGGGACTGCTGATCTGTACACCTGGGTGGATAGATCCTATCTAGCTTATAGGAGCGAAATTTTAAGAACCTGCGATGAACACGATCAAGTGTTAGTTGTTGATATTCATAAAGAGAGGTCCAGATTAGGTGAGCATATTTGACTTTACTCATGACATAAGCAAAGTACAGTGACTTAATGGCATGAATATCGTGAAACGTCTTTGTTGATCGAATAATAAAACCAAGCATTTTATTAGCTTCTTTAGAAGCAATGTTAATATGTTCAGAGAAACTGAAGTTTGAAGAAAATGTTACGCCCAAATCCTTAAATGATTTAACATTTTCAAAAACTGAACCATGTATATTGTATGGGAAGGTAATGCTATTTATTTTCTTAGAGTAGGAAACAACACAGCTTTTCTGGATATTCAGGGAGAGATTATTATTTTTGCACCATGTATATAATACGATGATATTTTTTTTGTAATAGTTCAGCATCACTAATTGACTTTATAGCAATGAATAATTTCAAATCATCAGCATAAGCTAAAGCACGAATAGTCAACATAGGAAAGAGGTCATTAATATATAGAATAAATAACAAGGGACCGAGGTTAGACCCTTGAGGTACATCTGAAGTGGCTATGTAGGAAGAAGATGAAAAACCAATGTAATAAACATAGCAAATTCTGTTACTTAAGTAAGAGTTCAGTAATTTAAGTTCGAGGAAGCTCCATAGCTACTTATTTTAGAAAACAGAATGCTATGGTCGATGCAGTCGAACGCACGGGAGAAATCTATATATATATATATATATATATATATATATATATATATATATATATATATATACGTCGACTTGTCCACGTTTAACCAGAATTTCAGCTATATACTGTGACAAGCAGGCTAAATTTGTGGTGGTGGATCTCCCAAGCACAAAACCATGTTGATCGCTGGAGATAATTGAAGTATTTTTATAAAGAGATCTATGTATTATAATGTCAAATATCTTGGCAAAATTATTTAATAAAGAAATTGGCCGATAATTAGAAATATGATGTTTGTCCCCTTTCTTGAACACATATGGATAGATTAATAATAAGACAAAGCGGTTCTGCAATTACAAATCTGGTATCAAAAATTAAAAAGCTCGGAATCATATCCTCTCCTGTTGTAAATTTGTTTTTAAATGTGGACATAACACTTGAAACATCATCTTCAGTGACACGATTCAGAGAAAAGCAAGGGTAGTACGAAGTATTTTCAATGTTGTGATACTGAGAGCTCATAGTAAAATGTTCATGAAATGAAGAAGCCAGCGCATTTACAACTTCGGAGGGATTATTGAATTCCCTAGTATCATCATGGAGTATGCCAGGTATTCTGGAAATTCCCTTCTTTTGTTGAACAAATTTCCATAGTTCCGTAGGGTTTGTCCTGATGTTTGATTCAATAGATTCAATGTAGGTTTTATGTGCTGCACTTATTTGAAGTTTGATTAACTTCCGAAGCCTTATAAATTCGTCGTGAAGAACTTGGTTCCTTATGTCTTATCCACATTTTCCTATAATAGGCCTTAGTAGTTAAATTATATTTTATCTCAGGTGTAAACGAAGGAGGATATTGCGAGTTATGATACGATGTCAAAGGGACAGACTGATCCAGGATTTTGTATAATAAACTGTAAAAGGTATCTAGTGCTATGTTAACATCTTGAATGTTATTCAAAGTTGACCAATCAGAGTTGCATAAGTCTTTATATAGTTTATTAAAGAATTTGAAGCAGATGGAAATTTATTGTTGCAGGTAGTAGATACAACGTTGAAGTTAACAGCAAGTGAGGGATGAGGTAAATCTTCCAAGACAAATGGATCCCCTCGCTCAAAAACTATAGATTCTAAGAAGTTGGATAGGACTAGATCCAATTTGACTGAGTTATGGTTGAGTACGTTGTTGTATTGTTTAAGATCTAACGTAGCCATAAAATTCTTGAACGATGATGTTTTCGAGCAGAAGGTACGGTCATTGAATAAATTTGAAAGATTAAAATCTCCTAAGATTAACACAAGTTCATTGAGAAGTATTAATTCAAAATCTTCAAGAAAGTTATTAAGATCATCAATATTAGTATTGGGTGGTATATACCGTGAGTATTTTTTAACGTGAAACATTGAGTTTGTGACATCCATGGTTACGACTTGATATTTGATTGACAGCAATGTATTTGCCCGTTCCATTTAAAATGAAACATAGGGAATGAATCTGACAGAAGTATTATATTTAAATATTGTAAGAAGTATTATATTTAAATATTGTAAGAAATTTAGCCGAGTCAGAAAACCACTCGGGCACAAGATGCATACTATATTTTTTCTACAACTAATTTTAAATTAGAATGTAGGTATAATTATTTAAACAAAATTAACCTCCATTGACGTCTTATCAAATGTCAAATTCGTTTCCTATGTTTCATTTTAAATGGAACGGTCAAATACATTGCTGTCAATCAAATGTCAAGTAACCATGGATATGTTAAACCCAATGTTTCACGTTAAAAAATACTCACGGTATATATATAGCACAGATAATAAACGACAGGTTTTGACAGTGACACATGCGACAATATCAATTTGTGGGGTTAAGTTTTTTATGTTTGATAAATCTATGATACTGTAATTGATTTTATTGTGAAGCGAAATTAAAACTCCGCCACCTTTAGACATATTAACTAATGAAAAATTCCTGTCAGAACGAACGACATTATATTGCAATGGAAATAATTCGGAATTATTGACTGATTAATCTAACCAAGTTTCAGTGATGACGATATCGAATGATGAAGACAAACAACTGGTAAAAAACAAATGACATTTACAGTTCAAACCTCTAGAATTTTGATAGAAAAAATCAATAGACACAGTACTGTTGGGCAATTTTAGTTTTCCTTGTTTTTAACAATGTTATTAATATATTTTATATACAAATCAGTTTTCCTTGTTTTTAACAATGTTATTAATATATTTTATATACAAATCAGTTTCACCGTTTTTATTTTTTTATTCTACTCACACTTCAACGACTTGTAGTATTCAATCTGGCGATGTGTGCGGTCACGGGAGATCGACAAATTAGGCCATTTATTGCTGATTTTTAATTTACTAATGTTACGAAACATTATATTAATATCATTAGCAGATGACATCGTGACCTTCAATGACCGAACACGATTAGAGGAACAATCATGGCGGCCAAGTCTAAAGGTGCTATTAATTTTGCAATCAACCCCCAATTCAGATATTATATCAGTAGCTAGTTGTTTATCAACATATTTTGGTTCATGTTTAGAAAATTTGTTCTCATCTGCTCCAAAAATTATGAAATTACGTGAGCGTTTTTCCCGTTCCATTATTTCATTAATAATTTCTTCTGTTAAGCGATTGGAAGTCGAAGTATAGTCAGTCTTACAATCTGTAACAATATCCTTTTGAAAAGATATTATTAACATTTTAAGACTGCCGATATCTTCACTTATTTGGGAACAATTATTACAATTCCACTTTAGTCCACTCATACCCGGTTTTATCTTTTGTGCATCAGCAGCAGTGATATCCACGCTAGAGATGCAGTAGCTATTTTTACAATACAGGCATATTATTGTTCTGTGTTCCTTTGTATTTGTGCTGCAGGAGTTACAAACAATTTCCATTGTTGATGATTAGTGGCAACTACAGTAAGAATGAGGCAGAGTATATAAAATAATGAAATATAACCACAACAAAATGATGAGCAAGAAAAAATAAAGAAAGTAGTGCGCAACATCCTGTATATAAATTTTATTAAACCTCCAGTATATTTGGCATAAAGGTGAGTAAAGTTAATTAAACGAGTAGGCACGGACAACTCAGCTACCTCGGACAACTCAGCTATGCAGAGGTTAAAACAAATTATGACTCGTATAAAATATAGAAAAATGAACAAAACTCACCCTTATAGTAGTAATAGAAGAATCCAAATATACATCAGTGTAGATTATTAACTGACGAACACAACCAATATATACTTAATATTAAAACCACAGAAAAAACCAACGAAAATAAGTGTAAAGACAGGAGCAAAAAAAAACTCCGCGAGTGCCACACGACGAGAAGAAGAGAAGCAGAGTCAACATAAAGAAGACGTTCCGGTTGCTTTCAAAACATCTTTTAAAGGGAGCACTAATACAAATTACCCAAATGAGAAAAGATGTTTCAAGTGCAATAAAATTGGACATTTTGCAAAAGATTGTTGGAATTGGATTAATACTACCTTTTTAGTTTATTGTTGGAATTATTGAACAATTTATAAGAAAACAAACTACAAGGCGAAAAATTATTTTAGAAATAAAATTAATAACCGCAACCATGAAAATAAAAGTAAAACAGCTCTTCTAACTCATAATACTGTAAGTAACTGCAAAATTAAATTTATTGTTGATTCAGGGTGTTTTTACATATTTCTCTCCATTCTAATCTATTTACAGTCTTTATTTCCCAGTTTTTTATATTGAGTCTATTTAAGTCTTTAAATACGGAGTTACACCATTTTCCCTTAGGATGTCCTATTTTCTTCTTTATTCCTGTCCTTCCTTTGAAAACCTTCTTCACTATTCTGTCCTCTGGTAGCCGCATTATATGTCCCAACCATCTTAGTCTTTTAGCTTTAATTAAACCGGTTATTGCACTGTCACCATATAAACGCATTTGTCCGTCTTCTCACCAACATTTCTTCTTTTTTTTCCACCGAATATTTTCCTTAACTTTTTTCTTTCCCACATCTCCAATTTCAAAATGTCACTTTATTTTAATGCCCACAGTTCACACCCATACATTAATATGTTTCGATTTTAGCAACCCATGTAGCATCCCAACACATTTACTTCCTTTAGTTAGCCTAGTGCTAATTTCCACACTCTCTTCACAATTGTTGGTTAAAGTCACTCCCAAATAAATGAAGCACTTAACCTTGAAACGAGTGTAGTACTGGTTTGGTTCACTACTTCTCGTGTCAGTTGAGATAAATTTAAAGTTTAAATTATAAGACTTGAAGAAAACATTTTATTCGTGACAACTCGTCTTTAATTACAGAAAACAACTTAATATCTATTATACATAACAACCAAATGTGGTCATGGATACAAAACAATATAACAATATAATATAGCTTGCTTATAAAATATTAGTGATACAAAATATAAAAGGTACCTCTGTCGGCGTGGGTAACGTGATGACATTTATGAGTTACCATGTCGGCACAACCTCTTCAGACTTAAAAATCTTCCCATTTTCACTTTTCACTACTAAAATTCCTAAGTCCCTTCGTTGTATTTTGTCTATTCTCATATATTTCGTCTTGTTTTCATTTATTTTTAATCCCACTTCTTCCGCTGTTCTTTCAAATCTCTTAACCACCTCCTGTAGTTCTTGCCTTGACCTTGTTAATTTGGCTATATCGTCAGCGTAGGCTAAAAATTCCTATAAGTTCTTGGCGTATTTGTTCCCCGTACGTTCCATGTTGCTAAAACTAATTGTATTTCCTTGTCTGTAGACCTATTTGTGTGCCGTCGCCGTAGCCTAGTTATAAATCCTGTGTTTTCTGTACCGGTGTTTGTCATTAGTTTTTTGGACGGCTATCGTCATCTGAGGTTTGCTTTGCACTTGCATCTACTTCTACTAGATCTTATATTTGTTTGTTCCGTATATATATTGCTTGTTGCCTACTTGTATTTTATTGTAGTATATTTTTGAGTTTCTGTTATTTTTTCTTTCCTCTTCTGCCTTTTTTCTAATTACATAGTGTATTTTTCTCTCTTCCTTTGTTCAATCATTGTCTATAAATATTCTCTTGTTTCCCAATTTGTTTTTGTTTTTCATTACCTTTATTTTATCATCATGATCTTCTAGTTCTGCTACGATGACTGGTAGTGCATTCTTCCTTTTTAATTCTATGGGTGATTTGATTGCACATTTGACTTGTAAATCTCTTTCTAGTAGTTCTATTACCATGTCTTTTGACCTTTTTCCTTCTGTGTTCAGTCCTTTAATGACAATGTTATTCGCTCTGCTTTTTTGATCTTGTTTCTCTAATCTTTCTCTCAAAGTCCCTATTTCTTTTTTCAATTCTTCCTTTTCTTTTGTCCATTCTTATTCTTTCCTTTTGTAGTCTTCATTTAATTTCTCTATTGATAGCAGATTATTTTTTATTTCGTTTTTCAGAACTTCATGATTTTTATTCATTTCTTCTCTCATTCCATTCATTGTTTGTGATTTATCTAACATTAACTTTCTCAGTTCCTCCATATCTCTTATATCTTCACTCCCTGCTTGTGTCATTGGTGATCTTTGTAATATTTTACTTCTTTTAAATATTAGCTCTTCCTTTGTTTCTTTATCCGTTTTATTTTCCTGCCTTTTTCTTTTCTCTGTGGAATTACTACGGCTTCTACATTCAGTATTCCCTGACATAGGTGTTGCTAAAAAGTCAGAGTCAATGATGTCAGAATGTCAGGCAGAATTTGTAGGAAATCAGTTATATTACCAAATACACTGTATGTGCCTGAAATTATGAATAACTTACTCTCAGTTTCAGCTATTACAGATAAAAATAGTGAAGTCAAATTTAAAAATCTGTTGTGGCCAGCACAATACCTCTCGCCATTTTCATATTAAGCTATATAAGTATTACTTAACATTTCTGGTACACACAAAAAATTCTAATTACACCTATTCTTTATGTTTCAATTCATTCTATAAACAAGTTTCCTCCTACTCTTCTAAATGTTCGAGATTCTTCCAATTCATTGACGAGATTGGTGATATTTCTGAAGGATATATGATGAATTATATGTAAAATAAGAAATATTAAATGTATTTCCCAGACAAAGTCTTCAGTAATGTTTGGATTTTTGCCACTGACATTTATGTCAATTACAAACATTTAAATTTTTCAACTGGATTCCATAAACTGATTGATTCATATTATACAATGGATTATTTTATATATTTATAATTCAGTCTATCTCTAAATCTAAAGAAGATATAATAAAAATGTTCAATGTAATGGGTAGTAAATTTTATATTTTTTAATATTTGTTATACCATACATTTCCAAAAAATCATATTTAAAAGTTTTTTTTTAAGAAACTACTGCTTTCGGTTGTTTAATTGTTACCAAAATCTTTTCAACTCTTCCCATTAATATCAGATTAAGGAATACGTAGTTAAATTGGTCTTTAGTCTTATAGAATTTGAGAAACCGTGTCTACAAAGTCCACACATACACACACAAACACACATCCACACACACACACACACACACACATACATACATACACACACATACACATACACATACACATACACATACAGACATCATTGTAAAACTGTTAAAATATGCGATTTTTAGCATGATTCCAATACCTCTCTTAGCGAGAGGTAAAAAGAAAAGTGTAGAAATTTATAGAAATGGCAGAAAAAAATATTGACTGGTAAGAAGAAAGTATCTGGATTGTATACAGTTAATATAATGAGAGAAAATGATGAATTATCACTTATGACACAAAAACAGGAAACAGCCTTTGATTGTCATAAGACAATGGGTCATCCTGGTCTTTAAAACTGTTACCAGAAGTGGCGGATGGTGTAAAAATAAATAAATTTGATAATCTTCCAAAACAATGCGAAATATGCATCAAAGCTAAACAAGTAAGATTACCATTCAAAAGTCAACGCACACGAGCAACGAGATTATTTGAACTGGTGCATACCGATGTCTGTGGTCCTCTCGAGGATATTGCTTGGGATGGTAAAAGATATATCTTAACTATAATGGACGACTTTAGTCATTATAAAGAATATTTATTTAAAAACAAATATGAAGTTCTAGAATGTACAAAGAACTATATTAAAGAAGTAGAATGAGAGAAAAATGAAAAAATATTCTGTATACTGGATTCTTCCTCTGTAGTAGTTTATTCTTCTCTTGTAGCAATTTTATATTTATTTTTGTAAAAAAAAATTGTAATCTCTGTAATACTTTTTAGATTCTACTGTGTTTTTTCAGCTGGTTAAGCCTGAAGATTGAATCCTATCCCGAAATCGATCGCTAACCACATTTATTAAATAAAATTCAAATTATTCAAAACGTACTGGTATACTTATTACCTCTCATTTCCTGATCCTGTATAAAATGTGACAATGGTGGTGAATATACAGGTAGAGATTTAAAAATATGGTGTAAAAATAGAGATAATAAATTGGACCATACTGTACCCTACAGCCCACAATTAAATGACAAAGCAGAACGGCTAAATAGAACTATTATGGAAAACACAAGAGCTTTATTATTTAATTCAAAATTAGATAAAGAAATTTGGGGAGAAGCTGTTTATTGTGCTACATATTTGCTAAATAGATTACTAAATGAAATCATAAAATAAAGACGCCATAGGAAATATGGAACGAAAAAAAAAACTTATCTAATATAAGAGAATTTGGATGTGAATAAAAAGAATCTAAAACAAATTAGGAAACTTGAAACTAGGACGCAGACATTAATAATGGTAGGATATTCTAGTACAGGATATCGATTATTTGATCCCACAAAAAGAAAAATAATATGTGCACGTGATATAATATGTAAAACAGGAGAAGAAAACATGGAAAATGAAGATATAAATTTAGAAAAGACGAAAACAGAAGATGGCGAAAAAGAAAATGATCAATATTGTTCAGAAAACAACGGTTTAAAAAATGGAAAAGAATATTTAACTTGTGAAACAAATAATACAAAAGGGGATAAAATAAAGAAAAATAAAAGAAATAATAACAGGGCCGGAAAAAATAAAAGTGGAAATATGCTATAAAAGAAGAATTTAAATCATTGGAGAAAAATAAAACATGAGATATAGTAAATCAAAATTAAGCTAATCGACAGAAAATACATATAAAGCGGAAAGTTTGTAAGGAACTATACGACCGCTCGGCAACCTTCGTTCCTCTTCGGTTGGATTCGAGCTTACGAGGGATAAATGTCAAGTTACACTTAAAAATAATTTTTGCCCTTAAAATGTAATAAATATAATAATTAATTTAAATATGTTAAGTACTAGTAATCTATCATTTGCAGATTGCTATTTTCCCGCACAAGCATTAGATAACGTTAACGTGTAAACATATTGGCAGGTAAAACGAATAAAGAAGTTAATTTAAAAAATAAAAACACGATGTTCCTTCATACATTGTAGGTTACAAATGGAACATATTCATTACAACAACAATAATATATGTTGGTTGGTGACAACAAATTATATATATATATATATATATATATATATATATATATATATATATATATATATCACGTTGAGCGCCATGTATACCAGAAATGATTTTCTTCTGTTGCCCACATGTATTTTCTACTTAAAACGGGGAATAATATTATCCACGATGAATGTTATGTTATTTTTGAATGTATAAGTGTTTAGTTGCTGAGTAATTAACGTGCATCTTATTAGATGCAGTGGTCTTCCAGTTAAAACTTTGCAGCTTAGCCCACGTGCATCTTTAGATATACACGCATGCGACTTCGCAAACATGTACAGACTTGCATATTTCACGAATTATATTTACACTGCATTATCATGCGACTGGTGTAGTAGTGTCTAGACGTGATAAGTGAGTGTTACCATGGCCAGTTACGAATCCGAGCAAAGACGGTTGGAAAAACTGATGCAGGAGATTCTGTCTGACGAAGAAGACGACCCATTTGCAAATGCAGATCCTTCATCAGACGAATACGTTCCAGAAGAAGCAGATGCAAGTTCCGACGAGGATGAGGATATTCCGCCAGCTAAACGTAGTAAAGGTAAAAATTCTCGAGTTATTTAGCGAGTTGCTTTAGCAGAAATCATTTTAGGTAGTAAAGGAAATCCTACTTTATTATCCGACCTGTCAAAACCCTCAACTTCAAAAGGGATAACTTCATATGATGATAATTTAGAAACTTCTGATTTGTGTGATGAAAACTCGAGTGATGAAGACAATGTTGTAGACGTCCCACCTACATTCAGCAACATTGATCGTGCAATCGACGACGTCATTGCTAATATATCAGATGAAAGTTCAGATGAACAAACAGTTACTGATAATGTAAAATGGGGACCAGTAGATCCCGACAAACTTAAAAAGTTTCAGTTTACTGAAAATAACGCTGGAATAAACATGGACATTATCAAGAATCAGAATCCTGCAACTCCATATGACTTTTACAAATTATTCGTCACAGATGAATTAATTTCACATATAGCAGACGAAACTAACAGATATGCATCACAATGCTTAGGAAAGGACAACTCGCGACGTTCTCGAACACTAAAATGGAAGGATACCCATGCAGAAGAATTAGAAAAATTCATTGGAATAATTTTTTGGATGGGTTTATGTAAATTTCCACAAATTCGTGACTACTGGGCACGAAAAAGACCCCTATATAGAAATGAAATTTCCAAAGTAATGTCTAGAAATCGTTTTGAAATTTTAATGAAGATGTTTCACTTAAATGATAACGAAGCACCTTCTACTGGTCGTCTTCACAAAATAAGTCCTCTAATAGAACACCTCAGGCAAAGGTTCAAGTTGTTAATGACGCCTAGCGATGAAGTGTGTATTGACGAAACACTAGTGCCTTTTCGTGGCAGGCTAATTTTCCGGCAGTACATTCAAAACAAGAGACACAAGTTTGGCATAAAATTATTCAAACTTTGTCTTAGCTCCGGTTACACGTATGATCTTAAGGTGTATTGTGGGAAAGAAACAGATGATAGCAACATGTCCGTACCTACCAAAGTAGTCCTGTCTCTTATGAACGATTGTTTAGATAGTGGAAGAACATTATGCACCGATAATTACTACACTAGTTTAGCACTAGCACATGAATTAACAAACAGACGTACACATTTGGTTGGGACGTTGAGGAAAAACCGCAAAAATAATCCTAAAGAGGTGATTACTGCAAAATTGAAAACTGGGCAGCATATTAGCAGGCAGAGTAACACAGGATGTGTAGTAACTAAGTGGAAAGACAAAAGAGATGTCTTAATTCTTAGTACAAAACATGACGATTCCACTGTTACTGTAAAAAGACGCGGAGTTGAAGTAGAAAAACCTGCAGCAATTGTATACTATAATAGCTTGAAAGGATTTATAGATTTGTCCGATCAACTCAAAGCTTACTCTCCAAGTCTGAGGAAAGGAGTAAAGTGGTATAGGAAACTTGCCATAGAGTTCCTAACAGAGACAGCTATTGTCAATGCATACATTGTATTTCAGAAAATCACTGATAATAAAATGCCAATTACTAGATTCAAAGAACAAGTAGCAGAAGAATTACTCAAACTGAAAGACAATGCGCCCCAATATCCTGTACAGACTATCCAATTGAAGCATTCCCTAGAATTGACAAAGAAAAAAGTCGTTGTACAACCTGCTACCAAAAATTGAAAGATGAAAATGGCAGAGTATATGCTCAAAAAAAGACGACACAAACACATTATAAATGTTCTGCATGTGTTGCTTATATGTGCATTGCCTGTTTTTGTGAGGTGCACACTTGCACAAAATAAATTCTGTTTATTGCTAAAATAAATAAAGTATTATTATATTATGTATTTCTTTCTAAGTTTATTATTTGTGGTTTACAGCTTTACGTTCCTTTATAATGTCTAAATGTATCTGTATTTTGGTTAAATAAAGCGTTTTTTTATCATATCACATGTGGGAAGAGTATAGTAAATTATTTGTACCACACGAAAAAAATTCCATGGACAATTGCATTTTCTAGTACAGCAGACCAGTGTTTCCAATCCCCAATAGTTATACACGCATCTGAGTATACGGATGCTATAAACGAGAAATTCAAAACTTATGGGTGAGTACGGTAAGATGCACGCGGACCAGCGGTAAAACAGAATGTGCATCCTTAGGGATGCACATGGCGCTCAACGTGTTAAATATATATATATATATATATATATATATATATATATATATATATATATATATATAGTATATAATTCATAATTATATTATTAAAATATAAGTATAACTATAAGACACTTATTGTTGCGTTGCAACTTTCTCTTATAAATTTGACACCAGTACAAAAATCTTTCGACTAAATTTCGAATTACCACTAGGATAAAATCTGGTCAATTATTTTGCGATTAAATAGATAACTAACCTACCATGGTTTTCAAATAAAGTAAACATTATAAAAAATAAAATATATTATCATCAATCGGTTGAATACTGTTTTTTTTTTCTTCCCTTATACACCAGATAACGATGAAACATATTGGTAAACCAAGTAAAAATGTTAATTTGAAAAGTAAATACTCATTGCCCGCACATTAAAATAATGAATAAAGTAATTACAATTGAAAACTTAAATGGAACATATGAATTACAACAAAATTATATAGATATAGGTTATAAAATGATATAATTATATTAATAAAATAAAACTCTGAAAGACGTTGAATATAGAATATACGGATAATCTTGATAATCTACTGGAATAAAATTTGTACAACAATATACAAAATTCCTCATCAAATAATTAACAATAAAATCTATCCCATTTCAGTGCCACTATGATAGATCTAAGACGGTTCTCTATTGTTTTATCTGTGTAAATATTTTGAAATTTGACATTGAAGGTTTCTACAGTTTCCGCACAGTATAAAAATACATTTATTTATTGTGGTTTCAGTTTCTAATATAGAGTAAGCTGGAAATAAACATACACCGATTTTTCACACTTGACCATTACGTCATAGTTTGATGTTCGTATATTAGATATACATATCGAAGACAGAATGTAGGAAACCATAAGTAAGACAGAGATAAACATACAATTACTTGTTATTTTGCTGTTCAGCAATTAATGACGCAACGGTCAAGTATGAAAAATCGGAGATGCGTGAACTTGGCAAGCAAATTTAAGCACTAACGAAACGAAATGTATGATCGGATAGTGCTTCGTTAGTGCTCTTTAGTGCCCTTAAAAAATATTCTAGGAATCACTGTTACATCATAAATAACGTTCAATTTATTTCCTGTCAACTTCACGCCAGCAAACAGTTTTTAAAATAAATTAATTAATTTGGGGTCATTGGTTAGTGCTTCGTTAGTGCTCTTTAATGCTTCTAAAATTTTTATTGCAAAAATTACATTGACGTCAAAAATAACGTTCAATTATTTGTTTGCCAACTTCACGCCAGCAAACAGTTTTTAAAATAAATTAATTAATTTGGGGTCATTGGTTAGTGCTTCGTTAGTGCTCTTTAATGCCCCTAAAATATTTATTGCAAAAATTACTATGGCGTCAAAAATAACGTTCAATTATTTGTTTGCCAACTTAACGCCAGCAAACAGTTTTTAAAATAAATTACCTAATTTGGGGTCATTGGTTAGTGCTTCGTTAGTGCTCTTTAATGCTCCTAAAAAGTTTATTGCAAAAATTACTATGACGTCAAAAATAACGTTGAATTATTTGTTTGCCAACTTCACGCCAGCAAACAGTTTTTAAAATAAATTACCTAATTTGGGGTAATTGTTTAGTGCTTCGTTAGTGCTCTTTAATGCCCCTAAAAAGTTTATTGCAAAAATTACTATGGCGTCAAAAATAACGTTGAATTATTTGTTTGCCAACTTCACGCCAGCAAACAGTTTTTAAAATAAATTACCTAATTTGGGGTAATTGTTTAGTGCTTCGTTAGTGCTCTTTAATGCCCCTAAAAAGTTTATTGCAAAAATTACTATGGCGTCAAAAATAACGTTCAATTATTTGTTTGCCAACTTCACGCCAGCAAACAGTTTTTAAAATAAATTACCTAATTTGGGGTCATTGGTTAGTGCTTCGTTAGTGCTCTTTAATGCCCCTAAAATATTTATTGCAAAAATTACTATGACATCAAAAATAACGTTCAATTATTTGTTTGCCAAGTTCACATCAGCAAAGAGTTTTTAAAATAAATTAATTAATTTGGGGTCATTGGTTAGTGCTTCGTTAGTGCTCTTTAATGCCCCTAAAAATTTTATTGCAAAAAATACAATGACGTCAAAAATAACGTTCACATCAGCAAACAACTTTTAAAATAAATTAATGAACTTGGGGTCGTTAGTTAGTGCTCTTTAATGACCCTAAACGAATTATTGAAAAAATCACTTAAGAAATTTTTAAAATAAATTAATGAACTTATATTTACATCTTTTTTAGTGTATTTTACTACTATTAAAAAAAATATATCTTGTTTTATTTTAGAATATGAGGAAAAAATGGGCAAAATATTTAAGATGATGCTTCAAACGGAAAATAATCGACAAGACGAATTTTTAATAAAAAATTCTGATGAAGCCAGCATAATACCTCCATCCATTTTTTTTATTAATTATATACATACCTACTTACCTTATTTACAAATGATGGCAATTGCATTAAATTCTTTTGCATATAATATATATATATATATATATATATATATATATATATATTTACATCCCGCTATCATTGCTGCGTCCTTTCATGGCTAGGACATTGTGGCAACCACCGAAAGGAATAGAGATAGGTATCGGCTTTATAAAGTATATCTACTTATTTTTCCCCCTGATTATGAATTTCGGTTCAAATTTCAATAAAGTCGATTTACAACGATATACGTTTCCTTTCATTTGACGGACATTATGAGCTCCTCCATTCTGAGTGAATCCGACGTCCACAGTATATATTTCAGACATAATCAGTACTTGTGACGTCCAATTTGTATATTTTTATTCATACTACCGTTACAGTGACGTCCAGCAGCGTTGCCAATATTAAATACATTATTCTGATGCAGAAACCAAAGCACTCTTTCAGAACAATATGCATACTTTGCTGTAAACATCATAGATTCCTACAATGCTTGATAATGGTAATATCTTTTGGCAATCTGTAAGCAATTTGAAAATGGAACTGTTAATTTGTCATTTAAAATGTCATTAAATACTTAATACTTTTGTTCTAAAATTATTAGGAAAAAAATTTCTCCAAATTAAAATTTTACCATTGTATTTCTCATACATATAACAAAAATAAAGTAGATATCCGTTATACAAGTAAACAATAACAAAATCTTTATAATGTATTTACAGTAAAAGAACTCGATGGCACAAAATGTGATAGAAATGTGAAATGTTCTTGCACTTAGTGTACAAGAGTACAAGAACAACAATTCTATTTTCTCCGACGGTAAATGTAAATATGTGAAAATAAGTGAAGAATGAACTATTTAAATAACCCCAAAATCTTACAATTAAAAAGTACAGATAGTTATTTTTAATAATAATTTAATATGAACTGAATTAATACTTGCAGTATTTTTTTACTTCCTTGTACGAAGTAAAGGAAGTATTGTAATCGCGAAAAAAATCGGTTTCCAGATTTCAACGGAAATATCCATTTTGACCATCCCTGAATCCATTTTGACTAATTTCGCCCTGACGTCTGTACGTACGTACGTAGTACGTACGTACATACGTATCTCGCATAACTGAAAAACGGGAAGCCGTAGAAAGTTAAAATTTTGTATTTAGGACTGTTATAACATCTAGTTGTGCACCTCCCTTTTTGGTCATTGCATAACTTTCAGAAGTGGTACTTTACTTGAAGCCCATAATAGATTTTAATGGAAAACTATATTAAAATATAATCCAAAACTTTTCAAATTTGGTAAATAAGACTTTTATATCAATGAGAATAACATAATAGATTTTAGTAAAAATGGTCTACCCGGAAGTGGTACTTTACTTGAAGCCTATAGTAGATTTTAATGAAAAACTATATTAAAATATAATCCAAAACCTTTCAAATTTGGTATATAATACTTTTATATCAATGGGAATAACATAATAGATTTTAGTTAAAATGGTATACCCGGAAGTGGTACTTTACTTGAAACCTATAATAGATTTTAATGGAAAACTATATTAAAATATAATCCAAAACTTTTCAAATTTGGTATATAATACTTTTATATCAATGGAAATAACATAATAGACTTTGGTTAAAATAGTCTAACCGGAAGTGATACTTTACTTGAAGCTATTATCAGTTTTTCTTGAAAAAAATTGTGTTATATTGAATTTAACAATAAATGCTTCAAATAAAAGTTTTAGAGAATTGAATTTTGCGTCGAAAACTTCAAGTATGATTAAATTAGTTCTTTGTATAAGCGAGATATTTAAATTTAAACATTATGTTCTTTTTGGTTTCTGTAATTAAGTTTGCTATGAATTAGGACAAGAAATAACAAAAAAATAAAGAATTTAATGTCAATGTCAAATTATGTCAAATACGTGCAATTTTATGATTGGGTCTGTTATTATACATATTTTAATTATTAACAAAATATGTATAGTGTAACAGGCGTACAAGGAAGTCATGTGGTGTCCACATCAGATATTTTTAGTAAAATTTGCCGTCATCCTTTGTATTATAGTCATAAAAATTGTATTTGATAAACAAAGTATTTGTTACATGTCAATAAAATAGTGAAGAAATATAATAATAAGGTTAATATGATTATTAATCTCCGATTTTAATATTTTTATTCTATTTGTTAAACAAATTATTTGTAAAAAAGAGTGAAAATATGTGAAAAACAACAGTTTGGATGCACTTCGGCTATTTGTGCAATAAATTCAAATTTTTATGAAATTTATAATAATAAGCTTATTATTAATATTCAATTCCGATTTTAATACGCTTATTCTAAGTAAATAGCTATTTGTTGAACAAATTATTTTTCACATGTCAATAAAATAGTAAAAATATATGAAAAGCAGTCGTTTGGGTTCGGCTATTTTTCCAATAAATTGAAATTTTTACGGAAATTACAATAATAGGCATATTATTAAGAAAATTCTAATTGACATAATAAGTCAGTGTCAAGTGCAAATTACATAATATATTTGTGTTATAATTTTACTGGAAATATAGAAATTTTCTATGTGGTATTTGTACAAAATTCATGGAACTGCCAGAATGCAATGTAATGAAATACTGGAAATGTAGAATCTTTTGCTAGAAACTTTTTGTATGGCATTTGTATAGAACTGAGGGAAGGTAATGTGATGGCCACATCAAATTTTTTTTATTTAACATAGGAGTATAGTCGAAATTATGGAAATTTGATAAAATATTATAAATCACAGCAAAAGATAATTTTAGAGCTTTAGCTTGTGAACTGTTCTGAAATCAATCTCCCCTGAGAGTTATTTAACCCCTTCGGAGAAAATAAAATGAAAAAATCTGATGTGGCCAACACAATACCTCCCGCTATTTCATTTTTATTAATTTAAATTCATACCTAATTTTTTTTTTTTGCAGTGACACACTTGAAATATAAACTGTGTAACAAAGGAATTTTGTTTATTTTTGAAACAAAGGCTTTGGGATTTATAAAAAAGATTATTTTTTAAATTTATCTGTAAAATACATAGAAAAATTATTAATGTATACTTGTAGAAAATTCAATTAGATTTAATTTTCATGGCATAAAATGCGAAAAAATGACATTTAATGGTATTTTTTGACGAAAAACCATTATGAGCTTCAAGTAAAGTGCCGTTTCCGGTTATCCAATTTACACTAAAATCTAATCGTTTCTTTCATATTAGAATAGGGTTAAAATACGCTTCAGAATTTTCTGAATGATAGTATTTGAGTTAGAGCGTTGACAAAATCCATACACACACATACAGACATCATCGTGAAAATGATAAAATCGGATTCTAGTGACCCTAGAACGTGGTCATTTATCAAAATCTCAAAATGCGATTTTTAGCAAGATCCCTAGAACTCCCTTACCAAGGGTAGCGGGAGGTAAAAACAAATAAGTGAAATTTATGAAATATTTATTATTACATCGAACAGTCCTGCTTATTTCCAGAGAGTACTTAATAAACATTAATTTGTTTCATTAATCTTTAGTTGTTACACATAAACAAATTATTTATCCGTGTTTCTTTCTATGTTTGCATATAGATTGCAATAAAAATACGGTGTTTTTAAAAGTTATTACTTTTGATCATTTATATTTCTACATATCTCACTAACGCATATAATAAAATTTTTCAATTTACATTATAATAAAAATAAAAAGCAAATATTTTAACGTATTTAAACTATCTAAAATGTATAAAAATATTTTGTAATTAAAAGAAAACACTTTAATGAAACACCTCAAGTAGAGGAGAAATAGGAAGAAGTACCCAGAATAAAAAATATCTATATTTAATAAATCGTTTGTAGTACATATTAATATGTTTTAAACATTTTTTCTTTTAATAATTATTTCTACACTCTCTTTTTCGACTTTGTACTTAATAATTCAGCTTTATGATACGAGTATTTATAAATAATTACCTTTTTTAAATTTATTACATTTGTAAACCATACATTTTGATTTCATAGTTTATTGATTTTCTATTTGCTCAGAGGATTTTACAAGTGCAAAACAAAAGGTTTGATTACATAAATATTAATTTAAAATACTACCAGGAGTGCACAATGTAGATTTAAATACGATTAAAAGAGTTGCGCGCTAATGTAGTATCCAAAGTTCCACTGTTGCCAAGTGTACGGAGTTCAGAATGTCGCTGGAATGAAACTTCAGTATATACATTGTATATACGCCGGACGACACTAGCGCCGCAAGTGGAATTTTTTTGAACTACAAAAAATATACATTTTCCATTCCGCTATCATTCTGACGTCCATAACAAATTTTGCTATACGATACTAGAGGCCCCCCTGATGTCAGAAAAAAATTTATAAGGCCATGTGCATATGACGTCCGGTATACGGACGTCTTATGCACAAGGACGTCACTTTGAATGTAGAAAATTACACAGGGGACGCCACAATGGTAGTGGGATGTAAATATATATATATATATATATATATATATATATATATATATATATATATATATATATATATATATATATATACAGTGTGTCCCATTTAGAAGTGCCACCATTGGGATCTCGAGAACTATAAGAGATACAATGTCGGTTAAATGGAACTTTTTGTGCGCCTTTGGAAGGCCATCTCAGATGTGCTTTTGTTTTTCCAAAAATTCTCATAGGGCACTAGATAATGACGAAAAACTGAATTTTGTTGATTTTTTTCTTTCTCAAATAACTTCTAAACTATTAGTAATTGAGAAAAACGTTTCAAATATAAAAGGTAAATATTTTTATTAACTAACCAGTGGCGTACAAAATAAATTTTTATATCCGTAAATTTTCGAGATATAACACAAACTTATATTTTTTTAAATGGAACCCATATTTGATTTTAGTCTCAAAAAAATCAATATTTTTTTCTCTTTTCAATGATGTAAGGGTTATTATGTTTTATATTTGTTTTGCTCCTAAAATTTAATTTTTCTCTTTATTTTCCTGAATTTTCTTATTATTTCCCAAAAAAACATTATTATTTTTATTAATTTTATTGTATTTGATCAAAATAATTTGTTTTATGCCTTTAATACTTAATATTTTCATTCTAGACTCATAATTACAAATTACACTATGATGAGCCAAGGGCGACCTGATACAAATAAAAAATATTATAAAAATTAATTTGATACGAATTTTGAGCAAAATTTTCTAACGAAATAAATTATTTAAATACAGGGAGTATTTCCAAATAAAAATCTACCAATATTTTCAAAATAATTGTAAATTTAATACAAAAGAAGGAAAAAATAATAATTTTGAAGGCAAAACAAATATAAAACATAATAACCCTTATATCGTTGAAAAGAGAAAAAAATATTATTTTTTTTGAGACTAAAATCAGATATGGGTTCCATTTAAAAAAATATAAGTTTGTGTTATATCTCAAAAATTTACGGATATAAAAATTTATTCCGTACGCCACTGGTTAGTTAATAAAAATATCTATCTTTTATATTCGAAACTTTTTCTCAATTATTAATAGTTTAAAAGTTATTTGAAAAAGAAAAGATCAACAATATTTAAATTTTCGTCATTATCTAGTGCCCTATAAGAATTTTTGGAAAAATAAAAGCACACCTGAGATGGCCTCCCAAACGAGCACAAAAAGTTCCATTTAACCGACATCGTATCTCTTATAGTTCTCGGGATCCCAATGGTGGCACCTCTAAATGGGACACACTGTATATATATATATATATATACCGGGTGTTTTTTTTTTTCAAGGTGCACATAAGAGATTAACATGGGAAATCTGTTTTTTGCAGACTGTTGCCTCCCGTTTTAACTTAGAACGATGGTTATGGTCTCAATTGAAAGATAAAATTCCCTATCCAAAAATACCAAATACATGGAAATTATGTCTCTTGACAATGTCAATTAGCCTATTCTGATAGATAAAATGCCAAGCATTTGTTTATCTTTTTGGTCAGATTGGGCATGACTATTGCTATTAATAGGAAAATGAATATATTTTAAAACTAATTTATGGGCCTAAAATATTGGATAATTTGTATTTTTGGATAGGGAATTTTTTTATCTTTCTATATCTTTATATAACATTACGTTCTTGAATATCTCGAAAACAATGCATCGTAACAAGGGAGGTATAGGGATCGTGCTAAAAATCGCATATAGAGATTTTAGTGAATAAGCACGTTTTGATGTCCCCAGAATCCAATTTTAACATTTTTACAATGATGTCTGTAGGTATGTAGGTGTGTGCCTGTTTGCGTGTGTGTGTGGATCTTGTGGACACGATTACTCAAATACTATCAATCAGAAAAATTTGAAATTTCGTATACCCATTCTATACTAATGTGGGAAGAGGTCATTAATTTTTACTGTATGTATATCGGATAACCGGAAGTATCATTTATACAAGCTTTTAACAGTTTCTCTTGTAAAAAATTCATTGAATATAAATTTTTAGCAACTTTTACTAATAACAATTGAATATAATGGTACAATCTTCAATTCTACGATAATAACATTTAGTAAATAACTCTAAATAACTTTAAATATGAATATATAATATAATTTATTTTCTTATATCATCTTGCCTATGTGTCAAACAAACACATAATTTTAATAACAATTTTGGCATATTTAAACAAATGTCACTGACAGGAAGCAATTACATTAAAATTAATAATGAAACCGTGTTAAGGAGAATATAATAGTAAAATATTTAACTCTAATGAAATTAAGAAATGTAAAAATAATATATTTTCCATCATACATAAATGTTAGGACAGGATGACCTGATTTAAATTTGCTATTTTTGCAGCACTATAAATTAATATTAATTTACAATTACGTATTTACGAAATGGATCATGTACGGCGAAGAATTTACAAAGATTGCGTTTTAGAGCACCTGGAAGTTGATGCTGATTTTTATAAGAATGTGCGTGTGCCCATTTTTCATTAAAGTCTATTAAAATATGATCCAAAACTTCTGAAATTTGGTATTTAAAACTCATATATAATTTGAAGCAACATATTAGATTTTAACCATATATGATAAATCCGATGTAGTACTTAATTTGGAGCTCTAACAGATTTTTGAGGAAAAACAATAAAACATAATCCAAAATTTCGTATTACAGACTTTTCTATTTATTGGACAACAAATTAGATTTTATTTACAAACGATCAACTGGAAGTTATACTTTACTTAAAGCTCACTGCTATTTTAAACATGGAATTGGCGAGAGGTCATGTGCTGGCCATATCAGATTTTTTATATTACATATTAATTTTGGACTTTAATATATTGTAATTATACTAATGTAATGATTGATTATAAATTATTTTATTAAAAAAGTGAAATTTAAAATTATGTTGTGAGGTCACATTCCTAGTTCCATTGACTTCATGTTCTTGGCTTGGGGCGTATTTGAATGTTTGACCTTATGTACAGGGGCGTAGCAAGAAGCGAATGGAAGAAGTTACTAAATCTACAACTTTTAATAGGCCCTAATTATTATTGAGTGACATAGCTAAATTGTATTCTTTCCGAAAATAGCACAGTTTAGAGCAGTTGATGTTTGCTTTAGCCAAATCTTCTCTTGTCCATTCTTGTTCTAAGTTGGCGCATGTGAGCAAGTGGGCCATTGTTTGTTCTTGACTACAATGACATAAAGTGGTTCTACTTGGTACCCCCACGTGTATTCCTACTTGCATATTAACGTATAAAAAAATCTTGGAAATCCCCATTAGAAAGATATAAAAATTTATTTGTAATTTAGGTATTTTATAAATTAATAAACGCAATTTAAATATTAAACTTGACTTAAATTGACAATATTGCATCAAAATGAACTGTCAAATGAATTATAATATATTGCTGTCAAAATTTCAATTTGCATTTCTTTGTTTAACCCTAGCTTAAAATTTAAGCTTTGCTGGTGCAACTGGGCATGAAAACACTAATATTTGGACATTAATTTGAGATAATTAAAACTGTGTAACCAAGTAGTTTTCTTTATTTTTAAAGCATAAAATTCGGGATTTATGAAATAGATTAATTTAGAAATTTATCCATAAAATATATAGACAGAGTATTAATAACTATAGAATAGTTAACAATTATAAAATATTAATAATAAAAAGTAAATGTCACTTCTCTAATTGACACCATGATCAAATGGGTTCATCTCATATTACGTTATAATAGAAATACACAGATAATTTAATACAACTAAATCTTTGTGTAAAAATGATAAAATTGGTGGTTAAGAGCATACCCGGTGGTTGAACGTTTTTAATTTTCCAGTACGTTCAGACGTACGTTCCAAGGTTCCCCCCTACTTATTTTTCTTAATTTAATTTTATTATTTTTTTTTTTATTTTTACTTTAATTTTATATATTTTTTAATTTATTTTATTTTAATTAGTTTTGCAGAAAATATCGTTTTACAAAAATCGATTTTACATCTACCAGATTAATTAAAATGACTTAATTTTTTTATTAAATGATAAACACAAAAATACTCTATTGAGTTCTACTTCTTTTAACAACCAAATATTCATCACAAATAAATTACACACCTAATTTCGCAACTATGTATTATATCAAAGTTTAATTATTTTTTACAAAGTGCACGTAATGAATTTCAAAAATTCAATTTTGGAACTCAATGGGGATCACTGAAATATATTAATTGACATTTATTTCACATTCGTGTCTCTTATAGTTTTTGAATAATGGCGTGTTTTCTGAACACGTATTTTGCCATAATAATAATAATAATAATAATAATAATAATAATAATAATAATTTTATATCATTGTTTTGTAAATGTCATTTTTGACGTTTTTAATTAATTTTTTTACAAGCAAATATTTATTAAAACTATCTTATATATTATATTTTATACAGTTTAGTGGAAATTTGAATGTTTAATGCTTAGTATTTAATTATTAGTTATACGGCGGGGTCACAAAAAGAGCCTCCAATAGTATTCCCAAACAGTGCATAAAGGCGACCCCTGGGCAACGGAATTTTGTGTTCCGGCTAATCTTTTTACTACTGTGTTACAATAGGAATAACGTGTTCAAGAATGAATAATTGTTTGACTATCATATCTTTAAATATCGAGGGCATCTCTTCTGGAAAACAAGACCTAATTTCTAATATATGCAAAATTAACTCCTGTGACGTCTTATGCCTCCAGGAGACACACAGAGGGATTCTCCAACAACGCCCTAATATTCCTGGTATGGTTTTAGCGATGGAATGTCCACACGACCAATATGGAAGTTCGGTATTTGTAAGACCTGGAATCGAAATCTCTAATGTACAATCTTCCGTAGTTAATAACATAGAATTATTGAAAATTAAAATAGGAAGCATTACGATCACATCGATTTACAAACCGCCGAATGAAAGATTTTCTTTTTGCCAACAATTAAACCATCCGCATGTGGTAATAGGAGACTTCAACAGTCACAGCAAAACTTGGGGATATCAAGAGACTAACGTAGATGGAGAACTTTTAGAAAGTTGGGCCGAAAGAAATGAAATGTCTCTCATTCATGATCAAAAACAACCTTCCTCATTCAACAGCGCAAGATGGAAGAAAGGATATAATCCAGATCTCATTTTTACATCTAAGTCCTTAGCAGGTTTATGTAACAAAACAGTTCTCGACCCTTTTCCACACTCTCAACATAGACCTATAATGCTCAAATTTAAACCAGTAATTCTGCCCCAGAAAGTTCCATTTAAAAGAAGATTTAATTTCAAAAAAGCAAATTGGAACAAATTTACTAAAACTCTTGATGAAGCAATTAAAGATCTTCCACCTACCATAGATAACTATGAAAAATTTATCTCCGCCATTAGGAAAATAGCGAGACAATGTGTCCCCCGTGGTTGTAGAACTTACTATATTCCTGGATTTTCCGAAAACATTAAAAACACCTTTGACGAGTACTTGGAACAGTTTGGCAAGGATCCTTTTGCTCCAAAAACATTACAGTTAGGTGATAAGCTTATAGAATCCCTAAGTAAAGAGAGACAAGGAATGTGGAAGGACACAATCGAGAGTCTAGACATGAAACACAGTAGTAGGAAAGCTTGGAGCCTTATCAAAAAACTATCAGATGATCCAACAGCTCCAAAAGATTTTATCAATGTCTCAGCTAATGAAATAGCTCATCAGCTACTCTTAAATGGTAAACCAGATCAAAAAATTAAAATTTCGTCAACTTTCACACGGAATCAAGGTTATAATATAGTAGAGGATCCATACTTTACTTTGGATGAACTAACATCAGTAATAAAATCCTTAAAATGCAGGAAAGCCGCAGGTTCCTGATGGTATTTTTAATGAATTTTTAAAAAACTTAGGACCTCTAGCTCTGAACTGGTTTCTTGAATTGTATAACCTTTGTTGGTCCAATAAATCTATCCCAAAATTATGGTTAAAAGCTAAAGTTGTAGCTGTCTGCAAACCAGGGAAACCTCGGGATGATGTTAGAAGTTACCGACCAATCTCTTTGTTATGCTCTCCTTTCAAACTTTATGAACGGCTCATATTGAACAAAATTGGATTTGAAATAGATGAGCACTTGATTCCTGAACAAGCAGGCTTTAGATCAGGTAAATCTTGCACTGGTCAAGTATTAAACTTAACGTAACACATAGAGAATGGTTTTGAAAGAAAGGAAAAATCTGGAGTAGTTTTCGTAGATCTGTCTGCAGCATATGACACCATAAACCATAAGATCCTTTTAGAAAAAATATACCATATGACAAGAAACTTTCACTTAACAGAAGTATTGAGATCCATTTTGTCAAATAGAAGATTTTATGTGGAGTTTCAAGGTAAAAGAAGCCGATGGAGGAATCAAAAGAATGGTCTTCCTCAAGGTAGTGTTTTGTCACCTATACTTTTTAATATATATACAAATGACCAACCAATTGGTCCTTTTACCAAAAGCTTTATTTATGCTGATGATGTTGCAATCTTAAGTCAATCTCACAATATTGAGGTGATAGAAAAACAATTGTCTGATTCATTATCAAAATTATCAGTGTACTACAAGGCTAACCAGCTACGTCCAAATCCAGCAAAAACCCAAACATGCTTATTTCACCTTAATAACTCAGAAGCAAATAGTGAACTACATTTAACATGGAACTCAGTTAGCCTGCGCCACAATCCTAACCCAATATATCTAGGGGTAACTCTTGATCGTTCTCTGACATTTAGGAAACATATACTAAAAACAAAAGCAAAAGTTAATACCAGGAATGGTATTCTTCGCAAATTAACTTATTCCTGTTGGGGAGCTTCATCCCATGTTCTACGTACATCAGCTTTGGCATTATGTTATGCTCCAGCCGAATATGCATGTCCTGTTTGGGGAGGTTCAGTACATTCACATAAATTGGATACAGTTTTAAATGATACATGTCGATTAATAACTGGATGTTTAAAACCAACCAACATCGCTTTGTTATATATGCTAGCTGGGATTGCTCCTCCGTATATAAGGCGTGAAACTTTATCTAGGGCTGAAAGTACCAGACAGTCACTTGATGCTAGACACCCATTATATGGACATGAACCTCCTATTGCAAGACTTAAGTCAAGGAAAAGTTTTTTAAAATCAACGATTCCGTTAACCGCCTCCAAAATTTTGATTAAAAAAATATTGTGGGAAAAGGATTTAAATGAAAAAAATATTCCAAAATGGAACTCAATAGAAAAACTTCCGGCTGGATCAGAGTTAGATTGGGGAACTTGGAAAACGCTTAATCGTCTTCGTTGTTTTATGGGAAGATGTAAATTTAATCTTCATAAATGGGGTTATATAGATGATAACGCCTGCACATGTGGCGTTCTTCAAACAATGGAGCACCTCCTGATTTGTCCACATCTACCAACTACCTTCACAGTCCAAGACTTATGGATGGGTACCGAAAACGCGGTATTATGTGCCAGATATTGGAAAGATATTTAAAATATATTTCTTTGTAACCAGATACGATTAAATAAATAAATAAGTAAAATCATCTTTACGTAATATCCTGCTTCCCTAATTATTTTAGGCAAAAAATTGTAGACATTAAAATTCTGCATCTGAATCAGTAAGCAAAATTTACTTTACAGCTTTGTAACGGCAAAAATTATGTATGGTAATGTCGAAAATCACCTCAAAAATAACTATACCTATGGAATTGAAAAAGTTAGAGTAACAAATGTTTAACCATCTATTTGTCAATTTACTTAAATACATAATTATTCACTTGAATGTAAATCAAAAATAAAAATAAATTATTCTAACTTAACAGATAAACCGTTTAACAATTGTTAAATTTTTGTTTTTATAATTTCATGGCTGTCGCTATTTTTGAGGTGATTTTCGACATTTTCATACATAATTTCTGCCGTTATAAAGCAAAATCAATTGTGCGTTATTGATTCAGATATATAATTTTAAACCTTATCAATTTAATTTGAAGCTTTTTCATCTAAAATAAATAGAGAAGCCGGAAATCATAAGATGATTAATTTTACGCCAGTATTTGCAAGATCATTGTTGATATGCGCGGTAAATTCAAAATGAAATGTTATGAATTGTTGTATAATTACATTATATTTCTTTTTTACTATTATCCTTATATTTTTACCTCTCGCTAAGAGAGGTATTGGATTCATGCTAAAATTCGCATATCCAGATTTCAGTGAATAAGCACGATGTCTGTGTGTGTGTGTGTGTGTGTGTGTGGATGTGTGTATGTGTGTGTGTGTGTGTGTGTATGTCTGGATGTTGTAGGGACGATTCCTCAAAAACAATAAGACTTAAGAACTGTTTAAGTATGGATTCCTCAATCTGATATTCCTGGGAAGAGCTGAAAAAGTTTTAGTAACAATTGAACAACCGAAAGTACTAGTTTCTTAGAAAAAATCTTCTACATACATTTTTTTGAAATTTTGAAGAACATAAAATTCTCCATCTAATACACTTAAAATTTTTATTATATCTTGTATAGATTTAGAGATAAAGACACTATAATATATAGAGTCATGGGCGTAGCCAGGATTTTTTCTCAGGGGGGGGGGCGAATAAAAATATAGTTAGTCATATTATTTATATGTTATTTATTTGCCAAAAAAATACACTTATTCCAAAAACTATTTAATAAAAACTGTAGGTAGTTACATAGGCTGTGTCCGATGTTGCACTTTTATCATCCTAATATCTAAATCCTAAATTTATATGCCCTAAATCTAGTGATTATTTAGGATTTAGGAATTAGATTTTAGGGTTTTGCAGGAGCACACTATGCCTTGAAGTTGACGCACACTAATTAAACAAACCATGTTCGTTGCTATAATTTGTCAAAACGTCAAATTTACTGTCAAAGAATAGCTTCTTAGCTTCTATTTTGTGAAATATAATATTAACATTTACTCTCAAGCATCAAATTGAGTCGAATTGTATAATTCATTTTTGTTATTCTCAAGTGTTGCCATACAAATCAATGAATATCACTAGTGTGACATTCGAAGTTGTACTTATGTGAGGAAGACCTAAATCGTAAATACTAAGTTCCAAAATGCGACATCGGACACAGCCATAAACACAATTCTCTAACAAGAAAAAAATAAAACTCTTATTTGAAAAACATATATAAATTATAATACACGTGCCTAAATTTATAAAATTAGTAACTAAGAAACTTTAATAATAACAGTTTTACGGATTAACGAATTATAAATAGATTAAAGGCGAGTTTCTTTATTCATTGATGAGTAATGCGCATGAATCGTAAATTCATCAAGTCGTTTCTTTATTCACTGCTGAATTGCAGATGAAATTCATTATACCGTTTCTAATTACCGCGCACTATCCATCGTAAATTCATCGCATCCATCGGCTTTGACTACCGATGGATTTTACGATTTCCGATGGATCGGTGGTGGGGGGTTTAACGAAATGTTTTTTGACATTTTGACATTTTTGACATTTGTGTTTGTTTCGTGCTTGCGGGTGTAAGATAAATCTTAAAGAAAAAAAAAATGGATGATTCAAATAAAAAAACATTATACCTCGTTCACAACGGAAAGGAGATGGTAATAGATGTAGATGACGATATAATATATGAAAAAATAACCAAAGGTAATACATAAATAATTATTAAATTAGAGATGTGTATTAGGCCACTTTTTGTTACAGATCAATCATCCCGAGAGAAATATACCCCCGAAATATATAAGCAATTATATGAAAGTGGTATGTTTATAAAAATAGTGTAATATTATACAGTGTGTCCCATTTAGAGGTGCCACCATTGGGTTCTCGAGAACTATAAGAGATACGATGTCGGTTAAATGGAACTTTTTGTGCACCTTTGGGAGGTCATCTCAGATGTGCTTTTGTTTTTCCAAAAATTCTCATAGGACACTAGATAATGACGAAAAACTGAATATTGTTGATTTTTTCTTTCTCAAATAACTTCTAAACTATTAGTAATTGAGAAAAACGTTTCAAATATAAAAGATAGAAATTTTTATTAACTAACCAGTGGCGTACGAAATAAATTTTCATATCGGTAAATTTTCGAGATATAACACAAACTTATATTTTTTTAAATGGAACCCATATCTGATTTTAGTCTCAGAAAAATCAATATTTTTTTCTCTTTTCAATGGTGTAAGGGTTATTATGTTTTATATTTGTTTTGCTCCTAAAATTTAATTTTTCTCTTTATTTTCCTGAATTTTCTAATTATTTCCCAAAAAAACATTGTTATTTTTATTAATTATATTGTATTTGATCAAAATAATTTATTTTATGTCTTTATTACTTAATATTTTCATTCTAGACTCATAATTACAAATTACACTATGATGTGCCAAGGGCGACCTGATACAAAATATTATAAAAATTAATTTGATACGAATTTTGAGCAAATATTTTTAAGGAAATAAATTATTTAAATACAAGGAGTATTTCCAAATAGAAACCTACCAATATTTTCAAAATAATTGTAAATTTAACACAAAATAAGGAAAAAATAATAATTTTTGAAGGCAAAACAAATATAAAACATAATAACCCTTACATCGTTGAAAAGAGAAAAAAATATTTATTTTTTTGAGACTAAAATCCGATATGAGTTCCATTTAAAAAAAGATAAGTTTGTGTTATATCTCAAAAATTTACAGATATAAAAATTTATTTCGTACGCCACTGATTAGTTAATAAAAATAACTATCTTTTATATTTGAAACTTTTTTCTCAGTTATTAATAGTTTATAAGTTATTTGAAAAAGAAAAAATCAACAATATTCAGTTTTTCGTCATTATCTAGTGCCATATGAGAATTTTTGGAAAAATAAAAGCACATCTGAGATGGCCTCCCAAAGGCGCATAAAAAGTTCCATTTAACCGACATCGTATCTCTTACAGTTCTCGAGATCCCAATGGTGGCACCTCTAAATGGGACACACTGTATTTTCTTTAGATGCAGATACTGAAAGTATGGTTATAAAAAAAAATAAAAACGAATTTAAATGGACTAGCAATGCAATAAAGTTGTTATTAGATATGAGATTGAGAAAAGAAAATGATTTTAATAGACCAAGCTGCAAAAAAAAGAAGTTATGGACGATTATTGCAGCGGAAATGAACAAAGTTGCAAACTTGAATGTAACTGGAGATTTATGCGATATAAAATATCGGAATTTATTAGCAACCTATAGAACAAATAAAAAAAAACAAAAATCCACCGGGGAAAGTTCTATCTCATGGAAATATTTTGAAGAAATTGATGCTGTTCTGGGTAGCAAGGCATCTAGCGCTCCTCCATCAACATCGTTAGGTGATAGTTTAGAAAAAGATTTATTAGAAGAAAATACTGGCAGCAGTGGCAGCGAAATCAATGACGAAATCTCCGCTGAAGACTCAAATTCATCTTTCGAGTTTCAGATTTGTGGTGGATCGCGAAAAAGAAAACCAGAAATATCGCTGCAAGCATATCTGTGGGAAAAAATGAAACGAGAAGAAAAGCGGGAGCAAGAAAAAAAACAAAACGAGGAAAATCGAATAAATTTCGAGAGACAAAAATGGGAGGATAAAAAGAGACTAAAGGAGAGAGAAATAGACGCTATAGTTGCACTAGGAAAAGCAATTTCAAGTTCCGGTAACAAATAAATATACGGTTCTTTCATTATTAATCTTTAATATGTATTTTTGTTAGACTGAATTGTTATTTATTTTATCTAGGAAGTATTTTGTTAATTTGTAATAAATCTGTAATAATAATAATAATCTGTAATACAAATTTACAGTGTCTTTTCATTTATAAAAATGTTGGATTTTTAACAATTTGTATATTGTAAACATATTATTTGATTAGCATATCCTGTAATAATTTCATTTCTTAATATATTTCCTGAAGTGTCTCGATTGTCTACGTCTACAAGATCCGGGTCTTCCTCTTCCAAATCATTTGTTACCTTATTTTCATCTATATATTCATATCCGTCTTTAATTGAGATGTTATGCAGAATGCAGCATGATAGTATTATATATTTGCTATATTCAATTTTTATTACATTTAAATATTTTAGTCTTCTAAATAGTCCTTTTAATCGACCATATGCCTGTTCAATTACAACACGGGTGCTAGCTTCCTATTAAACAATTTCTGTTTTCGTGAAAGATGCCCATTATCTTTAAACGGAACAATAATGAAAGGACGTAGAGGATAAGCTGAATCGCCCAGTAGGTATGTATTGGGTGGTAACATGCTCGCTCTGTCATCGTTTAGTTTCAAATATATTGATGAATTTTGCCACATCCTTGCGTCGTGAACAGATCCAGGCCAACCACAATTAACATTAATAAACTCTTGTTTCGCATTACAAATACCTTGAAGTAAAATAGAATGATATCCTTTCCTATTATAATACGAGTTATCGTTTTTAGGCCCAGGGATTTGAATATGTGTTCCGTCAACGCAACCAAAAACATTTGGAAAACTATTTTCACCTCTCAAACTATTAAATTCTTTAACACTCTCAATAGCTTCCCGTCCTTTTGGCCATTATATATAATATATATATATATATATATATATATATATATATATATATATATATATATATATATAATACTAATTTTCGCTGATAATGATTTACATACACTTATAAAAATTCTGTGTGCATGCCCTTTGCTTAAACCAAACCTATCAGCTATGGATCTAAAGCTTTCCTGATTACTAACTGTCCAAATTGCAAGCAATATACCATTTAGAATTGGAATGGGTATCCGTCCAGGCGTCTGTATTTTATTTTCTTTTAAATTCTGAATTATGTCCTGTGGTATAAAAATGGATTAGCAAATAATGTACGCAATACTTTTAAACAATTGTTATACCTCTACTGCACTTCGTGACATTCTAAAGTGCATTTTAAAATCCAGATCTGAATAAATGCTAACTATGTTTTCTACATAGTTTTTAATTTTAGTATGCGACTTTAAAGTTTTTTTTATTATCATAATAAATAGTGTATCACTGCTGCTACTGCTGTCATCAGATTCTTCATTGTTTGATGAAGAATCTGATGATTGTAATAGAGCGACGGTTCTTTTAACTATAAAACCTTCCATTGTAAAATGGTTGTTAACTGTCATCAGTGTCAGTTGATATTTAAGGTTAGGAGATTCATCGCACTTTTCAGCAACCCGTTTTTTTATTCGGCCGCAGCGGTTATCCATCGGATCCATCAGCTATTCATCGCGACGTCATTTGCAATTGCTGATGGATTTCAGCGCATTAATTGTTGATGAATAAAGAAACTCGCCTTAACTTTCAAAAATCAGTCAGCTGATATATTCAAAAAATTGTAATTGACAGATGTTAGTGTCAAGTACAATTTACATAATGATTCTTTCGTGTTATAATTTTATTGAATATATAGAATCTTTTCTAGGGAACTTTTGATGTGGGGTTTGTACAAAATACATCAAATTGACAGAAGGTCTTGTGATAGCCACAACAGTTTTTTTATGTACTAAAACTTCTTTCTTCTTTTACATGTTGTAGAAGGTAGAGTTAAAATAAAATTAAGGTATAGAGTAAAAAAGGATAGATGTTTTTGGATATATCTAATAATTTGTCATCTGGTATTTCTTTCTCAAGAGGTTTCTCTTTCCACTTATGAAACCATAATAATGATTCCTCATAAAAATTGTCTATGTTATGTTTCATTTAATTCTTGTATCATACGTTTACACTTTTCTTTATTACATGGTTTTATATTTTTAGGATGCAAAATTGTTAGTTTGACTATAGTATTGTATTCGGTAATATTTGAATTTGGGTTGGGCAACCCTACCTACTTCTATTACTAGCAGATGTCTAAAAGTGGTTGTTATTGTCTGGTAATATGCAGAATTTATAGCATAGGCCGTTGTAAAATTTATTGTTCCATTGTTGGATTTTTACAAGAAAAGAAATGTTGTGTTATTTTTTACCCAATTTTTTTTTAATTATCTTATATTAGGGATAAGGAAAAACAGTTAGTTTTACACATTTGTGCATACAAAGTTTTAAGGAAATTGTTAAAAAAAGGCTTGTACATTACGACTTTCATATTTACATTTCCTTTAAGGCTTTAAGTCAACGTTGATTATTGTTTTCAATTTTTTCATATGAATGAATTAGGAATTAAACAATGTATTTTAATTTTCTCAGGGGGCGCAAGCGCCCCCATCCCCTCCCCCCTGACCCTCTCTGTATACGCCCATGTATAGAGTAATATAATCGCAGAGGCTAAGGCACTAAGGAAACCAGTTGACAAATTCCAATGTTTATAACATAGTTTGTAAATGACACATATCAGTGTCAAAAACCAACAGTTTTAGTGACATTCTGATACCTTTTTTCTGGGAAGTATATTAAATCTTTCTTATTGTTTTATTAATTAAATATTTGAAATTATAGGTAAAATGCATATATCCAACAGAAATACCGCCAATCTGGTTAACGAATTGGAAGAATCTCCCATATTTAGGAACTTCCTCATACAATGAAAAATAGATATAATTAGAATTATGTGTGCAGAAGACATGTTGAATACAATAAAAAACAATATTTGGGTAAAGTTCTGTATTTTTTTTTTTATAAAACGACAGTTTAAAAGCGAAGTGCAATACAATACTTATATAGCCTAATATGGAAATGGCGAGAGGTCTTGTGCTGGCCACAACAGATTTTTTATTATATCTTCTATAGATTTAGAGGTAACGAAAATATATAGAATATGTTGCAATAAATAGCACAGTCCAGATCCAGACGAAAGAAAACTAGTTGTCAAAATTATATGTCAAAAATCACCTGTTTTACTGACATTATCGAATGATTTTTCTGGGAAGTACATTTAAATAAATATATCATCACGGCATATTACCCATTTCTGAGTGTGCCAATCTGCGTTGCACACATATTTAGGTAGCGAGAGGTAAAAATTTAATTGTATCAGATATAGAATTTTATGTTCTTTTATATTTGGAATAAAAAATATTTTCAAAAATAACATTTAGAAGAATTTTTTTTAAGAAACTACTACATCCGTTTGTCCTCTTGTTACCAACATCATTTCAGCTCTTCCCATTAGTAACAGATTGATCATCGGATTCTAGGGACCTCAAAACGTGTTTATTCAGTAAAATCTGGATATACGATTTTTAGCATAAATACAATACCTCTCTTAGTGAGAGTAAAAATATATGCTTCTCACCTGTTCCTGTTGGAGTTTTTACGGAATTAATTCGTACAAATAGTCCTATCTGCCTTTGATAACTTTAACAACTCCCTACATTCAGTTAAAAAAACGATAATACATTGCTGTGAGTCATTTTAAATGTAACTATGGTAATTACATACGGCCATATTCATTGATAAAAACCCTCGGTATAGGGTATTCCATGAAAATATAAAGTTACATACCATGGCGTAAAAATGGAACTCACTGTAGAAAACTCTATACTGTCAATTTTGTAGGCGTTTTAATATAAAATAAACTTCGTTTTTAAAATTTTCTGTAATATTTAAAGAATCGAGTTTTTTTTTTTAAACAAAATGACACCCATGAATCACCCGGTATAAAAATTATTTACATCTCGGGTGTTAGATTTTTTACGGTAATTCAAATCATACAATTGTATACCTTCAGTATAACATAGTTACAGCATTTTGTCAGTCACAACACAAAGCAAAATTAGAAACACAGACTATCTTTAACCCTGGACAGTTACACTACATTCAAAGTTGCACAACCGCCGTACTGGGGTCTGGGAAACCCTATACTGTCCCGTAACCGGATATTATTTTTCTAGGGATTTTCCCTATGGAATATTTATTTAGGATTATTATTATTATTATTATTATTATTATTATTATTATTATTCCAAGATCATTCAATTATATTAAAACATTTTACTGATGTGAACTTGGCAAACAAATTATCGGACGTTATAGTAATTTTTGCAATAAAATTTTTAGGTGCATTAGAGTGCACTAACGAAGCACTAACCAATGACCCCAAATTAGATCATTTATTTTAAATACTGTTTGCTAGCGTGAAGTTGGCAAACAAATAATTGAACGTTATTTTTGTCGTCATTGTAATTTTTGCAATAAATATTTTAGGGGCATTAAAGAGCACTAACGAAGCACTAACCAATGACCTCAAATTAATTCATTTCTTTTAAAAACTGTTTGCTGGCGTGAAGTTGACAGGAAATAAATTGAACGTTATTTATGATGTAACAGTGATTCCTAGAATATTTCTTTTAAGGGCACTAAAGAGCATTAACGAAGCACTATCCGATCATATATTTCGTTTCGTTAGTGCTTAAATTTGCTTGCCAGGTTCACACATCTAAAAATCGGTGTATAGACTGTGTATTGATAAACAGTAACAGTTATACAATTTATTTAAAAGTTACTATTAACTGTAAGTTTGTTGTTAGTTATTTTTATCATTTCATTCAGCCCTAAATTATATATTAATTATTAACTGAGTGTTGTGTTGAATAATTAACCAGAGTTCTCCCTATATATTCAAAAAAGCAGCGGGGGATAGTTTTAAAAAATCAGTGTAACAGAGAACCAAACATTATAAATACAGAAAATTTATGATTTAATACCATTACGTCTTAATATTGTTTGTTGCAATGTTGCAAATATTTGCAACGGGCACAGCTAGTTATCGAATAAATGGGTATTTCGAGTAAAAGATTACTGTACATACAAAGCAAGAGTAGTAGTAAGAGGATTTGATCAAAGAGAGAATATAGATTTTGAAGATATTTTCAGCAGTAGCTGAAAATTACCATTTAATGACATTTGATGTAAAAACTGCATTCCTACATGGAGAATTACAAGATTATGTAGATATGAAAATACCATAAGAATATGAAGCAGAAGAAAATGTAATTTGTCGATTGAAGAAGTCTTTATATGGCCTAAAACAAACTCCACGTAGGTGGAATAAAAAATTCTTAGAGAAAATGAAAGAAATTGGATTAGAACAAACAAAAAACGAACCGTGTGTTCATAAAAAAAGACGGTTCAATAATAATTGCTATATATGTTGACGATGACTTAGTACTTGGAAAAGAAAAAGAAGACACTAAACAATTAAAAGAAATAAGAATGGGATTTGGTTGACACAAGAAAATTATACAAAAAACATTCTTGAAAAGTATAACATGAGAGACTGTAAATCAGTAACAACACCATATGATTTTGAAGAAAGAAAAGAGTCTGAAGAAAAAGTTAAATTTCCATACAGAATCTATTGGTAGTTTATTTCTTTCCACTCCAACAAGACCAGATATTGCACACGCAGTAGGAATAGCAAGTCGACATATAGAAAATCCAAATAAACAAGATATTATGTCAATTAAAAGGATAATGATATGATATATCTAGCTGGCACATTAGGAGAAGGCATATATTTCAATGCGATTTCTAATAATTCTGAAATAAATATTTTTTGCGATTCTGATTATGCTGGAGACTGTGAAACAAGGCGAAGTACAACAGGATATATAATAATATTATCTGAAGGACCTATTGCATGGTGTTCTAGAAGATAACCAGTAGTTGCACTTTCATCTACTGAAGCTCAATTTATAGCAGCAGTGGAATGTTGTAAAGAGGCAATGTCCATAAAATCTTTGTTAAATGATTTATAAATTAATATAAAAAATGTATTTAATATCGATAATCAAAATGCAATACAATTAATTAAAACTGGCGTTTTCAATAAACGGTCTGAACATATATGTAGATGTTAGATACCACTATATTAACGAACTTTATGTTAATAATGACATTGGGATAAAATATTGTCCTGCAAACTCTCAAAGCGGTGATATACTGACAAAACCCCTGAATAAAAATAAACAAAGAATTTTTGATAAAAGAAGTATTAAAATAAATTAATAGTCTATTCCTATGTGCCAGTATTTTAAAATTAGAAGGTATTAAGGAAAGTAGTTTTAAAATAAATAGTTATAAAATAAAAAATGTAGGTACCATATAAAAAATCTGTTGTGGCAAGCACAAGATCTCTCGCTATTTCCATATTAGGCTATATAAGTATTGTACACATTTAACATTTCTTTTTTATATATTTTTATATTTTTTAATTCATTCTATGAACAAGTTTCTTATTCGTCTAATGCTCGAAAGTCTTCAAATTCATTGATGAGATTGGCGGTATTTCTAAAGGGTATACCTATGTAATATAATATCTATAATTATAAATATTTAATTAATAATAAAATAAGAAATATTAAATGTACTTCCCAGAAAAAAACTTCAGTAATGTCTTTGGTTTTTTGACACTCACAATTATCTGTCAGTTACAAACATTTTAATTTTTCCACTTGATTTCTATGGGCATTATTTTATACATTCATATTTCTCTATCTTTAACTCTATATAGATCAGACTTTTTAAAGATAATATTTTAACTTGGGCTAGTGGGTGACGAATAACTAATCAAAGTTATAAAGAACTGAAATTTATTTATAAAAATACAAAAAAAATCTATTGACATTTTACAGAAAAAACAACTGAAAATTATTATTGTAGCAGCGCTTGCTGTGAAAAAATATAGCATGACGATGTATACTTGATCCTTCGATTTGTCTATATTTCTATCATAACAAATTAAGCCGAAAACATGTAGTTCTATATCTATCACACAAGCTTTAATAATAAATAGCGATCTTTTATATCATGATTTGCATTCATTCGTTTTATCGTTCATTGTGTTTGTATTTCATCTTTGGTTATTATTTGAGAAACAGTGGCACTTCGTTATCAGTAATTAGTAAATATTCAAATCGTCGAGAGAGACAAATCGAATTTGGCGCAGAATTCGCGAGTTTGTGTTGTTACGGTAAAGCGGTGGCAGCACAACGTACTAACGTAATTTGCCCTTCTCCTCGACGCACGGGGAATTCAATAACAACTACAAGAGGACTTCTTTTTATAGCAATTTCAATTGCTATACTGCTGTACAGGATGGAACAAATTCGAGTTCCTTACCTGAAAAACTTTCTGATTAAGCACACTACATAATATTGATGAAGCCTTTATAGGCCATATTTTTGAGACTTCTTTAATAGGCACCACGAGAATTTTCGATCGCCTTTTGTCTGAGACCTACATGCTAAAACTTCATTTTCACTTATTTTGAAAATAACTCGTTTATTATGAAAAATAAAGAAAAAGACGGGCAAATAATTTCTATACTGTTTTTACCTGCCGCTACCCTTGGTAAGGGAGGTATAGGGATCGTGCTAAAAATCACATATCGAGATTTTAGTAAATGACCACGTTTTAAGGTCCCTAGAACCCAATTTTAACATTTTCACGATGATGTCTGTATGTGTATGTGTGTGTGTGTGTGTGTGTGTGTGTGTGTTTTATATTTGTATATTTTAAATAATACACCATACAAATATAATATAAGTATTTTATTAAGTGAAAGACTGAACTGTCTTCTATAAAAACATGTGCTAGATGTATTGTATCAACAACTGACAGTGTTGCCAAATGCTATATTATTAATAATGAATAATCCTAACATCTCCCTTATTATAATTATTACTACGTAATAATTTAACTTATTAATATAATATATAATCATTAAACCGAGCTGGTGGCTTTGTAACTCTTTTTGGCAATGAATGAGTAGCAGTAGCTTCAGTTGATCCACCAGATTGGTCTATCACAGGATTTTCTACAATCTCTTGTTCATTTTCAATATTTTTAAATAAACATTTATTAAAAGAAGGCCTTAAATAATTAGAATTTCGTCTTAAACATTTATTGTGTGAGTCTTTAACTATATAAGATCTTGGAGAAGTATGTTCATTAATTACAATACCTTTTTCCCAGATCTTATCTTTCTTTATGGTAACATTTTCTCCTTCTTGAAAATCAGGTCTTTCTTTGGCTGTCCGGTCGTAATACAGCTTAGCAAGCCACTGTTTTTTATCTAAGGATTCTTTAATTTCTTTATTGTTGATGGGTTTAGGAATGAGTAACTTTAAACTTATAGGTAACTTTGATCTGATTTTCCTACTAAACAATATTTCAGCTGGTGATAAACCGATTCCAACAATTGGAAGTGATCGATAGTTTAGTAGTGCAGAATCTAAATCATCAGATTTTTTTAGTAGACTTTTTGCAATTTTTACTGCACTTTCAGCCATTCCATTGGACTTAGGATATAAGGGGCTACTAGTTATAATTTCAAATCCCCACTCTCTTGCAAATTTATTAAATTCGAATGAATTGAAAGGCATATTATCAGCTATAATTTTTTGCGGGATTCCGTGCGTTGCAAATAAGTTTTTCAATTTATTTATTATTTGGGATGACGTTTTATTTTGCAAGGGCAATATTTCCAACCACTTTGAAAAATAGTCAATTACTACTAAATAATCTTTACTACCGTAATAGCAAATATCCATAGCTATTTTGTGAAATGGTAAATTGGGAATGTCGTGACATATCATAGGTTCTTTTGGACAAGCGGGTTTATATTTTTCACAAATATTACAACTTTTTATATAGTTTTCGATATCGTTATACATTTCAGGCCAGAAAAATATTTCACGAGCGAGCGCTTTGACTTTATTTAAACCGAAATGGCCCTCATGTAGTTTACTTAATATTTGTTTCCGCAACGATTTAGGGACTATTAGCCGAAAATTGAAATATAAAAGTTCATCTGAAACAGTTATGTCATTTTTTAAACTGAAGTAACGTTTTTTAATATCAAAAGGAACATTATTTGACCATCCTTTCAAATAACATTGCTTTAATATTTTTAATTCGGGATCATTTTGAGTTTCCTGTTGATAAAGTTGTTTAGTTTTTTCAGTAAATGATAAGAAAGGGGTTACTGAATGTACAATATCGTATAAAAATTCACTTTCAACAACTGGATCTTTTAAAAATGCTCTTGAAAGCGTATCAGCAACATATAATTCCTTTCCTGGTAAATAAATTAAGTCTATATCATATTTCAACAATTTTAATTTAAGACGTTGCAACCTCACAGATGCAATATCAGAAATATTCTTTTTCATTATTGCTACCAAAGGTTTACAATCAGTAATTATTTTTACTTTTCTTCCATAAATAAAATTATGAAACTTTTTTGTAGCGAATACCAATCCTAAAAACTCTTTTTCCGTTGCTGCAAAATTTTGTTCATTTGGCGTTAAACTTCTCGATGCAAAATATACTGGTTTGTTGTTCTGTAATAAACAACAACCTAATCCGTCTTTCGAGGCATCAGATTGTATGACTATCTCTTTAGACTCATCAAAACTAGTTAAAATTGGAGGAGAAGCTATTTTATTTTTAATTATATTTAAAGCATCAGTATGAGATTGTAGCCACTTAAATTCGACTTTATCTTTTAATAATAATCTCAAACCACTAGTTAACTCTGAAAGGTTAGGTATAAAGTTTCTGAAATAATTTATTAGACCTAATATTCTTTGTAATTCTTTACGATTTTTGGGTGATTCTAATTTTATTACAGCTTTACTACGTTCTGGGTCGGGGCTTATTCCCTCTTTGGTAAAAATATGTCCTAGGAATTTAACTTTTTCAACTTTATGCTGAAATTTATTTTTATTAAACTTAATATTTAAAGAACGTGCCCTTTCTAGAACTTTATTTAATATTTCATCATGTTCTTTGCTAGTTTCTGCAGCTATTAAAAAATCGTCAAAATAAATTAATACACCAGGAATATCACCAAAATTTTTGATATTTACTTTTTGAAAATATTCAGGTGCTAAGTTTATTCCGAACGGAAGCCTAAGAAATTTATAGCAACCAAAAGGTGTGCTAAACGTACATAATTTACTAGACTGTTCATCAAGGGGTATTTGATAAAAGCCATCCTTTAAATCTAATACACTAAAGTACTTCTTTCCTGATAATTTAGCAAACATTTCATCTATAGATGGAATCAAATAAAAATCACGCTGTACATATTTATTGAGATCTTGGGGATCCAAACATAATCTTAAGCTTTTATCAGGTTTTTCTATAATAACTAGGTTGCTTACCCACTCAGAAGGTGCTGTTGTCTTTACTATTATTTTAGATTTTACTAAATTATCTAATTTATCCTTAAGTTTGTCTCTAATTGCTAGCGGCACTCTTCGGGGTGGCCTCGCAACAGGTACAGCATCTTTGGATAACACTATTTTCAATTTATCTTTAAATTTTCCTAATCCTGTAAAAAGATCTTTATTATGCATAATAATCTTATCTTTATCTGTACTGTTTACTTTTACATCATCAATTCTTTTAATTAACCCTAACTCAAGACATGTTTGAAGTCCCAGTAGTGGTTTCGATTGTACATCAGCTATTACAAATTTCGCATTGATTATATTATTCTTATATTTGCATTCTAAATTAACTATACCAAGTGGTTTTGTTTTGAAACCGCCATAGGACTCAAGCATAACATGTGATGGTTTAATTTCTTTATTTTTAAAACTATGATTAAAATAATTTAATGGCAGTACATTTACCTCGGCTCCAGTGTCTAATTTGAAAACTATGTCTTTATTACCGCAATTTATAGTTTCGTACCACGCCCTGGAGACTTCTCTTACTTCTTTGGCCTTCTGGGCTCCTGTGACCTGAAGTGACCCCATAAATAAATTTTCTTCATTATCCTCAGTCAATTCTTGAGACGCTTCATTTTCTTGTACTTCTTTTATATTTCTTATGCGGCACGCCTTTGCAAAGTGATTTAACTTGCCACATTTTCTGCAGGTCTTACCATAGGCTGGACACGATCTTGGTTTATGTTTCAGCTTGCATCGTTTACATAAAAATTCACTGTTTCTAATTTCTGCTTCATTCTTCTTGTTTTGACTTCTTATTTTCTGCTTGCCTATATACATTACGTTTCCACCGTTTTCTTCATTCTGTACTTCTTTTATTTGCTTTCTTGTTATTTCGCTATTTTTGGAGATTTCAATTGCTTGTTCTAAATTTAACTTGCTAATGTTCAACAGCTTTTCTTGTAACTCTTTATCTTTCACTCCCAGAACTATTCTGTCGCGTAGCATTGCATCTTCTTGCTCACCAAAATCACAGGTTTTTACAAGTTTCTTTAAATCTTGTATAAAATGGTCAATGTTTTCGCTATCCTCTTGTTCTCTTTTATAGAAAACAAATCTCTCATATACAATGTTTACCTTGGGAGTCATATATTTCTCAAATTCTTCTATTACCTTTTCATATTTCTTCTTTTCACTTGCTGTGAGCTTGAAATTATTGTAAATTTCTACTCCTTCTTCACCAATAATATTTAGCAAAATTGCAACCTTCATTGAATCAGTTTTCTCATTGTTTCCGGTGGCTTCCATATATATTTCTAAATGTTGTTTAAATTTCTGCCAGTTCTTTGTAACATTACCTTCCAAACTTAAAGCAGCAGGCAATTTTGCACTTGCTTCCATTATTTGCGTTTTCTTTCTGCACGTGCTCGACTTTTAGGTTATACTATTACACCTTTACTTATTACTTCCTCTTCTTCTATTCTATTTCTATTAGTTTTTCTTTCTTTCACTTACGACTGCGCCATGTTTTATATTTGTATATTTTAAATAATACACCATACAAATATAATATAAGTATTTTATTAAGTGAAAGACTGAACTGTCTTCTATAAAAACATGTGCTAGATGTATTGTATCAACAACTGACAGTGTTGCCAAATGCTATATTATTAATAATGAATAATCCTAACAGTGTGTGTACAGATTTTGTTGGCACTCTAACTCAAATACTATCATTCAGAAAATTCTGAAACCTTGTATTTCTACCCTATTCTCATATTGAAAGATCCCATTAGATTTTGGTGTAAATCGGATAACCGGAAATGGCACTTTACCTGTTGCTCATAATGTTTTTTTTTTTTCAAAAAATGAAAATTAATGATTATTGATTTTTTTATAGGAATACATTAATACTTTTTCTATATAATTTACAGATAAATTTAAAAATCTTTTTTTTTATACATTCCGAAGCCTAAGATAAACACAATTTCTTTGTTACACAGTTCATATTTCAAATGAATGTAACTGACAGGTGAATGTCACTGTCAAAAAACTAATCACTTCAAATTAATAATAGTGACATTTTAAAAAGAAAATAGTAAATAAAGCAATAGTTATATGCAATGAAACAGTTTGCTGCATTAGTTAATACGTAGGTATGTATATAAATTAATAAAAATTAAATAGCGGGAGGTTTTGTGTTGGTCACATCAGATTTTTTACGTAGTATAACGTGGTATAATTAGATTTTTTTTAATTTAATAATGCTGGCTTAAAATTAGGCATTTTTAGGTAGCCATTTAATATCCCTTCCTTCAAAAAAAGTAAGTTTAAGGGTACATTTTCGTATTTAGGGCCTACATAATATTAATACGGATTTGAAAAAGCTTTCTTTAAGCGCTTTCAAGATAAAATTAAAAAGCATTTTTCTTGTTTAAACTTAATTTCAATTTAAAACGTATTAGTACTAGTACTCTTTGTATGGGGTCCCGTGGCCTCGTGCCAGAGTGTCTGGTCGCGAACCTGGGTACCGGGTTCAGGCCCGACCGACGCCAAATATTTCGAATTTTAAATGGCACAAAAGTGACCCCTGTGGTGCACTCTCCACGCCAGCAATGAGTGCCCGTGAGGTGACGCCTGGTAAGCGCCCGCACGGTACAAATATATCATCATCATTACCGATATCTGCGATAAAGCAGATTGGCACACCCAGAAATGGGTAATTGCCGTGATGATATATTTATTTATTTTATTTTACTCTTTGTATTCAATATTCTATGCTTGTGTACTAATGTCTATATTAATTAATTTTCTTTTGTTGTTGTTAAACTGGGTTAGGTGGAAGATCAGCATTGTAGCTGAACCTCGCCCTTAATGGTGTATTTTTTTATAACCATTAATAAAGATTATTATTATTATTATTATTATTACTATTATTATTATTATTATTATTATTATTATTATTATTATTATTATTATTTACAACCAAAATTTTCAACTTGCAAGGTCCTAACGGTCCTAACTTTCACTTGAATTCGCATGCGCACTACGATCCCTGTTTTTTTTTTCACCCGAGGCGCTGCAAATAAACAGATTTGTGACAGCTGACAGATTTGAATTTGACATTTTTTTGTGGTTCTGTGCTCATTTCTCCTTATTTCTTACTATCAATACCAGTTTTATCTTTGTCCGTGAAACGTAATGAAAGAAATGGATGAAAAAATATTAAATATGATTGCACAATATTCAGTTTTATATGATAAAAGCAATCCTTTCTATAAATCTTTATTAAAAATTATATTCCTTCAAGAAACCAATCTAATAGCGAAACATATTTAGATGTCTCACCCAAATTTCAGTTACAAGTAGAAGTGGTTGTAAATATTATAAATTTATAAGCAGCACAATTTTCATTTCAAGTGCAAATTAATCACCTTAAAACATGAAATATTATTTTTTTAGGATGAGAAAAATTTATTAAGAAACAATTAAAAAAATCTATTACAGATCATCATTTGTATCATAACCTACCCTAACGCACAAAACTCGGCCCGAGTATTCCTAGCGTGACTGTTTTGCGTTAGGTTAGATCGTTAGGTTATTTTTGTTATATTTCGAGAATCATACAAGCCAAGTAAGCTATCCGATGTAATATAAAACGTCTAGACGACTAGTCGCTTGCAAAACATCGCAAAGTCAACGAACAACAAAGTTTGAGAATCTGGCCGGATTTGTAATATGGCTACAACATACTGGTAGATATATAATATAAAAGAAAACCTCATCCCGGCTATCTCTGTCGTCATCACGGTGTATAAATATAAAAGGTGAAACAACTCCTTAATTTTTTACGCCATATTGACGTTGGCGATCAGTGGGCCAAAATTGTAACCTTACACGCAGCGTCTCTACAAATGTGCTCTACCACATAACATTCTGGAACATGGCAAATGACAATTTAAATGCCATTGTATAATCCGGGCCTATGTACATATCTGTATCAAAATTATAACTAATTTAATCAAAATGATGTCTGTTTGATGAAATCATTGAACATATTTAATAAAATAAATCTAATAAGATTCCCGACAAATAACTGCCATCATCATCTGTCAATTTGCATTTGCTGATTTGTCATTTTTGTGTATTTGTTACTAATTATAACATATGTTCATTAATTTTACGTATATAATAAAATACATAAATATAGAAACTAATGTTTCGTTGAGGGTTGTAGATCAGGAAGATCATTGGATGAAGAACAAATTCCGGTTTACCATCCTTCGCAAAACATTTTAAATGTCCGGTGGAAAGCTGTACCTTCTGTTGCCAATAAAGTGCTTGACGTTAAAGATGGCATTTGGCAAAAGCATTTTAAAAAAGAAGATATTATACAAGAACGGGAATCTGGTGATATACGTATTTTAAATAATTAAATTTCTGGGTGTACCAATCTGCTTCTATTCGCCGATTTCGGTAATGACGATATATGTATCTGGACATTTGACAACTATTACTGTTATGTATGGAAGAACATGATGTAGAATGCTTGCAAATAATTCAACAGAATATAATAATTAAAAAGAACAGATAACAGTTTAATTCAAGGAACATACACATTACATATGAGAAAAACAACTACTGAAATTCAATATATAATGACATTACATTTTTTCTCTCGCTAAGAGAGGTATTGGAATCATGCTAAAATTCGCATATTCAGATTTTAGTGAATAAGCACGATTCAAGGTCCCTAGAATCCGATTGTAACATTTTTAAAATGATGTCTGGCTGTGTGTATGTGTGTGTGTATGTGTGTGTGTGTGTGTGTGGATGTGTGTGTGTGTGTGTGTCTGGATGTTGGAGGGACGATTCCTCAAAAACTATAACACTTAAGAACTGTTTAACTATAACGGTCAATATTCATACCATTATTAAATGTAAACATCCTAATTCTTATACTTGTTGCAGCACTAGTCCTTCCGTTTCCAGTCCTCTATTCTTTGTGACTGACAAATTGTCAGGTTGTCGTTTTGTAATTGACACTGGTGCAGTAGTGAGTATTATCCCACCTAAATTCACACAAATACACAATATACAAAAACATTCGCTCAGTGCAATCAATCAGACAAAAATTCAAACATATGGTACTGTCAATTTCACACTTGACATTGGACTTAAAACCATTTTTAACTGGAAATTTATTATCGCAAACGTTAAACACACAATTATAGGAGCAGATTTTTTACAACACTTCCGTATAACCATCGATATGACTAATCGATAACTTCATATTAACACTTCATTTTTCAGAAGACCTTGTATTTCTTTAATTCAATCCGATAATAAATTTCAAAATATTTTAAACGAATTTCCTTCTTTAACTAACCCTTTTGACTCAAAAACAGTCATTAAACATCATGTCACTCACCGTATTATCACAAACGGTTCTCCTGTTTTTAGTAGACCCCGTCGATTACCTCCACAAAAACTCATTGCAGCCAAAGACGAATTAAAAAAATTATTAGAACTCGGTTTTATACGACAATCATCAAGTAATTGGTCATCAGCTTTACATATGGTCAAAAAGAAAACCCCGTATACTTGGCGTCCCTGCGGAGACTACCGCGCATTAAACAGCATAAAGCCTCATTTCCACCGAATGTCTTAATGCTTAATACATAAGGCTTAATGAATTATAACAATTTACTAGGATACCATTTCCAGCTATTTTGTTTAGTGACAATTCAACAGAAATGTCATATCTTTTTTCCGAATTACTTGTTGTTCAGTAGACTGCCATTGCAGCAGCAATTCTTCTTTTTTTAATATTTTATACCTATACACAATTTTCTGTATTTATATCGATACCGAAAAATTAATTAAAAATTAATAATTATAAAATAGACTGAGAGTTGACAGTTCAGGTTAGAATTTTTCAATCATTTGTTTTTACGCATTGCTCTTAGTTCTTAAGCATTAAGCCTTATGCAAAGCTGGAAATGGTAGTAAACGTTGTCATATGATAAACATTTTTACGCATTGCGCTTAGTTATTAATTATTGCTCTTACGCATTAGGACAATCGGTGGAAATGAGGCTTAACACTCCCTGATCGTTATCCAATTCCTCACATACAAGACTTCACTACAAATTTAGAAAACGCAATTATTTTTTCTAAAATTGACTTAGTTAAAGCATACCATCAAATTCCTATGGAAGCATCATCGATACCTAAGACAGCCATAACAACACCATTTGGACTCTTCGAGTATACACACATGCCTTTCGGTCTTCGCAACGCCGCACAAACGTTTCAAAGATTTATTGACGAGATAACACGAGGCTTAAATTTCTGTTTCGCATATATTGATGACATACTCATTGCTAGTAATACACCAGAAGAACACGAAGAACATTTAAGAACTCTCTTCAATAGACTACAACAATACGGTGTTGTCATCAACCCGGAAAAATGTCAATTTGGCAAAGCAGAAATTGAATTTCTTGGACATCACGTAGACAAAAACGGAATCAAATCTTTAACAGACGCAATACAAACAATTAAAACCTTTCCAATATCTGCAACTCAAAAACAACTACTCGAATTCCTCGGCCTTATAAATTTCTACCACAGATTCATACCAAATTGCGCAACAATTCTTCAACCACTTAACAAATTGATTGATAATAAACGTCAAAACACAAAAAAAAACTGACACGTAATACACAAGAATTGACAGCTGTCAAAAACATAAAAAATGCATTAAAAAACGTCACAAAATTATCTATACCTAAAAGAAACTCTCCTACCAGCATTATGGTTGACGCATCTGACACGGGGGCAGGGGCGGTTTACAACAACTTGAAAATAACGTTTGGAAACCATTAGCATTCTTTTCAACTAGTTTCAACGAAACAGAAAAAAATGCACTACATTCGGAAGAGAATTATACGCAATATATCTAGCCATCAAAAAATTTCGTTTTTTCATTGAAGGACAAGAATTTTTCATCTTAACTGACCATAAGCCACTCACACTTTTAATAAAAATTCATTAAAATATTCTCCTAGAGAACTCCAACACTTAGATTACATTGCTCAATTCACAACTGACATAAGACACGTGTCAGGTAAAGATAATAACGCTGCAGACGCACTTTCAAGAATTGAAATTAATTCCATCACAAGCAAACCTAATACCTCTTATGATGAACTAGCAAAATGCCAGGAATTCGACCCCGAACTAAAATCACTATTAAACAATAAAAAAAAACTTCTTACGTTTCAAAAAAATCAAATTACCAAACACATCACTGCAATTATACAGTGACACATCTACTAAAAATTTCCGACCTTTTTTACCACAAAAATTTCGACGTTCACTATTTGAGCAACTACACTCTTTATCACATCCCGGAATTAACGTCACACGAAAACTTATTTCCTCTAAATTCATTTGGCTAAATATGCATACAGATATTAAAGATTGGACACAAACATGCGAAAAATGTCAAAGCTGTAAAATCATTAGACATACAAAAGCACTACTTAAAAAATTTCAAATTCCTACAGCACGTTTCGACAACATACATATAGACATAGTTGGCCCATTACCCATTTCCAAAGGATGTCGCTACATACTTACTTGTATTGATAGATTTACACGATGGCCGGAAGCCATAGTCATGCCTGACATCAAAATTGAAACCATCGTGAAAACATTTATATCAGGATGGATTTCCAGATTTGGAATACCTTCAACAGTAACAACAGTTCGCGGAGCACAATTCGAATCATCATTCTTCCGCCAATTACTTACACTCATTGACTCCACAAGACTACGTACAACATCTTACCACCCGGAAACTAACGGTATAATCGAATGATTCTTACTTAGAACTTAAAACAGCTTTAAAAGCCTGTGACCATCCGGATGAGTGGCATGATAATCTTCATTTCTTACTTTTAGGAATTAGAACCTCTTTTAAAGAGCCTTTACAATGTAGCTGTGCAGAACTTGTTTACGGAGCAAAGTTACGATTACCCGAGGAAATTCACATATCCTTTTCCACCGAATTCATCGACAATATAAACTTACCTGTATATTTAAGAACATTAAAGAAATACATGTCTCAGTTGACAGCCTAAAGAAAACACATCTAACAAACACCCTTACACAAATCCAAATCTTTACCGCACTAACTTTGTTTTCATACGGACAGATTCCATCAAAACCCCATTGCAACCACCTTACACCGGCCCATACAAAACCATCGCAAGATCAGATAAATGTTTTACCATTTTAAAAGACAATACATATGAAAACATATCAATTGACAGACTAAAACCCGCCTTCCTACATCCTCAACCCACATCAGAAAACAAACAAACTCAAACTGCATGCACTAGTCGTCACCAAGGAACCGAAAACGAAGGATTAGAGTTCCAATAGGTTTTTTTTTCTAATTATAATTATTAATATTAGATTTGTAAAATGTTTATTTATCTTTCGTCTAGGGGGGCAGTAATATAGCATGCATCCCAATTTCCAGACAATACATATAAGAAAAATATCAAGTAAGGTTTTGGGAATTGTTGGGTTACTAGACAACAAAAAGTAAATAAACATTCATTCCTATTTCGGCTTAAAACGAGTCAACATCAAATGTATTTTTATATTAGAATAAATTGTTATTGTCGTTCGTATTATATATATATATATATATATATATATATATATATATATATATATATATATATATATATATATATATATTTCTACAGAGTAATCTAATCGCAGAGGCTAAGGCACTAAGGCAACCAGTTGACAAATTCCAATGTTTATAACATAGTTTGTAAATGACATATGTCAGTGTCAAAAATCAACAGTTTTAGTGACATTGTGATAGCTTTTTCTGGGAAGTATATTTAATCTTTCTTATTGTTTTATTAATTAAATATTTGAAATTATAGGTAAAATGCATATATCCATCAGAAATACCGCCAATCTGGTTAATGAATTAGAAGAAACTCTGACATTTAGGAACTTCCTCATACAATAAAAAATAGATATAATTAGAATTATATGTGTGCAGAAGACATTAAATACTATAAAAAACAATATTTGGGTAACGTTCTGTAATTTTTTGTTATAAACGGTGGTTCGATAGCGAAGTGCAATACAATACTTATATAGCCTAATATAGAAATGGCGAGAGGTCTTGTGCTGGCCACAACAGATTTTTTTAATTAATTATCTTTTACATTTTGATGACACTGCTGGACTATTTTGAAGTGGAGTAGTGTTGTTTGATGGTGTAGTTTCCATAATTACTGTAGATGATCTGTTGGCTGGTTGAATTTTGATAGAACATACAGGAAAATAATCATACGTGTCCATGAAGATGTCAAAGGCAGCTGGCTTTGAAGGAGATGAATCTGTCCGAGACATCAACTAGTTCGCATGACGACGGGTAACTACATTGCCATGTGTAAATTCCACTTCGTAAATAACGTCTCCTTTCTTGCGAAGAATAAGCGTTACCTCATGGGCTCTCAAAGCTGGCGGAGAGAGTGTACCACAGGGGTCACTTTTGTGCTATTTAAAAAGTATTTCAAATTTCAAGATTGGAGTCGGTCAAAATCGGACCGTGGCCGTCCGAAACACAACCAGTCACCTAACACAGACAGCTACGGGACCCCAACTAAAATTACAAGCGAAATATTTTGATCAAATTTGTGATATTTAAATTCGAATACCATACACAAGCCCACAATTACGAAAAATGGTTATTTCATGTATTTTCCATAATATCGAAAAGGAACCAAACGAAGAAATAATAATAATGATATTTAACTTGTCATTTGTCATGTTACTTCTAGTATGTTATGCGGTATAGCACATTTGTAGAAGCGCTGCCTGTAAGGTTACAATCTCGGCTTATTGATCGCAAACATCAAATATGGCATAAAAAATTGAGGAGTTCTCTCACCTTCTATATTTATACACCGTGGTGTCGAGTAAACTATAGATATTAAACCAAATAACATGTTAGAAAAATCTGTTGTGGCCAGCACTATACCTCCCGCTAGTACTTCTGATGATGCCGTAACTGGCGAAATTGTACAATAAAGTAAAAATATACTTTTCTTGTTAAACTAAACCGAGTGATTATTATTATTTTTTTTTTAACTTTTATTAATTTAAATACATACCCACATATGTATTTATTGATGCTGGAAATAATTATATTCCTTGCCATTCATATAATATAACTATTGTTTTATTTACTGTTACTATTTTTTTTTTTTAAAGTTTCTATTATTAATTTGAAATGATAGGTTTTTTGACAGTGACATTTACCTTTCAGTTACATACATTTGAAATCTGAACCGTGTAACTAAGGAATTGTGTTTTTTTTTTCATACATAGGCGCCGGGATTTATAAAATACCTGTAGAAAATTTAATAATCTTTAATTTTTAGGTATAACATATATCGCAAAAAATTACATTTAAAGGTATTTTTCGAAGAAAAACTATTTTGGGATTCAAGTAAAGTGTCATTTCCGGTTACTTTCGGAATTTTCTGAATGATATTTCAGATAGAGCGTTGACAAAATCTGTACACATACAACATGCAGACATCATCGTGAAACTTGGTTATTTACTAAAATCTCGACAAGCAATTTTTAACACGATCCCTATAACTCCCTTACCAAGGGTAGCGGGAGGTAAAAACATGTGTTTCGACGCTCGTGGAAAAACTCAAACTAAATATGTTTTTATCACATCTTTAAATTAAGTTTACTCGGCCACTAAAACCATTTTGACACATAAGTATTCGTGATTTTATTCTCTAAACCTAAACAAACCTTTATAAAATAAATTATAAATTATAACCCAATAAAGATTTACATGTTTTTCCATCTCAGAATCTGGTGTTCGTGTTCAACCTATATAGAGTTTATAGCAGTAGTGTAAATTAGAAATAATAATAATAATAATAACAATAATAATAATAATAATAATAATAATAATAATAATATAACTTTACTTACATCTACTCAAAGGTAAGGTTCAGCCAAATGCTATTTTTCCACGTTATTTAATAATACAGAAAATCAAAAAAATCTGTTGTGGCCAGCACAAGACCTTCCTGTACAAATCCCAAACCAAAAGTTCCTTTAAAAATATTCATGAACATACACTATGTAAATTGCACTTGACACTTCAGGTTTTCTCTATTTTATTAGAGGTCGCTGTTTCTTACTCTTCTTTTCTACTCATTCCTATCCAACGCATCTTCTTCACACAGTTCTTCCTCTCTCAAATCTTCTGCTACGCAGTCCTTCAATCTTCTCTTTGGTCTCCCTCGAACCCCCCGGCATTGAAATTTCCAATCTTGAGGCGAGGCCGCAACTGCAAGTCACTTGCGAGGGACACTCTGTCATTTGTACAACTTTCTGAGCCTACACTTTCCATCTTTGGTTTTATACTTGACACTGACATCTGTCAATTAGAATTTTTTTAAATATATCAGTTGTTTCCATAATTTTAGCAAAGTTGATTGATTTTTAAAAGTTAATCTCTTTATAAGTTTATAACTCTAAATCTATTGAATATGAAGGAAAATGTATAATCAAACCGTATAGAAAATAAGATATTCTTTCATAATGATATCACAAAAATGTCGAAAAATGATATTTAACTGCGAAAAAAAACTGTTAAAAACTTCAAATAAGTGAACTTCCGGTTGACTAATTATAACCAAAATCTAATCAGCTCTTCATATGGAGGTAGAGAAGAGGAATACGAAAGAATTATAATTTTTAGAATTGCAATTTTGGAGTTATCGTCGGAGAAAAATTTGTCACACACACACGCGCGCGCGCGCGCTCAAACACACACACACACACACACACACACAGGTACACACACATGCAGACATCAATGTAAAACTAGTAAAATCGTATTCTAGGGATCTTAAAAGGTGCTTATTCATTAAAAACTCACCACCGAATTTTTTGACCAAAAACAATACCTTCCTTACCTAAAGGTGACGGAAGGTAAAAATACCCATTGATATTTTCGTAAAAACTAGTCGTTATTAAACGCACATATTGGGTCAGTAAATGATGGAATCCTTTCGAAATATTAAACTCAACTAAATTTTCCTTAGATAATTGTATATCAGAAACAGAAAAGACTTTGAAAAATGAATGGAACGTTACAACGAATAATTTGAATGTCGTGACTGCTGATAAGAAAATATTATTAATTTCTTCCAAGACAGGTTGAATAAACCGTATAATCGAAGGCACCGATATAATATTGTATTTATATGTAAAAGAGATCGAAATCATATGATCAGAAGAAAAGAGAAAAAATATTAAAATATTTTGTTTTGTAGAAAAACTATCCAATATTTCAATTCAATATCTATTATTTCCAAAAACTATTCAATTTTTAAGTGTGCTGGTTGTTTTGTACAACTCTAAAATACAAATGAGTAATTCTAATTTTAATTTTTATAGTACGTACTTATACACTCGTATTTGTCAATCAGTAATTCAACAATAGGCTATTCCAACTTAATCGATTTAAGCGAAATTTGTAAAAATAGGCGAAAGTACTCTTATATGTTTAATATTGAATAATAATAAAGAAATAAAATGGTATAATTACAATACTTCGGAGATACGAGAGTTTTTGTTTTTGTTATAGCGTCTCGTCACAAATATGAATATAAGGAATTTTGACTGGTGACTGAAAGACCGCCTATAATGTATAACGAATAGCATATTAGGAGGAGGTTCATACTACCAATGGAAGTAAAGAGTTCCAAATAGATAAACAACAGCCATCCCTAGAGCAATGTCATTCTCAAACAGTTTTTGTTTGAATACAAATTTCTTCTATTAAATATAATAATTTAATACATTTGCAATTATAAAATATGTAGACTTATACAGTGTTGCAATATAAATTTATTTTTATAAGTATAATTTAGAACTTATATTCGTGAGATCACATTTCTTTTTTCAAACTTTGGGGGAACATGACTTATTAAAAGGCGTGCCTACTCCAGTACTAAAATATGACGTGGAAATTGAAATGAAGAACTATTAACATTTTTAAAAATTCAACACTATATAAACATACTTCCGATATTAACCTATTTTTTTAAAAAAAAATAATTATTGAAATCTATTAGTATTTGACTACTTTTTGCTACTTAATTTTCGTTTTCGCCTTAAAATCAAATTCCAGCATTAATGGATTTCAATAATTTTATTTTTCAGATGCAGGTTAATATCGGAAGAATGTTTGTATAGTGTTGAATTTTTAAAAATGTTAATAGTTCTAGTACAGGAATAATTTATTTGAATTTTCGCTTCATATTTTAGTCAGGGACGTAGCAAAGGATGGGCCAGGGTGGGCCAGGCCCACCCTGCAAAAATTCTTTATTTATTGAAATGCCTCTAATATTTATTTCAATTTTTAATCAACTTACAAATTGATATTAGAATACATTTAAAAAGCATTATAATTTGAATACGTATATATATGCTTCACAAATTGTATGACTAAAAATCAAATTTTGGTTACTATAAATAGCAGTACAAAACTTTCTGATTAGTTGCCCACCTAAATATTTTTTGGCCCACCGCTGGTCCACCCTACAAAAATATCCTGGCTACGTCTCTGATTTTAGTACAGGGGTAAGCATTCTTTTCAATAGGAATTTTCTCACTGGATTTTCACCATTAGTCTTAGTTTTACTTATACTTTTAAGTGGTGGAATAACCTATTTTGAAGTAATGATATTTTAGAAAATGTCACACTTTTTATTTAAGATGTTTACATACATCAACTAAACAGGGATGGTCTTAAAAAAATAAATTTTATGGATTCAAAAGAAAACCTGTACCTGAATTAGAAAATGGAAATTGGTTGACTAAGTTAGCATTTTTAGAAGATATGCTTTTTTAATGTTAAAGCCTACTAATAGTAATAAATGATATTAATAAATGTGCAATAAAGAGTACAACATAATTGCGAATTTTGGTAAAACTGTTATAGTATAATAATCAAACTTGATACGTTTCACAAGATTTCAGTCTATGAACACGTTTCACAAGATTTCAGTGTCTGAAACAACCTCTCGGTCATTTATCAGAGACTGCAGAGTTAAATAACTAAATGACCGAGAGGTTGATTAACAGACAATTATTATTTATTACTGGCCAAGCTTACAGCGTTCTCGATAGATGGCTCTGCTTGTGGTTAATTACTTTTGCAGTTGTCATATCATCTTGGATGGTTTACCATCCGTCCACTCAACCTAGTTATTGCATTCTAGAGGCTGTAATGCACCACACTGATCACGATGAGCTCCAATAAAAGCGAAACGCGTCTGTGGTTTTGAATCAACCTGTCGGTTATATATCAGAGCGTGAAACGTGTCAAACATGATTTTTTAAATATAATAATAAATTGTATGTACAGTGAGGTTTTTGAAAAATGGTGGCGGGTTCGATTTCCGGCCACTGAATCGTCCAGCGTCTAAGGCAGGCCATGTCTTACAGGCTGTAAGACATGGCCTGTAAGGCTTTGATGAGTCTACGTGAGCATGTCCGGGGACGAAACGCAACTCGCTTCTCTTTACAGCTCTCATCGCAGTATACTTCGCACGCCACAAGTCCATGCACTTCAGTGCCAAAACAGACAGAGGCTAGAGATTGCCGTCTGAGAGTAGCGAGGGCTGCAAGTGTAGTTCAGTTGAGGTTGAGGTCTGCAAAAATACTTTCAACCAGACGTATACACAATAATTTTGTACAGTGAGAAAGATTCACCGATTTTTTAATGTAAGTCACAAAAATGTTGTAATTTTCCATTTCCACTATTATCACATCGATTAAGCGAAAACTTTAAATCGGAAAGCAAATAAGTAATGTTCGAATAACATACTTTTTATAGATCGTATTTGTGGCATTTACCTCTAAAAATACTATAAAATAACTCCTATAATCATTCCTACATATAACATATTAGTACTATATTCTAAGTTTCAACATTTCTAGATTCATGTCTCCAACATACGAGCAGAGGAGGATTACTCAATGAGGCACGTGCATAGGGGCCCCAGGCTTTGGGGGTCCCAAGCTAAGTCATTTTTCTATAGTGTCCTAAAATGGATTATTGTTTTCCGTCAAAAATTTGCCTAGGGACCCCAAGTATCATTAATTCGCAATTGCATACGAGTATACATACATGTACACATAAGTACACAAAGTGAAAATGTTAAAATCAGTTACTGGAATTTTTCAAAAAAAAAAGCATTCGTTAAGAATAAGCCTGTCGACTGGTCATGGTCATATCATAATTTTTTTAACATGAAAAAAATGTATTTTCTAAATTTTGTGGTTTTTAATAATTTAGATCTACAAACTTTGATAATATTGAAAGTTTCTAACTACTTTTTTCCAGCAAAGTACTTTAATCCATGCTTTAATCCTAGAGGTAGATTAATTTTCCAAACTTTAGTCTGAGTAATCCCACATATATAATTATATCTAAATTTATCGGTCAAAATGATAGCAATGGAATAAAGGTCAAATCCATTTATATAATGCGGTCCTACACTTTTAACATTAATACTTCATTGTTTACGGAACCTTGTTCTCCTCTTTAAAAATACAAGATATCTAATCGCTTGCGATATTGTAAGACAACATACTGTACTCACATTTATCAATGAAAATTATGCAGATAGCTACTTCAATTAATTTCGTGTTATGTCAACATACGCCTTTGTTGTTGTTATCTATGCGATGGGAACAGTAAAGAAACAGTCACTTACTTGTCAATCTACTTGACAGTGAAGTAGCTGAACGATAAAACCTACTCATGCATAATTAGATCAATTGAACGATAAACTAATACCTATCCTTTCACAATTATTCCTTGGGACATGGGACAATTCATTAACCATTAGTTTAGTTTTTATCAGAGCGATAAATTAATCGTACACCGAACAGCACTTTGAGTACGGTAATTTTCTTGTGGAAAATTTCTTCCCTTATGGCATCAATTTCCTTGAACTGTACAATCGCGCAATGAAGAAGAACTAATGTGGACAACACACAACATATCAATTCTTGAATTCTTTCATCATTTCACGATATTCGTTTCCAAATTTTACATTTTCTGCCTGAGTATTGTTTGAATGTGGTTGAAGTACAAAATTTACACTTTCTGACTTGTAAAGCTTGTACAAATACTTAGTATGAAAAAAAATGTACGGATAGTTTCATAATCATAACATTAGAAGTGTCAAAAATTTAACTTTAAATGCAACCCTTATATGTCAACCTATAAGTAATCAGCTTTTGGAAAAATGTTTCTTTATTCTCACTATTTATATATAAATTTTAATTTACCTAATTATTAGTTGTTTTCCATGAATACGTATTACTGATGTGTACATTTATAGCAAATGTACACATTTACTGATTTATTTAATATTTTATAAATGATTAATTTCTATAGATATAGTTTCGTGCAAAAGTTTTGAGCCACCCACATTTTTACTCTATATCATAATATTGTAAAAGTGATAAAGAAATGAAACAGTTATTTTTATAAACATATGTATTTGTAACTAAAATATTATCAAATTATAAAGCAAAAACTACATAAATAAACTTATTTGATAACAATAGTATATTACATCCGAGGTGGGAGATGTTTCATTACAGCCGAGGGCTTATATGTATATTACCGAGAGGCGAATCCTCGAGGTGAGATAATGCGCGAGGCTGTTATGAAACTCCTACCGAGGTTATGTATACTATTTTATTCACAATCATCCTCATTTTAAATCAATAATTTTCAAAATAAATCAATGAATTATAACCTTTAATTTTATTAATATTTTGACAGCTGTCTTAAAATTTGTTTAGCCTACTTAATTATGGGGATCTACGGCAATGTTGCTAGGCAACCCCTACATAAATATTTCCAACCCAAGAGATGGAAGTGAAATCTGTTATTTCCAACCCAAGAGATTGTCATTAAAGTTAGGAATGAAGTATTTTCCAACCTCCAAAAGGTTTGGAATCTGTATATTACTATAATGATTGTGAATAAAATATATTATGATGTTGTTCAAAAGTATTGCGCCAGAAATATGCATACTTGAAAAGTAGTAAAAAAAAATGGTACAATCTATTTGGACTTGCGATTTTGTATTCTATATTTAATACTTTGTCGACATTCTTCTTGCAGCGATCACTGCAGCACCCCGTCGAGGCATATTAATTTGATTAAATTTGTAATAGAATCTTGTGGTAAATTTTATTTATTTTCCAAACAACTGGTTCCATAATTCACCCTCGGAGTGTTTTTCTTTACCTAAGTCTTCCATAAATTCTCTATTAGATTTAAATCCAGAGATTGGCATGGCCAGTCAAGAATTCGGACTTTTTTTGACTATGCTATATGCTTTGTTAAAATATCTCTGTTCAGAGCATCCATGGTACTTTTAATCTGGACTAATGGACCTACACCGTCATAATAACATGTAGAACATAAAATCGCATTTCCTCTACCATGCCTAACTGTAAGGATTTGGTATCTAGAATTGTATTTTACACTTGTTGGTCAACGAAACTACTTCGTACCATCATTTCCAAAATAATCTAATTTTGATTCATTTGAAACTAACACTTTTCACCACTCGACTTCACTCCAATATTGAAATATTTTGCAACATTTACTCTCGCCTTTTTATTTCTTCTACTAACTAAAAGTTTTTTTAAAAAATGACATGTCCAATACATTCTTCATCTTAAGGACTTCCAGGCACAGTACATCGGCTGACATTGGCAAGGTTTTCTATTCGAATTTCTTTTGAAATATTCACAGTAGTTTTCTTGGATCTGCTATACATTTTAGTTTAATTATTTTATCTGTTCGCTTTGTTGGTTTACGGAGTCTATAGCATGTTTGCTTGTCAGCTGATGATTTTGGCTACTTATATTTGGTAATTATTCTATATACTGTGCTCTTATCAATCTCTAGCAAGCTAGCTATCTCGCAAGAATCCTTTCCTTGTCGAAAAAGGTTTATTACGGATTCTCGTAACTGAAGGTGAGTGTGTTTTACCATTTTGCTAGTCAAAAAATTTCAATAAAATAACGTATATAAACTGTCAGCTACAACATGGCGCAATATGTATGAACATGATCAATTTCGTTTGAGCGTGTAAAATACAATGAACCAATTAGAAGGTATTAACATTCCTAATAGTTGTGTTCTATATAAATGTATTACAAATATAAATATTCTTTAAAAAGAAATAAAATATGTGTAGCTTAAAACTTTTGTACTCCACTGTAGGTGTAAATTAGAAAATATATTGTCATTAATAGATATTTACACACCAATAGAGCTAAGGTAATGTTTATTCATGAGAAGAAAGTTTAGCTCACGAGCCCGTAAAGGCGAGTGAGTTAATTTCTTCGAGTGAATAAACATTCCTAGATCACGTGGTTTGTACAATATTTTATTCAATTTTGACGAAATAATAATAAAAAACCATTATAATATTTAATTTTGACAAAATAAAAAACTAATCAGTTAGTAGGCTGAGCATGACAATCGTCGCTGATAGACGTCAAATCATCTATTTAAAATGCTTTATTGTCTGTCATTTGTGCCGTGAAAAATAATGAAAAGGGCTGATAATGTCTAATAAATCCAATGGTGATTGTTATTTTCGTGCCTGATGTTATTCTAAATGCATTATTTGTTGAAGAGTGAATTAAAATTTTGTGAGATATATAAATAAAGCCACATATACTTTCATTTTTGGCGAATTTCTTCTTGATGATTGTTTAATTATAAATGGTCCACCGTAATCAACTCCAGTGTTTGTAAATATTTAAAATTTTTATTAATTAGCCAGAAAAAAAAATAATGAAATTTGATTATTTGAATTCCCGCCATGTATGACGTAGAATTACGCCGCACCAATGAATAGTCGTAAAGTCACAGCGTGGTGCCGTCCCATAATAATTGTATGTTTGTGCGGGTAATGTAGATCACCTGTTTGACGTTTCAATAATAGTTTGGAGGTTAGTATTTTAGTTTATCTTTTTGGTACCGATATTTTAAATTACAAGTAACTACCTATGTGTTTATTTATTAAGTAATTAATGTATTTGAGAGACCAAAGAGAGAGAAAAATGAACTAATGTCAAATTCAAATTAAAACTTTCTCGCACGCCATGCCATCTATTGATAACATTCTTAAACATGCTTCCCCTCCCCCCAGTTCAATATAAAGACGTCAAAGAAAATTTTATTTCTTAATTTAGTAAAAAACAAATAATTATTTTAAAATAAAATTTATATTTTTATACGTTTTCAATATAACATTACGTATATAGTGACAGAAATCGGATTTTCAGTACCACGCAAGTAGCCCATTGGCTAGTGTCTTAATTTCATTTGCAAATTGTTCTTTTTGTGCTATTTTTATAAGAGTGTGCAGTAATGTTTTCAGTTCATGTGTCGTTAAATTGCTTGTAAATTTCGTTTTATTCGCACTACAATTATTGATAAATCGCAATACGTACGCGAAAACTCTTTGTAATTTTGTTAAATCTGAGAATTTATCCATTATGTTGAGTTTAAAAGTGCAGACCAATGATGTTTCCTTTTGTCTCATTTCTAAATTATGTGACTTCAATTGCATATTGTTATCATGAGGCCAATTTTTCTCATCCTTTAAGAGCCACTGTGGTCCTTTCCACTCAGAGCTGGGCAGTAACTAGTTACTTTAGTAACTTAGTTACTAACTAGTTACTTTTACGTAACTTGTAACGTAACTTAGTTACTTTTTAAAATATGGTAACTATAACTGTAACTTAACTTGCTGCTGTAAAGTAGTTGGTATATAACTTTCCGGTTTTTAGTTACTAGTTACTTGAGTAACTTAAAAAGTGGAATGTAACTTAGTCATAAAAAGTAACGGGGGGATTTAAATTTCTAAGAAATATTTTGTTGAGGCTGATGCCTTTTTTAGAAACACTAACTAAAACTGTTTTGTTTTAATTAAATGAATATAATAATTAAATTCAATATTATTGTTGATTGATTTCAAGCCATAATAGATAATAAAATAATTACATTCATAAATAATAGAGTTTTTGTACGGTAAACAGAAAAACTAAAAATAACACATTATTTTAACTTTTAATTCTAGAATTAAAAAGTCACTAAATGTTAAATTTGACTTATAAAATATATTATTTTCAAATATTTTCCTCGCTTACAAATGATACGTTTTAATAAATTATAATTAAGCTGCCACTAAATCATCAAAATTATTCCAATTTTCAGGTTATACAAAATATACTGTATTTTGTTCGTTGTTCTAAGGGTTGCAAGACTTGAATTCGTCTCATTTTTGCAAATTCCCTTCTCACAAGATAAAATGTCACTTTTAATTTTTATGTTATATTATAATGTAGGTCCGCAGGGCCTTTTTATCAGATTTTTGGGCCCTAGGCCAAATTTTTTTTTCGGGCCCCCCTCCCTCTTTATAGTAAAAAACAAGTACGTACAAATATTTGTATAATTATAATGTAAGTTTATTTATTAAAGAAAAAAATAAAATTTCCTGCTGAGAGAAAAGCTGATCAATTATACAGTACCGCATGCTCGATTCTAGTTTGTGGTGAAATTTTAGCGTAATATTTTGTTACTCCTTTCTACGGACGGTTGGCGATTTTGCCGGTTCTCGGGAATATGTTATTAGCGTAGCGGGGCCCCAAATATTTATAAAAAGATACTTTTTCATCAAAATTTCTTATATATGTGAGCGCGGGGCCTCAGATTGAAAATCGACGTCTGATCCGAGGTTTCCAATAAATTAATCATTATCCACTAATAAGTCTAGGTAGGAAATAATGTCTGCATGTTTTATAACTTATAATGGTCATGTCATGTTAGAAATAAAGTAGATTCTTTATATCTTGGTATTAGAAATCAAAATTGAAAAATAAATTAATAAATTTTGAAAAAATCACAGCAACCGGGCCCTGCGGGCCCCTTGTCAAAGCGGGCCCTAGGCCGTAGCCTCGTGGGCCTAGGCGGTAATAAGGCCCTGTAGGTCCGTTGACATTAACAATAATAATCTGATTTGGTGTTGCCAAGCAATAACGTTAAAATTTAGGTTAACGTAGTTAGTGCAAAAACTCCCTGATATGTATCCTACACAATAACTAAGTCAACAGTCTAAGTCTACACTTCACGCCATTAAAAGTAGTTAGAAAGTAACTCAAAGTAACTAAGTTACTTTTAAATAACTTAGTAAATAACTTAGTTCTTTCACCAAAGTAACTGGAACTTAAGTAACTTAGTTACTTTTTTTTGGAGGTAACTGTAACTGTAACTAGTTACATTTTAAAAGTAACTTGCCCAGCTCTGTTTCCACTATAATTGATTATGTTGTAACTCTGTAGCTGATAAACCTCGAGAAAGATGATCTGCTGGATTGTCTGAACTTGATATGTGATACCACACGCCATGATTAGTGAGTTCTTGTATTTCATTAACACGATATGATACGAATTGTTTCCATCTTGTAGGTTCTGCGGCTATCCAATGCAAAACAATTATTGAGTCTGTCCACAAATGGATTGCTGATATATTTTGTTGAAGACTGATCACGATCGTCCTTTGTAGTTTGGCCAGGATCACAGCTCCGCACAGTTCTAACCGAGGAAGCGTGACGGTCTTGACAGGTGCTATTCTTGACTTAGCACACACCAAATTGACAGTTGAGTTGTTCCTTTCATCCTCACATTTTAGATAAACGCAAGCCCCGTAAGCACTTTGGGATGCGTCGCAGAAGCCATGAAGTTCATATATCAGCTTTTCAGAATTTAAATCTGTTATTCTACGGTTTATTTCAAAATTCGTTAATTGTTTTACTTGCTCTTTCAAAATACACCATTCTCTTGCAATATCTTGATTTAAATTTGAATCCCAATCAATCTTTTCCTTCCACAACTGTTGCAGAAATTGTTTTGCTCGAATAATTAACGGTCCGAGAAATCCTAACGGATCAAATATACTTGCAATATCTGATAATATTGCACGTTTTTTGAGAACACTGGATTCAGTTAAGTTTGTGTTTATTCTAAATTTGATTTTATCTTCGGCCGGGAACCAAAGTAATCCTAATGTCTTGACAACTGTTTTACCGACAGCCAATGGTAATTGTGTTTCTCTTTCATCAGGTTCAACTGCTTGCAATATCTCTTGGCTATTTGAGCACCATTTACGTAATCTTAAACCTCCACGTTGTAATAATTCGATTAATTCTTGTTGTAGTTTTAGTGCCAAATTCAAGTTATTGTTACCTGACATAACATCGTCAACATTGAAATCTTCTAACTCTACTGATTGTGCATTTGGTTGCTAAATATGGTGCACATGCAGTGCCGTACGTTATTGTTTTTAGTCTGTATATTCCTAACTTCTCCTCTGCGTTGTCAGTGTTTTCCTTAAACCAAATTATCCGTTGCAAATCTGTTTGTGCAGGATTTACGAGTATTTGTCTGTAGATTTTTTCTATGTCTGCCGTAAAGGCATGTTTATATAGTCTAAATCGTAATACAATGTTTAGTAACTCTTGTTGTACAACAGGTCCAACCTTCAAAAGATCGTTTAAAGATAAATGATTTGCGCCTTTCATAGATGCGTCAAAGACTACGCGTAATTTAGTCGTTGAACTTGACTCCTTTATCACGGCGTGATGTGGAATGTAATATTTGAGTCTATCTGACGTATCTTCTTCAATTGCTTCCATATGATTGAGATCATTATATTCCTTCATAAATTGTCTATATTGTTTATTCAATTCCTCATTGTATTTCAACCTTCGTTCAAGTGACTTAAATCTGGCTAATGCAAGCTCATAAGTATCACCAAGTGTATTTATACCTTCTTTTAAAGGTAGACTTACGATGTATCTTCCTGACTCATCTCTTGTTGTAGTTGCTTCAAAATATCTTTCGCACTCTTGCTCTTGTTTTGTTTTAATTGGAACAATTGAAATCTCTTCTAATTTCCAAATTTTTTCTAAATTGTTATGTAGGTTTTGATTCGTTCCTACAAACAATGATGTTACAAGTGAACTTGTTTGTTGTTTGAAATAGTGTTTATCTTGTATTAAATTGCCTGATATTACCCATTCAAACAATGTGTCTTGTATTATTGGCAAATGTTTTCCAAATTTTACTTGATTTGGTTTTAGAATGTCATAAAATATTTCTGCTCCTAATAATAAGTCTATTGAACTAGGAGTATTGAATGTAGGATCAGCAAGGATTACATTTTCTGGAATACTCCATGAATCATAATTGATCAAATTATGTGGAAGATAACAAGTGATGTTGTTTATGACTAAAAAGTTTAACTTTCTTTGTTGATTATTTATTCTCAAGTAAATTGTTAAATTAGTTGATTGATTTACATCTTTGTGTATGTTATTAATACCTGATAATTGCATATTAATTGTATATGTTGGCAGATTGAGTTTTTTCACCAAATCATTTGTAATAAAATTGGATTGCGATCCACTGTCCAAAAGTGCTCTAGCATTATGCCATTTACCGGTATTATCTTTAACCCTTAACATCACTGTTCCCAATAAAATCTGTTTCTAAGCTTCAGATGCATTAAAACATGATATTTGTTTTTGTGTTATATTTTCTGAATCATATTCTTGTGAAACATCTCTTGGTTGTTCCTGCGTATATTCAATATGTAATAGAGTATTGTGCTTTTTATTGCAAATCTTACATCCTCGTGCCATACACTGCTTTGCTGTATGTGACGATTTTAAACAGTTGAAGCAAACTTTATAATCTTTGACAGCCTTTAATTTATCATTAGTATTTAACCTTAAAAAATTGTCACAATGGTATAAATAGTGTGTTTTATTGCATAATTTACACGAGAAATTGCACTGATATGCGGGTGATTTATTTGCATTATTATTGTTAATATTGTTTACATTCTTGCTTGTTGAAACATAAGCTCTTTGTTTAACTTTAACATTGATATTAGAAATTGGTTTATTAAAATTTATATCTTGACTAAATGACTCTAATAAGACGCAACGATTTTCTAAATATTTATATAAATCTTTAAGTGATGTTGATTTATTATCAGCTTTATGTAATTCCCAAGCTCGACGTATTGAATTGTCCAGTTTTTGTGTTATCATGTATATAATTAAATGATCCCAATGTTCCGTTGGTAATTTTAAAGTATTTAGTGACCGTAAGTGCTGTTTGACTTCAGAAATAAGAACTCGTAAACCGCTGATTGAATCTTTTGACACTACAGGTAAATTAAATAAGGCCTGTATGTGTGCATTGATTATATAAGCTTCGTTATCGTATCTATCAACTAATAATTGTAAAGCCAGTTCATAGTTTTCATTCGTTGCTGATATGGACTCAATCATTTTGAGTGCTTCACCTTTTAAAGCCTGTTTTACATTATACTATTTTCGTCTATTTTCATACTATATTTCTAGACAGATTTTTGATCGAGTTCCATTCAATTTCCATGCTATCAAGTCGTGCATAATCGGTAATCTTCGGAATGTATCGTATTTTAAATGAAAATAAATGAATACCAATCTAACAAATTTGTACAGTTAACTTTGTTTTTGAGATGGATAAAATATAAAAATAAGGAGTTGCAAAAATTCATTTTAAAAGTGTCTGTGTCATATTCAATATTTTATATTAATGTTACTGAATTTTTATTTATAACCTCACACTTTGCAAAATAAATGACATGTAACAAAAGTTGGCAACTGTCAATATCACGACTTCGCGCCTGCGCATTAACGATCTAGTACGAATCTCGTATAGAAATATACGGCCGGGCGTATATTTCTATACTAGAATCTCGGATGAAAGTCGGATGAAAATTTCTGATTTACATTATGCTAGATTTGTCTAGAAATTTCTCGGATGGATCTCGTACTAGAATCTATACAAAAAAAGTATAATGTAAAACAGGCTTTAGAGATGATCGTAAATAGAATAATTTCTCAATGTCTGAAAGAATCTCGGATGAAAGTCGGATGAAAATTTCTGATTTACATTATGCTAGATTTGTCTAGAAATTTCTCGGATGGATCTCGTACTAGAATCTATACAAAAAAAAGTATAATGTAAAACAGGCTTTAGAGATGATCGTAAATAGAATAATTTCTCAATGTCTGAAATAACTTTATTTTCATGCACAACACTTGTAAATATATCATGAAAGCTTTTCCAATTCTCGTATTTGCCTTCAAAACACGGGATACTTAATTTAGGAAGTCTGACATTACCTGAAGTTGTAGATTGTCCTGCATCACTTGTATTTAGAATTGCCACTTCTTGTGATTTATCTCTAAGTACTCGTTAATAAAATATTTGGGTGTAGTTTTAGATCAAAAATTAAATTTTAAGGCTCATGTCAATTATATTGTTAAAAAAATAGCCAAGAAAATTAACTTCCTAAGAAGAATATCTACTTATGTCTCATGTTGGACAGTTAGAATTATTTATAATACTATTATATTACCTCATTTCACATACTGTAACTCGTTATTATATGGGATAAATGAAGAATGTATGAAACAGTTGCAAACTCTGCAAAATAGGGCTGGGAGGATTATTTTAAGGTGCAATAGGTACACTTCAACAGCTTCTATGTTAAAAGAGTTGGGCTGGTTGAACATACAATTGTTCATTGAAATGAGTGCAATGTTACTAATATATAAAGTAAGAAATAAGTTAGTACCTAATTATTTAAGTAAATTTGTGATACTTAACAGTACAATACACAACATTAATACTAGAAATAAAGACGCCATACATGTAGCGAGAATTAGAAAATCTGCAACTAAAAAGTCAGTATTTATAAACGGTATTATTACCTGTAATAAGTTGTCTAATGAATTAACAAAGGTAGAGTCATATAACATATTTAAAAGACTGTTACTTAAATTTTATAAAGATAAAATGTAAAATGTATTGTTTTTCTTATAGTTTATATTGTTATCTTCTAATATTAATGTATTCTTATATTGTCTATGTATATATTTAGCATTTTTGCTACTAAATAAACATTATTATTTTTTTTTCCTTCTGGTTCTTCTTAATTAATGCCTTTGTTGTTAAATACATATCTTCAACCGATCTTAACTCATCATGTGTATCTGGTTTCATCGTCTCTAAATTTCCTTGATCTGCATCGAACTCAGTCCACAAGTCTTCTAATCTCTCAAGTCTCACATTTAATTGTTCCATATCTGTGTATTCTGTATATGTTTTAGTAACGTAAGTGTTAATTTGCGTTATTCGTTTCTTTAAACTCATTGGGTGAGATTCAGTGGGTTGTATTAGCGTGTTTTAAGCTAAAACAGTTCTTTGTCAAAAATATTTTGGCAACTTTGTAATACCTGTCAGAAAAAAGTGAGAGACCAAAGGATCAAATATAGAAAAAAATATTATTAATAGAAGTAAGAAAACCATACAATTACGATAAAAAAGGACAAATATCAAAACTGATCAAAACGGGGATGGAGATATTTTTAAATTCATTAGCATTCAGGTATGAAAATTGACACAAAATTTGACATATTTCTAACCTAATGTTGCTATTTTTTTTTGCAAGTTTCCTTTTACACCTTACATTTACAATTATACTTCTTCATTTGAATAAATGATATCTGTATTACTTTTCCCTGCAGTAAAATTTATATATCACAATTAAATCTCATTGATAGATTTGGGAAATATTACAATGTTGCCATATACTTAATACAAGCTTTAATACAGACTTTAATACAACCCACTGAATTCCACCCTGTCTTTTTCTTTAAATTGGCAGCCATTTTAGGATGGAATATTTGAAAGATGGGAAAAATATGATTAGATGCTCACTTACCTAGGACTGTCAAATGTCAAATGTCACAAGTCTTGTCTTGTCAGTGAACGTGCTCTGGCCTGGAACTCACACCTTATGTTGTGTTGTACAGACTTTCACTGGATCCCACACTCCTGGTTGTGTTGTACGTTCTTTGGCTGGATATCACACCCTTCGTTGTGTTGTTTTACGGAAGATCTTCGCTCCACTTGTTATATGGTATTTTCTTCCTCTTGTTTTACTCACACTGTTTTCGATCCGGCTCGAAGAACCAAAAAAATGTTAATAAATCTGATGTATATTTTCGCGGGTTTTGCTGAACTTCACTTGTCATAAAGAATTAGAATGGACTGTATCTCAAGTTATTTAATGATTCTGCATATAAGAATACAAATTACAAACTGTTCTAATTACAAATTAATTAATTCAATATCATCTTTCACAAAACAAAATTATTACACACACTTGTTTTTTATTGTCTTATTTTTTATCACTTGATTCAAAAGTCTTTAATATTTTGCATTAAAATGAAATATCTCTAACACCTACCAAACAGTTCGGGTTGGGAAATGATTTATTTCACTTCCCAGCCAGCTGAAAAGAAATCCAGCTAGCTAAATGTCACGTTATACAAGGGTGACCATTAGTCCCGTTTTTTCTTTTTACGATGTACTGGTCGTCCCGTCGTATTAGTTAAACATTTTTACCATTTACCTTCTTTTTAAAAAAAAAAACAACACTTGGTTTACAAAATTCGTTATAAAATATATACAATAGAAAAGGATCTATTAATTTATAGCCCTAGAATTAACTCTTTAGAAACATAACCATCTAGGACCTGAGACGTCACAAATAATTTCAGACATTCAAATTTCATATCTCGCTTAAGTTTATTTCACAAAAAATAGCGTTGGTTTAGATAGGGATATAAATTATGCCATCTGATTGGTCAGTATATGTACATCCAAGTTACCCAAGCAAAAAAAAATATCACCATTAAATTATGGTTTAATCATGTTTTTGAATTCTACTTTTTTCGAATTTTAATTTTTTTTTGTATTGTACATATTTATAGATAAAAATATTTAGTTTTGAAAAAGCTTGGTTTCACGAATTTAAATCATTTAATGCATATAAAAACGGTCGGTTCTCAAGCGCTATTTTCTTACATGATTCGTATAATTCGAATTTTAACATCGCATTTTCACCAATATTCCAAGATTTTTATATATTATATAAAAAAAAACATCGATAGAATACCTCATTAAATGCTATTATTTTTAAAGAGTTGAAAAACCAATATTCGACTGTATTAGGATGGAGGTAGATACGGGAAAGTAAGAAATCTTCGGACTTGCAGTCAATTAATAAAATTTATTCACGCCGACATTTCAACTATACAATAGTCTTCCTCAGGGCTAGAATGGTCTAGTCGAAAAAAGAAATCACATGTGGATAACGGAAGATACAACACGGACAATTAAAAATATAAATAAATAAAGAAATAAACATGAATAAATAATTAAATAAATAAATAGTTAAAAACAACATATCACAGAGAGAAAATCATCAAGAAATTAAAAACTTTTCTTGGCTGAATATAATACACGTGAATACAAATAACTAAAGTAACGTATCTTTAGTTATTTGTATTTCCATGTATATTGTATTCATCCAAGACAAGTTTTTAATTTCTTGACGATTTTCTCTCTGTGATATGTTGTTTTTAACTATTTATTTATTTATTTATTTATATTTTTAATTGTCCGTGTTGTATGCTCCGTTATCCACATGTGATTTCTTTTTTCGACTAGACCATTCTAGCACTGAGGAAGACTATTGTATAGTCGAATCGTCGGCGTGAATAAATTTTATTAATTGAGTGCAAGTCCGAAGATTTCTTACTTTCCCGTATCTAACTCCATTTTTTTAAATTCAGTTCAAACATTTCACTTTAAATGAATGAGCAAATTTACAAAAATTCAAATTCTAATTCACAGGGTACATGACGTTCAAAATAAAATCCGATTAGTGGTTTTGGTGTAGAATTGAATTATCTACAACTTCCGTTTAATACATTTTTGGGAAATTTTGAAGAAGGAAAAACTGATTTCCCACATGTTAAACTACTATGGCCCGATTAATAATATGTAGGTATATACTCGCATATACGGGAAAGGGCCCCGCATATTAGTAGTGCCACAGGCCCCGCGGATCCTTAAACCGGCCCTGAATAGGAACTCAAGGCTGGGCGCACACTAAACGAACAAAAACGTTTTATACAAAGCGTTTTTGCTTAACCGTGTTTGAAACTGTTGTTTCTGTGCTTGGTATATGGACCAACTCTCACTGATCAAGCAAAACAAAAAAAAAACACATTTGAGCCTGATCAGACATCTTCGAACGAATTGTTGTGTATAATGGCATTTTTGATTCTTTAGTGTGCGTTGGGTTCGAGTAAAACGTTTTGGTACGTAACAAAATGTTCTGTATTATACCATACAAGCAAAACAAAAAAAAAACACATTTGAGCCTGATCAGATATCTTCGAACGAATTGTTGTGTATAATGGCATTTTTGATTCTTCAGTGTGCGTTGGGTTCGAGTAAAACGTTTTGGTACGTAACAAAATGTTCTGTATTATACCTAACGTTTCTGTTCAATCAGACTGCGTAGGCAAGTAGGTACCAAGCGGACACCATCAGGCACGTTTATACATGCTCAACTTTGTTGAACCCGCAAACACGGACTTTTGCTCAGCGGGCAGCAACAGCAACAGACATTTCATTGTATTTCAATGCGTATACACACTGCGACTGGGCGACTGCGTATTTGATCTACACAGCACGTTGTCATTTTATGTTTATGTAAGTTTGCGAAGTGAATATGGAGGAGGACGACGCCGAAAAACTTTTAGCTTTAATTGAAAAAAGGCCAGCTCTTTATAACTATTCTTTAAAAGAATATCACCTCGTGTAATTTTTAAATTTATTTTCATCTTTTTTGATTTCCTTTATAAAATTTTGGAGTGTATTCTCCTCGGTCCTTTTCTTATTTATACTGTGATCCCACAAACGTTTTTCTTCCTCTGGTTTCGATATCTTTCATAGAACTATACATAAAATCTTGGCTTTAAACAAAATGTCGCGTCCAAAGATTTCTACAGGAAGCAAAATGTTTTGCTTAATGACAAAATATTTTATAGTAAGTCTTTAGTTTAACAACGTTTGTGATCAGTCAGTATGTTTTAAGATTGAACAAAGTGTTTAAGTATGTCGCAAAACGTTTTTGTTAACCATAATGTTAAACCATGTTGAATACGTTATCCTGGACTTCCTATGTACGAGTATCTAGACCGTCAAAGGCATTACCAGGCGAGTTGGAGTGGAGCACCACCAGAAATCTATTTTATGCTACTCGTATTTGAAAATTGGAAATATTTTTATAAATCTGATTCTAAGTCGGATTTTAACCCGGGTCGTGAGAATTACAGCTACTGACATGAATAAATACTGTTATCTCCCGAGTAACATTTTCAGCACGAATGAAAAATTTCTCTATGTTAAACAAAGAATATGAGTATGCATAGTGTGAATGAGAGTTGACTCAATGCTCTGGTTCTACAGGTCGCCGCACGAGACAGAAGCACCTCTGTCCCGTAATTTAAATTTCAAGAATGATAAAGGCAGCTAGAGTCGGGAGCGTTATATATAGAGCACCTAAAATAGGCCGGCGCATGACGTAAAACCCCACACACACGAATATCTCACATTTTCACACACTTTCCAAATATTTTGCACTTACTACATGTAAAAAAAACATTCAAAAATTCTAACAGAGTCCAACAGACTAAAATATGTGTAACGTTGGTTTGTTTGCGAGCGACACTCAGCTAAATACAATGTATAAATAAACTGTTTTCATGTCTCTAGCCATGAACTAGCAATGAAACTGATGTTGTGTCTTTAATGCATAAAAACAGTCGTAAAATAAATATTCATTTCAAATTTATATCAGAATATTTTAATATGTAAAAAATGTAATACTTACATATTAGAAATAATCATTACCTAATGTATAAGATTATTATTACTGAATATGAACGAAAAATACTACAACACAGAAATACTGTTTCACACATCACCAGAATTGTAATGAAATTATGTAAAAAAAATCTGATGTGGTCAACACAATAACTCCCGCTTTTTAATTTTTATTAATTTAAATACATACCCATAGATTTACTAATCTTGCAAACTATATTAAGTTCCTTTGCATATATCTATTGCTTTACATGATCCATTTCGGTAATGTGTAGTTGTAAACTAATATTTGACAGTTGGATAATACGTACTTATTCACAGCTGTTTGATTTTTAGTGTTGCAAACATATCTAATTTATATCGGATCATTCTGTACATCTAATATTTATGTAGGTATGTTGGAAAATATATTATTTTTACTAACCTTAATTTCATTAGACTCAATACAATCATCCTAACACGGTTTCATTATTAATTTTAATGTAATAGCTACCTGACAGTGACATTTGTTTAAATCTATCAAAATTGTTATTAAAATATTATGATTTTGTTTCACGCATAGGTAAGATGAAGTTCAAAAATAAATTATTGTATAATTTAATATTTAAAGTTATTTCAAGTCATTTACTAAATGCTATTGTCGTAGAATTGAAGATTGTACCATTATATCCAATTTTTATTAGTAAAAGTTGCTAAAAAATATATTCAATGATTTTTTACAAAAAAAAAACTGTTGAAAGCTTGTATAAATGATACTTCCGGTTATTCGATATACACTAAAAACTAATGAGCTCTTCCCACATTAGTATAGAATGGATATACAAAATTTCAAATTTTTCTGTTGATAGTATTTGAGTAATCGTATCCACAGGATCCACACACACATACATACATGTACATACCCACAGAGATCATTATAAAAATGTTAAAATCGAATTCTGGGGACATCAAAACGTTCTTACTAACTAAAATCTCTATATGCGATTTTTAGCACGATCTTTATATCTCCCTTACCTAGGGCAGCGGGACATAAAAAACCTGATGTGGCCAACACATTACCTACCGTTAATTCTATGTATTTTTTACAAATCCCATATACCGAAAGATCCCTGAAAAAGATTCTATATATCCAGCAAAATAGTAACACGATCCTATACTATTTTCTACAATTTCATGCCGAAAGTTCCTTGGAAAATTATAACACGAACATATACTATGTAAATTGCACTTGACACTGACATCTGTCAATTAAAATTATTTGAATATATCAGCAGTTATAGCAGGTTATAGTCTTATAGCATAGCTGGCTGATTTATGAAGGAAAATGTGTAATCAAACCGTATAGCCAATCAAATGTTCTCTCATATTTATAATAACATAAAATGTCAAAAAATAATATTTGACTGCGTTTTTTCTATAAAAACTGTTAAGAACTTCAAATAAAAGTACTTCCGGTTGTTTAATTATAACCGAAATCAAATCAGCTCTTCATATGGATCTAAAAAAGAGAAATATGAAAGAATTATAATATTTAGAATTGGAATGGAAAGTAAAACTTCCTTTAGTTGAATTACTGGCTTTATTGTATGATGTCTTTCTTTAATTAAAATGCGACGTTTCGACCAAGATTCTGGCCATTTTAAATAAAGAAAAACATCTTACAATAATGCGAGTAATCCAACTAAAGGAAGTTTTATATTCCATTCCATTACTCCAATTCGGCTTACTACACAGAAAAAAAAAATAGAATTGAAATTTTGTCTATAATTAGATATATTGCCTAATAATTTAGTATAATTTACAAATCTTAATTTAGCATTTTAACTAATCCGAAATAGATAATAAATATTTATTAAAAAATCGTTAATTTAAATATGCAAATGTTTATTTTAATTACTTATTTTATTTAATTTTACTATATTTTGGCTTCACTATTTTTGTCCTACAATTTTCGGTAATTTATCTAATGAATTAGGTAAGCAAATAGAAAATTTAAATATTTATTTAGTTAATTTCTTTATTTATGTTTAGTTCAATACTAACAGTAGTCATTTAATCTAATTTTGTATTTAATAAAACTGAACTAAATTAACTTAGATAATTTAATGAAACATATTAGTAGGTTGAAAATTAAAGAATTTGTTTAGTTAATTTAACTACAATTTAAAAGGTTTTTTTTCTGTGTAAATTGTAAATCTTCCAAAATATTTAGAATTGTAGTGTTGGAGATATAATCGGAGAAATTCTTACTCAAACAATATTTATTCTTACAACACCCACGTTTCGGTGCACCTTTTTACCTTCTACAGGATTAGTAAGATAAAAAAATATTACGTATCATGTACATCATATAATACGTTCGTACTTAACATTCATTTTTATGCATCGTACAAAAGATAGTTATTTTTGGAGGGTTCATAGTACAAGTACATGATTAGCTTTATGAGTTGACATTCAAAGCAAAAAGAGTAAATTAAATCGGCTTCCCAAACGCATGGCTCAGTGAACTTTTACCTGAGTATTACCCACTGATCTCTATACATAACTGGATAGCGGACACAATGTTAAACCTTTGTGGCTAATTGAACGCCGCCATGCTGGAGGATTTCGGCATAATTTTAGTTGGAGATTGAAATCTTCCTAGCTTCTTTAAAGTTAAAAGTTATGTGATCTTATAGGAAATATTCCGACAAATTTGATGGTGTTATTCGAAATGTTCTATCTCAGTTATTCAAGATATCTTTCAGAGTTTTTCAGATTATTATTTATTTATGTTTTGAGAATGTGTTTATGTATTAAAAATATCATATTTGTATCTAAAATGATAAGAAAAATAACAAACGCTAGTATCCGAACACGTTTGTTTACAGCGATAAAGTTGTAGTAAATGAATTAAAAAAAAAAATTTAATTGAATTTTTTTTTCCAAAATCTTCACCGGGTTCGAACAAAACGAACACAAAAAGTACATTGTAATGCACGCGACTTTGGCACTCACCCAGACATGGAAATTGACTAACGCGTCTGGAGTTACCGCCTAGTTCCGAATAACACCATTAAATTTGTAGGAAAATTTCCTATAAGATCACGTAACTTTTAACTTTAAAGAAGCTAGAATGGTTCAATCTCCAACTAAAATTATGCCGAAATCGTCCAACATGGCGGCATTAAAATAGTCACAAAACGCTGTATTTAAACTGGTCGCTATACACTATCCAGATATGTATAGAGATCAATAGTTTTACTTAGTGGCTGGTTGGCTCAGCAAGGACTTCCCGTCGGGTGTCAGTAAATTTGACACGAGTCAAAGGAAACACGCCGCTCGCCTAGACTTGACTCGTGCCACCTTTCCGACGGTCCAATATTACTTTGAAAAAACTAATATTGTACAGTTGTAATAGTGTACAATCAATTCTACGAACCGTTTTGAAACACGGCTGTCACTTCTGGCCAGTAACTATGAACTTGAGCAGGGGTGTAATCGAGGGTATACGCGGGTATACGGCGTATACCCTCTGGATTTTTTAGGTGCCCGAGCGTGTACCCTCTGCTTTTAAATATTTGAGACAAAAATTATAAAAATTAAATCAACTAATGAAAATTTTATCCCACAATTAATATCATTTTTTTAGAAATTATATTGAAATTATCTTTATGTTTATAAAATGTACTTTATTTGATTGGCGTCGCCATCTATTATTGAAATTTTAATTTTGATTATTGTTATATAGAAGCCGTATACCGTTTTCAGTTTTCGCAAAATGTACGATTCGTAGTAGGCAGGTTTGCGACTTTGATACGTAAGGCAGTATTTAATTATTTTATTTTTTTCTTTGTGTTTATAGTTTTTGTATTTTGAATTTTAGTTAAAAATTTAAAAGATGACATTAACTTCGTATTAAGTCACAATGTATAATAGTCGCGCGCATGTTGTGTTGTTATGTTTCGATTTTAGACAGTTTATCCAGATAAATATATTCTCTTTTGTAAAATGTTCTGTGATCTGGCTATTTATTTTTATACATGAAAGGGAAAAAACATGCAACTTCACATCCCTTGGAAAAACGTAATTTTCAATTATAAGGCAATTGACCTTGAATGAAAAAAAAATAGTTATTGCTCCCCCCTGCGTATTTTTTTCTTCTTAATTATTGCCGACTTGTCCATAAATTTAATAAATGAATTTGATTTATTGTCAATATTAAATACTAGGGTTCTTTGTGTGTTGGCAATATCACAAAATTTGAATTTGAAATAATATGGATTTATAAACATAACCTTAAATTTTTTATCGTTTTTGCATTGCAAGTTCATGTGTAATTACCTACATTAATTTAAAATGTGTTCATTTAAGTTTACAATTAACAATTTAATCCAAAATTTGCAAACATTTTGCTAATTCTTGTGACAGAAGTAGTCACTAGTAGACAGTAATTGACATTACACCAAGACCAATGCCAACTTATAACCACAAAAGTAACTACATTTTACCGGCTTAGGCCAGTAATAAAGTGTTTCGGTACAATTTAGATGTGTGTAAACTACTTATATCCGGACGGAGGCAAAAAATATTTATGAATTTATTTAATTTTTGAATACTTCCCGTAATATAAACCGAACATTACACTGTCACTGCGCCATGTAAATACTAAATGAACTTTTTTATCCTTTTGATTAGCATATTCCTAAATAAAATAATTCTGGTTGTAGCAATCTGCTTTTATTGACAAATTTCGTTAGTAACGATATGTAGTTCCATCAAAGCAGTCTTTTAATAGTACCACTATGATATGTCTGCATAATTTGAATAATAATTGCCCTAGTGCAAAATTCATATAATCTCCGTATTCAATTTCAGTGTAAAAGCTTCATATCCAATTCTGCTTTAATGTATAGGGTAATTACCCAGACCATGTTGAATTCACTTCGTGCATGCGGATGTAGTGTCGTCATGTGTACCTTCCTAGTGACGGCACGGCCCATACGCCAAGGGTAAACCACGCGTTATGCAGTTATGAACGCTGTCTTGTGCTTCAGGTCACACAATGTCCTTGAAATTGGGTCGATCAGTAGGCAATGGCTTATTTCTGGCTCAATTTAAAATTTATGTCAGCCAGGTGCGCTATTTTTGTTTCTATGTCTATTAAATTATTCAGGTCAGGATTTATTTGTAACAGACGAAACGATTACAGATAAGTTTTGCACTTTATCAAAATATTTTTATATCTATCACTGCTATTTTTAAACGAATGATTATTGATAAGTTATTGACCTAGGTTATTTTTATATAATAAAAATAAACGCCGCTATCTTGACAACTTAGTGTAATCATAGTAAGTGTTCGTGCAAAGTTTGACATTAGAAAAGAATTTGTTTAAAAATTGTAAATTTTAAAAATAGTCATGTCCGCTGAAATTTGTACATTTTAAAACACAATTGCGGTCTTCCCAAAAATATAAAAAGATTATTGTAACATGAACACTATGAACAGATGTTTGTACCCCAGCAAAAATCATGCATGATTTCTTCCCTGAATGCTAAGCCTGTGAAGAAAGATTACACTCTTCATTTGTTTTTGAAGATAATATCTGGCAAAGAAATATTTCATGATTTGATGACATTTGTTCTTATTCCACTACACAATAGCGATTTTCTAAATACCGATATACCGGGTTAGGTATATATAAATCCCCGAAGCCTCTTTCACATCTGTTTTTTCACTTGTTCCTTAGACTTTAGAATAATTTTATGGCTCATTTTTCTTTTTATGTACAGAGATTATTTGCAGTATAAAATTAAAAATATTAATATTAAAATGTGTTATTATCATCGTAATTTTTTTTTTCTTTCTATTAAATAAAATGTATAAAGAATTTATATATATATATATATATATATATATATATATATATATATATATATATATAGGGTGCCCATTTTATAAGTTCCCGCCTTAAAGTTATAAAATACGCAAAACAGAATTCATTTCATAAGCCACTTGGTAAATATTAGCACTTTAAACCGAATAATCACAGTAGGTAAGAGCAAAAACAATAAATTTTAAAAACAAAGTCACTTATGAAATGTAACATGGGTTGCCTATTTTTAAACTTTAAGGCGGGAACTTATATAATGGGCACCTGTATACCGTGAGTATTTTTTAACGTGAAACATTAGGTTTGTCCATGGTTACGACTTGACATTTGATTGACAGCAATGTATTTGCCCGTTCCATTTAAAATGAAACATAGGGAACGAATTTGACATTTGATAAGACGTCATTAGAGGTTAATTTTGTTTAAATAATTATATCTGCATTCTAAATTAAAATTAGTTGTAGAAAAAATATAGTGTGCACCTTATGCCCGAGTGGTTTTCTGACTCGGCTAAATTTCTTACAATATTTAAATATAATACTTCTGTCAAATTCATTCCCCATGTGTCATTTTAAATGAGGCAGACAAATACATTGCTGTCAAATCATAACTTATAGGAAAATTCAACGGTTATCTGTCATATTGACAAGATGTCATTAGAGATTAATTTTGTTTAAATAATTATACCTATTTTCTAAAATGAAATTTAGATGTAGAAAAAATACTGTGTGCACCTTGTGCCCGAAATATGTTTAGTTTTCTCGAGTGGTTTGCTGACTCCGCCAAATTTCTTACAATATTTAAATATAATCCTTCTGTCAGATTCATTCCATATGTTTCATTTTAAATGGAACGGGCAAATACATTGCTGTCAATCAAATATCAAGTCGTAACCATGGATATGACAAACCCAATGTTTCACGTTAAAAAATACTCACGGTATATACAGAGAATTTATTTTAAAATGCAACATTATAGTTCATCACTTCCATGATTACTCACTATTGTCAAAAAATGACAGCAATGTAATATTTGTCCATTTTAAAATGCCACATTATAAATAGTATTGCAGCACAGGAGATACCTCCAGAACACATCACAAATGGTGCCAAATTCTTATTACGACCGACTAGAATATTGCCAGAGTGTGAATGGGGATATTTTTTTAACATTTATTACATGAAAGTTATGAATTTTTGTAAGCTAAAGTTTGTTAAGATGTACAACATTCATGTTTTGATTATTTTTTAATCGTACAATATGATTTTGATAGGTATAAAAGACTTTGAATATCTCATCTGAACGTGATTTATACATAATTCATACTACTCATATATTGAGAATGAGAAAATTATCGGCGAAATGGGTACTGAAATGTCTGAATGCTGATCGAAACGAATAAGGATGATGATCATTTGGCAATCAATTTATAGATACTTAGTGAAACCCCTGTAGTTACCATAGATAAAAAATATATTATAATTATAATCCAGAAAGACCAAAGACAAAAGAAATAAAATTAAATATATTAATTCTTCTAGGTCCAAGAAGGTCCATCAGTAGAACAAGTTCTCGCCTCCGTTTTCTATGAATAATACTACAAGCCAAAATTGTAGAAACACGATGGAAAGATAATGCACCCGCTCACAAATCCATGGTTGCTAAATGAGATTCTCAAATTATTGGTCATCCCGCGTATTTTCTTGATTTAACCCCTTCGAATTATTATCTATTCCCAAATTTAAAAAAAGAACCTTAACTGCACGAAGATGCACATCAAAAAATGATGATAAGTAAATAGATGCAATATTATTATGAGCCTGAAGAAAAAAAATGTTTATTCCAAACGGTGACAATTATTGTACGAATATTGTTGAGCCTAAGTTTGGCCTACAAGTCAAGCATGACGGACTCAAGCAATTTTTGGGCGATCACGAAACAATTTTTGATTTTTTTTTTTTTTTTGGTTGACTGCACTACTTTTGTAAATTAATCTTTACTAGTTAGTTACTAACTTGTAAAATTGGTTGCTAATTTTACAAATTAGTTACATTCGTAACGTTAACATGTGAAAATTGTGTTTTGCTACTGTCATACGTATAGATTAATCCAGAACAAATGAATTTCGTGAGTGGAAACTGTCAGAAATAAATTTCATACATAATTTACTCAATGATGCAGCCATAGAAAAATTTATGGTTTAATTTATGAATGAATTGTATCAAAATCAAAATTTCTCGATATTTATCATAAGATATATAATTAAATAATTTTTAAAAATATTCAAAAATGAGGTTAAAATCACTCCTGTGGAGGGCAGGTGACGTTATTCTGGAATGGTCTATTACAAATAAGTGTCAATTGCAACTGACAGGTTCAGGTTATAATTTTATGTTTGATTTACGAGTAACAAATACAGTATTGTACAATACACATCAGGAAACTATTTTACTGTCTGAAGGAGGTGACAGACTCGCCTACTAGGCTCGCCAGTCATTTTTTTCTCTTTTCAGTAGTAAAGACCGTTTTACCTGGCTTGTAAGGTAAATACCATATTTCCCACATAAAAAACGGGTGTCTACTTGAAATCTGTTATATGAAAAATAAAATGTTATTTTTTTTTTTTTTGCTCTAGTTAGTTACCTATTAATTTTAGACAAGAATGTTTTAGATAAAAGTTGCAGATAAAAAAATGCTACACCTAAATCACCAAACTAATTTTATTTGCCACGTTTAGTAACCTTTTAAATCTAATTAGAAATTTTATAAATATTGCTAATTTGTAGTGACAGCCATGAAATTGACATAAAATTACAAATAAATGCATAATGTTTGAACTATCAGAAGTAATATCACAAGACCAGATTTTATCAATAAATTTTTATTTTGCATGAATTTTTTTTACTTAGCAAAGAACACGAAAGCAAACTGCATGGTAAATCCCGACTCCGAAGGAGGAGGGGTTTTACCTAATGTCAGTTTGCTTGAGTGATTTTACTAAAAGCAAAAAAAAAATGAGTGCTTAAAAATAAAAGTTTATCTGAGAAAATCTGAGAGGTCGTGTGGTATTTGGTGAGATAAATTTCAAAGACAACGCAAATTGAAACTTGACACATTAATTGTCACACTGACAGTTATAAACAATAACAACTGTTTATTTACTTGGAAGCGGAAAATTATCGGGGTAACGGGGTTTTATCAGTATAATACTGTTCCCATTGGTTGAATTTTCAAGTGTTTTGCATCATGATTGGTTAAAAACTTGTCGTTGGAATTTATCAGAATAATACCATACCATTGAATTATTTGCAGATTTTCTTCTTAATAAAAACGTTCTATTTATAATCCAAAACTCAACGAATAGTAATTTAATAGCTGCAAAAACTTCTTGACTGGAAAGGTAATGCCATAATTTCTTACTTTCAGTAATTTAATAATTACGAAATTTCTTTTTATAACTGTACAAACTATTTTTTCAGAAAGTTCAAACATTATGCATTTATTTGTAATTTTATATCAATTCGATTTCATTATATTCTTTTAGATGATATATTCAGCTCGTACAGAGACGGAATGGATGAAATATAGAATACACAAATTACCGCGAAACATTTGAAAAATTGCTTTATTAAAGACTGTACACTATGAAATCCGGTCACATATAAACGTACACAACTTTTGCCATAATTAAAATAAAAAGCTCAAATTTGAATTAAAGTTACCTTAGGAATAGCTGTCAATGTTTACGTGTTCATTTATTTCTTTGTACTTTAAAAATAAAAATGCCATCGAAAGAAGAAATTATTCGTAATAAAATAGTTTCCGAACTTCTTTCAAATTTACAATTATCGCAACGAAAACTTGCAAGGAAGTTGAATATTTCAAAATCAATCGTCAACGAAGTTTTGAAGCGATTTAATGAACGTTTGACAACAACTAGGAAACCTGGTAGCGGAAAGAAACCTGGTCCAGCAAATATTAAAAAGGATAAGAATGTTGTACAAATTTTTAAAAAGAATCCAAACATATCAGTTCGAAATGTCGATAAAAAAGTCAAAATGTCGCTAAAAAGTCAAAATGTCACCATCCTATATTCAAAAAGTAAAAAAGCGGAATGAACTGAAAGTTTTCAAGGTTCAAGTGGCTCCAAATCGGAATGAAAAGCAAAATTTAAGTGCAAAAACAAGATCTCATAAACTTTATGGATGATGAAACTTACGTAGTTGCACCTTTTAAACAACTTCCTGGGCAAGAATTTTATACAGCAACTAATAAAACAGATGTTCCAGAAAAAATTTAAAAGAAAAAAAGTATCAAAATTTCCCAAAAAATATTTAGTTTGGCAGGCCATTTGCTTCTGCGGCAGAAGAAGTCAAAGTTTTGTCAGTACAGGTACAATAAATCAAAAGATTTATACTGATGAAGGTCTCAAGAAAAGACTTTTACCTTTTATAAGAAATCACAATATTTCAACAGCATTTTGGCCAGACTTAGCTTCATGTCATTATGCAAAATATGCTCTGAAGTGGTATGAAACCAATAATGTTACAGTTGTGCCAAAAACAATTAATCCACCAAATTGTCCTGAACTAAGACCTATTGAAACTTATTGGGCTCTAGTCAAAAAAGAATTAAAAAAGACAGGACATGAAGCTGAAAACGAAAAATATTTTAAGAAAAAGTGGCAATTAGCAACAAATAAGGTCAGTGCTGACACTACGAAGTTTAATGTCTAATCTAAAGAAAAAAGTCCGAGATTTTAGTCATTCTGCTTTAGATAAGTAAAATAACTTTTGTTGTTATAACTTCAGACTTTATATATTTGTAACAAATTTTTGTTTTGGAAATAAATTTGTTTTTACTATTTCTACAATTGAAATTTAGTGGCCGGATTTCACAGTGTACAGTCTTTAACCACCGAAAATCGGCATTTTTTCAGTTTTTTGCTTATAACTTCTTTCTCTTGTATTTTAAAGCAAAAAAAGTTATTTGACGACTTATAGAGGATAAAATTTCCTGTATATTTGGTCCACGAAGTTTTTTGTAGGAATAATAGCAACGGAGCTATGAAGCTCCAAAAAAGAACAAAATTGCGAACCTAGTTAAATTTTGAGTTTCTTTCCAATTTACACATCACCATAATTCCGTAACACTTCATTTTAACGTAAAAGTACTTATGGCAAATTTTGAGAATTTACTTACCTGCAAAATCCATGTATCAATTTTTTTTATGACCAATGGAACCTAGTGGGGGTAACTTTACACAAAAATACGGAAAAGTGTCTTTACCTTCCGTCACCTTTAGGTAAGGAAGGTATTGTCTTTGGTCAAAAAATTCGGTGATCAGTTTTTAATGTTTTAGGGTCCCTACAATACAAATTTACTATTTTTAAGATGATGTGTGTATGTGTGCGTGTGTGTGTATGTGTGTCCGTGTGTGACAAATTTTTCTCCGACGATAACTCCAATACCACAATTCTAAAAATTATAATTCTTTCGTATTCCTCTTCTGTACATCCATATGAAGAGTTGATTAGATTTTGGTTATAATTGATCCACCGGAAGTATCCTTGTTTGAAGTTTTTAACAGTTTTTCTTAAAAAACGCAGTTAAATATTATTTTTTGATATTTTATTATTATTATATATATATTAAAGAAAATACTCTTCTCTATACGGTTTGATTATACATTTTCCTTCATATTCAATAGATGTAGATTTAAAGCATTCTAAAGAAATTAATTTTCAAAAATTAGTCAGCTTTGCTATTTATCATGGAAACAGCTGATATATTCAAAAAATTCTAATTGACAGATATCAGTTGCAAGTGCAAAACCAAATATGGGAAGTATACGATCAAAAATTGGTATGTCATAGTGTTCCTCGCCAGTGACGTGCAGAGAAAGGACAAAGAGAAGATGGAAGGACTGTATCGCAGATGACTTGAGAAAGGAAGGACTGTGTGAAGAAGTTGCGTTGGACAGGAATGAGTGGAAGAGAAGAGAAAACAGCGACCTCTAATAAAATAGGGGAAAGCTGAAGAAGAAAGAAGGAAGTGTCAAGTGCATTTTACTTACCTAGTGTATGTTTATGTTATAATTTTATTGGATTTATAGAACCTTTTCAAATGAACTTTTGGCATGGAATTTGTAAAAAATAGTATGTGTTCGTGTTCGATTTTACATGATATTATATAGAATCTGTTCCAAGGTCTTGTACTGGCCACATCAGATTTTTTTTGCAAGTTTAGTACAGCAACATTGTCCCTCCAGTTTTTGACACTATACTTGATTTTATGATGCGGATTTACCGTAATACTGATTCCACAAACATAATTCTGAGCCGAAGAGCAGTAGAAAGAAGTCACAGGCAAATAAAAGAAGGAAGTGCTGTTTTTTAAAAAGTTTTTTCTAATAGTCCCATGAGACGTCATTGACGTTTACCAACACATAATTACGTTCATTTTGTATCTATATAGATTATTTTGTTTGAAATAATACTTTTATAATTAGAAATAATAAACCAAAACGAGTTGCTGCACCAAACTAGAAAAAACCATTTTTATCGTTTTTTTTTTTTCACAAGTCGGCAAATAACTTTCTTTGCACTAAAATTCACTAGAAAGAAGTTATAGGTAATAAACTGAAAAAAGTGCCGATTTTCGGTGGTTTTTAAAAGATGGTGGCGGAAGCGGAGGAGGGGAGATTGTGGAAATTTGGATTTATCACTAACCCAGCATCTTATACAACATAACAAAAATTCAGAACTACCCGACCTTTTGTAGGGTAAAATGCTTCGTTCACTGGACTAATGAGTTAGATCGTTATAGACATAAATTGACAGTTATCAATTCTGAACCAACCAGACAATATTATTAATCTGTAGCCACTACTTCCCCCGGGTCCAACTTCTAAACAAAAATGTAATAAACACAATACAAATAATGGGCTTAATAGAAAACAATTCAGGGAAAATTATACGGCACATAATTTAATAAATCGTAATAGTTCAAAGTTTGGCTACTTTCTTCTGTATTACTAATATTTCAAAAATGTTATCTAGTGGAATTACTCGAACGTAATAAATTTTCTAATTAAATGATCAGACTTATCAATTATCAGTTTGTAGATTTGCAGGAGATCTATAAGTTTCAGTCTTGAAATTAAAACAAGATTAATAATCTTATAAGTACTTACCTATAACAAAATTCTAAAAAATAATTTATTATTTTTCAATTAATCATAATGATCTTGCAAAAAGACGTCGGATACGATAAACAAGTGCTAATACTTTCTCACAAGAAAGATAAACATGATATTGCATTACTACATATAAATGCATTATGTTATTAATGACTGTTTCAAGGAAGCTTATAAACATTACGTACAACCTTATTTTTTATATTTATACTATCAAAATGATATCGAGAATTTTAACTCTTTTGTTGCCCAAGTAGTTAACGTACAGTTCAGTAAAGTGTATCAATCCACAAGATCATGAACGGAATCTATAAATTTTACGTTTTTTTTTTTTGTAAGTTTTTGCATAGGTATAACATATTTTACTAGGTACTTATTGTAATAAGCATTCATACCTATGTACGTTTAACAAAAGTTTTTTCCATTATAGGTTCTATCCAAAAATCTTTACCTTTCTTGATATATATATTTGGTATAGGCTGGGCTAGAACGGTGCTACCGCATGAGGCTTCGGACTTCCAAAGGAACTGATGTGTTTTGGCTAAACAAAAGAATATACATAATCTACAATCTAAGTCAGAATGCATAGAATTTTTCAAAACGTTACACTATTTATAAATAATATAGGAAATATGTGCAAAAGAGAAGTAAAAGGAAAAGGCAGAAGATTTAGATTGCAAATGAGTCTATCCCTAAGTAAACTTTCATACATAATTGGAGTAGTATTTTATCGAAACTATTATACAGAGTACACAATCAATAATTTATTGATTCCTGCAGTATCCATAACATTACTTATATATATATATATATATATATATATATATATATATATATATATATATATATATATATATATATTATGTTACAATACATAAGTGTAAAGTAAATTTCTAGATATTAACACATCTGAGTCAAAGTTTTATATAAAATTATTCACGGATTTTACGACAAAATAAATGCAGTTTATTATTATATAATCTCGGCGTTTAGAATCAGAAGTTTTTGTCTGAACGAATAACATTAATCTACAAATAACTGTAAAGAAGAAACTCAAAACTAAGTTTATTTATATTATATATTTATTTAACTTTCTTTGCCTTTTTGTGATGAATACTGTCTCTTTTAAGGATTATAATAGAATAATAGAAAATAGTATACTGTTTCAAGATATACATCTTATACAATAGTGGTTGGCAAAGTGTTAATAAATATACATATATTATTTATATATCTACATTTACAATCCAAATGAAAATTTATACCAATAAACTATTTAATAATATAACTAGTAAATTGACTTTATTATTTATATAAATATCCAGCCAATGTTTAGGCAAAAAGAATTATATAAATTTAGTATTTAGTAATATAATTAATAACATTTTATATAATATTATAATCTTATAATCCCTCAGTGGACTTCAGTTTTTGCGTGCTATCTAAACTTATTTGTTTCATAAAAACACCAAAAAAAAATCTGATGTGGCCAACACAAAACCTCCCGCTACTTAATTTTTACATACATACATACATACATAAAATCACGCGTTTCCCACTTAGTGGGTTAGCAAAAACCCAGAAACAATACTAACAATAAGAAAAGGGATAAGAGTAGGAGCTCAACTGACTCACTTCACTCTTTAACAACATTCTTCTTTCGCCTTGTCCACAATCATCATAGCATTTATGCATAAGAACATATTAAAGTGACCGATTTTCGGTAGCGAATAACCGCATCCGGACCACAATAATAGTTACGCAACAATCATCCTTCGCCACACATTCTTATCCATTTTTATTAATTTAAATACATACTTACGTATTTACTAACGCTGCAAACTGTTCCATTGCATAAAACTATTGATTTATTTACTATTTTCTTTTTAAAATGTCACTGTTAATAATTTGAAGTGATTAGTTTTTTGACAGTGACATTTACTGTCAGTTACATTCATTTGAAATATGAACTGTGTAACAAAGGAATTGTGTTTATCTTAGGCTTCGGGACTAATAAAAAAACTTATTTTAAAATTTATCTGCAAAATATATATATATATACAGTGTGTCCCATTTAGAGGTGCCACCATTGGGATCTCGAGAACTATAAGAGATACGATGTCGGTTAAATGGAACTTTTTGTGCACCTTTGGGAGGACATCTCACATGGGCTTTTGTTTTTCCAAAAATTCTCATAGGACACTAGATAATGACGAAAAACTGAATATTGTTGATTTTTTCTTTCTCAAATAACTTCTAAACTATTAATAATTGAGAAAAACGTTTCAAATATAAAAGATAGATATTTTTATTAACTAACCAGTGGCGTACGAAATAAATTTTCATGTCCGTAAATTTTCGAGATATAACACAAACTTATATTTTTTTAAATGGAACCCATATCTGATTTTAGTCTCAAAAAAATCAATATTTTTTTCTCTTTTCAATGGTGTAAGTGTTATTATGTTTTATATTTGTTTTGCGCCTAAAATTTAATTTTTCTCTTTATTTTCCTGAATTTTCTAATTATTTCCCAAAAAGACATCATTATTTTTATTAATTATATTGTATTTGATCAAAATAATTTGTTTTATGCCTTTGTTATTTAATATTTTCATTCTAGACTCATAATTACAAATTACACTATGATGTGCCAAGGGCGACCTGATACAAATTATTATAAAAATTAATTTGATACGAATTTTGAGCAAACATTTTTAAGGAAATAAATTATTTAAATACAAGGAGTATTTCCAAATAGAAATCTACCAATATTTTCAAAATAATTGTAAATTTAATACAAAATAAGGAAAAAATAATAATTTTTGAAGGCAAAACAAATATAAAACATAATAACCCTTACATCGTTGAAAAGAGAAAAAAATATTTATTTTTTTGAGACTAAAATCAGATATGGGTTCCATTTAAAAAAATATAAGTTTGTGTTGTATCTCAAAAATTTACAGATATAAAAATTTATTTCGTACGCCACTGGTTAGTTAATAAAAATATCTATCTTTCATATTTAAAACTTTTTTCTCAATTATTAACAGTTTAGAAGTTATTTGAAAAAGAAAAAATCAACAATATTCAGTTTTTCGTCATTATCTAGTGCCCTATGAGAATTTTTGGAAAAATATAAGCACATCTGAGATGGCCTCCCAAAGGCTCATAAAAAGTTCCATTTAACCGACATCGTATCTCTTACAGTTCTCGAGATCCCAATGGTGGCACCTCTAAATGGGACACACTCTATATATATATATATATATATATATATATATATATATATATATATATATATATATATATATATATATTAATGTATTCCTGTAGAAAATTCAATAATCTTTAATTTTCATAAGACATAAAATGCGAAAAAATGGCATTTAATGATATTTTTTGAAGAAAAATCATTATGAGCTTCGGGTAAAGTGCCATTTCCGGCTATCTGATTTACACCAAAATCTAATGGCTTCTTTTCATATTAAAATAGGATAGAAATGCAAGGTTTCAGAATTTTCTGAATGATAGTATTTGAGTTAGAGCGAAGACAAAATCCCTACACATACACACACACACACACACACACACACACACACACACACACACACACACACACACACACATACACACATACAGACATCATCGTGAAAATGTTAAAATTGGATTCTAGGGACCTTAAAACGTGGTCATTTACTAAAATCTCGATATGTAATTTTTAGCACGATCCCTATACCTTCCTTACCAAGGGTAGCGGGAGGTAATATACAGAAATTGAAATTACGTTCCAAAATTTTTACTTAATTATTTATATAAATAATCCAGCCAATCATTTAGACAAAAAGGAATTATATAAATAAAGTATTTAATAATAAAAACTTATAAACATTTTACAATTACTTATACAACATTATAATCCCCTAAGAGACTTTAGTTTTTACATTTTATGTATCTAAATTTGTTTATTTTATAACTAAACCAAATAACACAGAAATTGATTTTTTTTTATTTATTTATTTAATTTATTATTTTTATAAATAATCCACTAATCATTTTGACGAATAGAGTTATATAAATAAATACTTTATATTAAGCCGGGTTTACATTGGTATAGTAATTGGGTTAGTTGATTGTACCAGTAACTTGCAAGACAGTTACTAACCTAGTGTAAACCCTACAGGACAGTACTTGTACCAGTACTTACACAAGTAATCAGGACAGGTAAATAGATAGCCTCCCAGGCTATCTTCTTACCACTTGCAAAGCTACTGTTCTTTACCCACCAGCGTATTTGACACTAGCCTACCGGCTTGTATGTCTACTATACCAATGTAAACATTTGTTCGCTACTGTATTTGTAAGCTAATGCCAGTAAATTTCTGTTTTGTATAGAGTTGAAGTGTGTACAGTTGCCGGTGTTTTTGATTAAGAGATTTAAAAAAAAAAATTAAAGATGGTCTGAATGGGAAACAATTAAGTTTGTGGAACTTTATCGGAATTACCTGATCCACACTCTTTTTGAATGGCATTTTTCTTTCTCAATCTCTCTAATAAGTTCTTCAATCACAATTTGTGTAATTCGCACATATATTTCTTTTAACTTTTTGTTTCTATTATGACGAGAAATTGTATACATCCTCTCGATGTGATAGCCTAACTAGTACAAGTGGACAATAATACTTTTTAAGTGTAGACATCCACTGTCTTGTGTCGGAGACAGTAGGCTAGCAAGGGTAGCTACTAGTACAAGTAACTTAGCTTAGGTACTATACCAATGTAAACCCGCCTTTATAACAATAAAAAAATTAAGGATTATAGTAGAAATGAAATAATATTTTGTATATACATAATTGGAGATTCACGGGCTTGGCGTGAAGCTTGAAAGCTTGAAAAATCAAGCCAAGCCTGTCATTCAAAAAAGCTTGATTTTTCAAGCCAAGCCTCTGCTTCATCAAGCTCAAACCATACCAAGCTTAACATTAAATAAAGTTTGAATTTTCAAGCCAAACCAAGCCTTCCGCTATCAAGTAGCTTGGTCAAAAACAAGCTTTTTCAAGCTTAGTAAAATACAAAATATATTTTTACTTGTCGTACATTTTTGTATAATGATTGTATGGTTTTAGTCTTTATGCAATGTTCTTGTAAATTGCAAAATATCGGTCTTTACAATTAAAAATCTTTGTACATATTCATAAAATACTTATTATTATAAAGTTATAAGTATTTTATATAATGTGTGTATGTATTGTATACATAAACTATCTAATTAAAAATTAAATTCTAAGCATACAGTTTTGAAATATAAGCTTGAATATTTAAAATGAGCTAATTTTTTTTTAATGTATGATTATATTTTACAAGTAAAATAAATAATTCCTTATTCAAGTACCAGGCACCAAGTTTTAAGATATAGGCTTGAACTATCAAATTGAAAGATTATTTGATTTATTTGCCAATTAAATGTTGCAAAAAATATAATATTCAGTGCAATTGCACCAAAATCCCTACCTACCAGAAATGTTTGAAAGTCCCTTTGTTCAGCAGTGACCTTGTTATCAGGGAAAATTCAAGGTTACAGAAACATTTTAAAAGAATTTCCACAATACATTATCGTTAAGTTTTTTATTTATTTATCTCTTAAAAATTAAATAATTTATATAAAATGTTTATCAGGATTATGTAATAAGTTTGTAATGAACAAATTATTTTAAAAGACTAATTGAAAACAACTGAGTGTAATTTCGAAACAGGGTTTATAGAATATCTCAAACCATGGTATTCAAATAAAACGACTTCAAATAAAGGTTTTCCATTATATTTTAGATTTCTTAAATCGGTAATTTGAAAACCATAAGCTGAGTATGAATAAATACTCAGGTAATTATTCTACTTACAGGAACCATTAAAAAACTTGTCATTCAAAACTTTTCAGTTATTTCAACTATGAAACATATTCCTTTTCTTAGATTATTTTTTAAGAAACCGAATTTCGTATGAAATTTGTTAAAATGATTCTAAACCCTCCACGAACTTGATAATGATTTGATATGAATATGATAATATATTTCGGTTTTACTTAACGGCATATACCATTACCTGTTTGTAATTCAAAAGTTTCCTGGTACTTTAATAATGAAGCATACTCCTTTTCTTAGATTATTTTTGAAGTTTCCAAATTTCATGTGAAATTTGTTAAGATACTTGTAAACCCACCACCTTCCTAGTATTTTATAGGTATTTGAAATATACTAATTTTCTTTAAACAACTTTTAACAAAAACAAGCTAATAAACCTATACTCGATTCTCCTAAAGAACTGATTATCGACCATGGTCAAATATCTCAAACATACTTTATATGTATTATATACTCATATACATACACATAGGTACACAATTCACACAAAATACACATACATATAAGTATTATTTAATTTTATTGTAAAAAGTTTAGGTATGCATGTGTATGTAAGTTATATGTAAATTCCAAGAAAATAGTCTTTTTACCTGACCTGGGTTTCACATTTCAACCAGACTTCAACTCTCTTCAGTTTTATTATAGTATCTGTTCGTTTCTTACCAAAATTTTCAGCACTTTATGACCCTTTATTTGCTATGTCTTTCCCAGGCCTTTCTAAATAAATAATCTTTCTACATTTGTGCACTATTATTATTACTTATTATTTTTTAGTAACAGTACTTGATTGGTTGTTGAAGAATAATAAGGGTAAATACAATGAAAAATTTTTAATTTCAGAGTATAAAAAATATCTTTTGATTTCATTTACAATATTTTTGAATTTTGAAGATAAAAAATACCAACTCTTAGTCACTTTCGATAAAGTGCACATTTTTCGGAGTACGCGACTGCATGTCGACTCACAACTGGGCGATGGTCAACTGGACGATAGTCAACTGGACAATGGTCAACTGGAAGCCACGACATATAGGTGATGATCGATTTGGCTACATAAACTTTAAAAATTTATTATTATTTACAATGTAACATAAACATTCAACTGTTTAATTAAGGCTACATTATTAACGCATTACGTGATTACTAATGCTCCTGTGATATATATGTAGATGTCAAATGTACGATTTAACAAAAAAATATTAAAATTTACAAATATACCAACATAGTTATTACAAATTCTCTAAAATCCTCCCTAGAAAACCGAGAATTCACGAATTTTCGACTACACACACACACACACACACACACACACACACACACACACACACACATATATATATATATATATATATATATATATATGCGAAATAATACTGAAAACTGAAATACAGGCTATTATTTTTTTACCTCCCGCTACCTTAGGTAAAGGAGGTATAGGGATCGTGCTAAAAATCGCATATAGAGATTTTAGTGAATAAGCACGTTTTGATGTCCCCAGAATCCGATTTTAACATTTTTACAATGATATCTGTGGGTATGTATGCGTATGTGTATGTATCTGTGTATGTGTGTGTGTGTGTGTAGTGTTGCCACAAGACCAAGACCGGTCTTGGTCTTGGTCTCGTCTCGTCTTGGTCTTGTCGAGACGAGACCATCATTTGGTCTCGACTAGAAAAGTCGAGACGAGACGAGACCAGTATCAAGTCTTGTCGAGAAAGTCTTGAGTCTCGACAAGACTCTCGACTTCAGTTCAAAGGTATTTTTTAAAACATATATTCTAAAAGTGCTTCAAAAATTGAGAATATTGCTGTAAATACTGTTCGAAAATTCATATAAATAAGAGAGATATTAATTTTTCAAATTTTGTAATTTTCTACTTTCATAGTTGTGTTCCAAAAACATTAATTTATGTAAATATGATGTATTCCTTATTCATCTAAATAATCCAAATGTAACTTTTAAATGAATTTACAATGTAGGTGGGATAAAATGAAAGAAATATAAATTTAGAATTCTTATGTTATTTTAATGCACCAATATTTTAATTAAATTAAAATCAACCTTTGTTTTATAATATATATGTTTTATATGTATAAATATGTTAATTTTAATTTATTTTTTGATTAATTCTCAATTAAAATATTGGTACAACTGACTATATCTTGGAAAATATTTCCAATTTTCAAATAGCACAAAAGTTACATTTGTGGTGCATTCTCCACGTTAGCAATGTACTTCAGTTTTATTTATTAAATTAATTTATTATAATAAAGTAACGTTCCCTTCAAATATACAGTATTTTTCATTTTTAAAGAATCTATTGTGATTCTTAGAATTTTACGGAAATGCAGACAAAGATTTTACGATCCTAGGGAAATTCCCGGTCTGTGTCCCGATTTTAAAACAACCATATTGTACTTGTTCAACGGACGTACTTCTTATTCGCCTAAATATTTCACTTCATTCAAACATGAGAATACATATTACATATAAAAATAGGAATATATTAAATGCAAATAATGTAAACTATTAATACTAACAAATTAGTTATATAATTATTTTGTAGAGAAATAGTAAAAGTATAAAAACGATGATTTAATTCTTCTCAAACTTTGTATCCATAATTTATGTAAAAATACTTTTCCTGCGAATTAAAATAAAACATTTTCTAGTGTTATCATTAAATGCCAATAAAAAAATTATGGTATCGTATATAAACAAAAATTTGGAAAATATGTACTTCAAAAGATAAAAGTTTATGTATCTATTATGTGATGTATAATGAAAGTAAAACTTTATCTCAATAAAGTGAAATGTAAGGGACATTGTTAAAATATGTAGTTACATGTATAACTATTTGGGAAATTTGGTATCAGACATTCTAAGAAATTGGTATTAAACATTTCTCGTAAAAACACGTGCAAAATACAAGTACACTTTCTTCGCCCGGTGTCGTTGGTCATAAAGGCCTTTGTTTTCTTTTCGGCGTATTTTAATCTAAGGTTCAGTTCAACTGGGTATTATAAAATACTGGAATTAGGGATATCCTTGTACTGGGATTGTAATTCATAATTTTTTGTTCATTCATATTTTCTTATTTTCAGCTTCGTTGATAAAATTGTTGCCAGAATATAATTAATAAAAATAAGCATAATGTAAAGATTAGAAAAGTTTGTAAGGAAGTGATATTTTTGGAAAAATCATTGCTTTGTCCCCCATCCCTTAAGTTTTATAGTCAGTATGATCATCATATAACGTTACCTCAAAACATAACTCAAGGTCAAATTTTTGAAATAAAACAGCGGTTCTCAACATGTAGTACACGTACCAGGGGATACGCGAAAGTCTAAGTTTTAGTTATCTACTTATTCAATATATATTTACAAAAAAATAAAAAAAATAGCGAAAGAAGTTACTTTTTTGGGGATTTTTATCCATTTACTTACTGCTTCATTTAAACATATACATATCTATTTAACTATTGCTAATAATAGAAATGTATTCTGTAGTTAAGGAATTGAAATTATATATTTTATGTTTAGTAATGATAAACAACACTCGATATATACGTATATTTTCATATTAATTGTTTGAAGAGCTCAAGTATCAAGTTGATGATATTCATGGAAAACTTATTAATAAATATCTCAAATATTATTTGGAATTTTTAAATCGCGATTGCACTGCTGTTCTTAGAATTTTATGTACTATTAGATACGATTATTAAAAAAATTATTAATGGAGGCAAAGTCGAGAGTCTTGTCGAGACTCGAGACGAGACGAGACTGACATCAAGTCTCGTCTCGACAAGACCAAGACGAGACCACTCTAGTCGAGACCAAGTCAAGACCAAGACGAGACCGACCCCAAGTCTCGTCTCGTCTCGACTTCTGGCAACACTATGTGTGTGTGTGTGTGGATCCTGTGGACACTATTACTCAAATACTATCAATCAGAAAATTTTAAAATTTTGTATACCAATTCTATACTAATGTGGGAAGAGCTCATTATTTTTTAGTATATATCAGCTACCGGAAGTATCATTTTTTCAAGCTTTCAACAATTTTTCTTGTAAAAAATTCATTGAATATAATTTTTACTTAGGGTAGCGGAAGGTAAAAATCGTACAATCGAGATCTCGAATTTCTACTATCGTTTCGTCGCGAAATATCGAGACGAGAATAAGTTTAATCTCGTCTCGAAAATTCGAGACGAGATCTCGAAAATGCTAGATCTCGCGGCATCACTACTAAAATTACAAACCGCTTTCAGAAAAAAAAATAAACACAGTGGAGGATATTTCACTTTAAAACAACAATATATCAGGAACGTTTATCAGGACTTGTGAAAGTGAATTATCGAAAACCGTTGATTTTTTAGAAAGTTTAGCAACGGAAAAGACCAGAATAAAATGTTAATGTACTTATCAAAACTGTAATTATTTGTTTCGTTATCTTTTGTCTTTCTTTGCTTAATTTTTGTTTCTAAATTGTAATAGGATCTTATACAATACATATATCTATATCTCAGCCGGCTTTATTAAAGATTCTGAAGATTTCTCAAAACATATTGACTTTATCTATTTATATTTACATTTCACACTACTTATCAAATAACAACAATGAAGATCCTTGAATCAGTGGCCATGAACGTCTCTTGCCATAAGACATTTTTCTTCTAGGCTGGCAAATATCAAAGTATTTTTTTCAAATGAAATATATCTGTTTTCAGCGTGTAAAATAATAAATTCAGTGTTCACCTTGGTGGTCTTGCAATGCAAGTATTTAAATGAATGGAACAATACATATATCTTTGGCGGTATAGATGGCTGACTTACACGCTATACTTATTATCTACCTTTGCATGCATGCAGATAAAATACTATGTAGAGGAAACATTATTTCAACTCAGAAACAGATAATTGTTGTATTATTCAACTATGACAGCTTTTAGTAGTACTGGAAAAGTACAAGCATATTATAATTTACACTAATCATATTGTTATTTTGGACAAAGCTTGTATCTCATTCTCAATATCTCAAAGTATTTTTAAAACAGCAAAGCGTTTATCAAATTTAACAACTTTAGATGCGTCGTTTTCTCTTCTCAGTTATCACTGAACTTTGTCAAGCACTGTTATTTCATATTTTTATTTAGCACTTCTACACGATTAAAGATAGCGAGCTCCATCATAATAATTTATATTGTGATAATGTTTTAAATGTTACAGGTTCAGGTTACAGGACGCTAAAAAAAGATGTAGTTTATTGAAATTTTCAGTAAATGCTCTTATTTAATATTTTTATTTAGGTACCACTTATTTATGATAGCGACCGTACAGTGAACAACATTTAATTTAATTTAAATTTAAAAATTATGGGGTCCCGTGGCTGCTTGCCTGAGTGTCTGGTCGCAAATCTGGGGAACCGGGTTCGATCCCGACCGACGCCAAATATTTCGAATTTTAAGTGGCACAAAAGTGATCCCTGTGGTGTACTCTCCACGCCAGCAATGAGTACCCGTGAGGTGACGCCTGGTAGGCGCCCGCACGGTACAAATCCGTCATCATCATTACCGATATCTGGGACAAAGCAGAATGTGTCTAACTGAGAAATGGGTAATATGCTGTGATGATGATATATATTTAAATTAAAAATTGCCTTTTAAAATAACCAAATGTAAGGTAATTAATTAGGTAATAAACGAAGATAATGATATATTCAGGTACTCGAACCAAAAAATTTTGGGTTTCGCTTACTGTTAACGGTTTTTACATTGATAAAAATTCGGTTTCGGTTATCAATAACGGTTTTTTAAAATTATTATAATGGTTTTTGTTTCGGTTAAATAAATAAATACATTTCGGTTGCGTTACTAGGGTTTCATCAAGTCAAGTAGCATGATGTTTTTGTAAATTACTTGACTTGACTTGAAAATCAAGCTTTTCAAAAATTCATAACTTGACTTAACTTGATTTTCTATCGTGACTACTTAACTTGATCAAGTAATTTCAAACAAATTCAAGCTACTTGACAACGAACCGATTATGTACGAAAACGCCCGAATCAGTAGAATCGTAACCTAGCTGTGTATGATTTGAAGTCCTAATCATTATTAATAAGATAACTGTAGATGGTTAAACTATCGTACAAAAGCCCAAAAATTAAGATTAATAATTGGGACTTCAGATTTTGTCCACATATTCTCGGGTCATTCTGGTACATATTCCAATAAGAATGGATTTTTTAAACCTCTTAATATCTCGGAGAAAAATGTGCCAAAACCGAAAGTTATTTAAATGTGGGAAAGGACTTTATGAAAATGAAATGTAGTCTTGAAGAACTTCTTGATTTTTCTGGTAATTAAAAAAATAACTACTTGATTTCTTCAAGTAGGTAATTAAAAAATAACTACTTGATTTTGAAGTACTTGAAATTGTAACTACTTGACTTGACTTGACTTTCGGCTACTATTACTTGACTTGAGCTTGGCTTGATTTCAAGTCAAGTCAAGTAACTTGGATATCAAGTCAAGCCGTAAACCTCTATGCGTTTCGGTTCCGGTTTTTTCGGTTACGGTTAAAATTAAAAATTTACTTAGCCTTTATTTTTTTGCAACAGAAAAAAATACATTTCGTAATTTATAAAGTAATAACATTTTAATTTCTCGTTTTATTAACAACTTGTAGTTATACAAGTATTTCGGAATTCAATATTCGAAAAGAATTTGTTAGTAATATAAATAAAAGAATAAAGTTAAGTACTTTAATTTTAAGAAGTGATCTAAAAATAAAATTTCCTTTTCAAAATATACAATACTTAACTATCAGTTAAAGTTTTCACAGTAAAGTTCTAAAGTTTATTTTTGCAACATTCATTAAATACTTACATTTCGTAAATTATTAATATTTTAATTTTATTCCAAAAGTAAATAATACGTAAACTAAAAGAGTGATTGATTTATAATTGCGTAAAATAAATAAAAAATAGCAGTAAATGCCTTTAAATTTTTCAAATAAAAAACTAGTTTTTATGAATTTGAATCGAATGCATGCAAAGTATTTCAATGAAAAATATTGCAGCATAATAATAAAAAAACCCATTTGTCAAAACTTGTTTACACTCTACAAAATTGCAATACAAAGAATATTATGATTGCTTGCTTGTTATTTACGGTTTACTAATAGTTATTTACATAATCAGTTATGGGGGAAGAGAGATCATCATAAAACTGGTAAAACCGTATTCTAGGGACCCTAAAACGTGTTTATTCATTAATAACTCACCACTGAATTTTTTGCCCAAAGACAGTACCTTCCTTACCTAATGGTGACGGAAGGTAAAAAGATATTAAACAAACTTTAGTCATTGTAAAATTATTAAAATCGAATTGTAATTTCTAAGATCGAAGACCTCATAAAATGTATTTTATATGTCTAGGTCTAGAATAATATAAATATACATTTAACAACTATTAAATTATTGCAATGACGCTAATAAAATAGTAATAAAATAAATTCAAATTTGCATATACAAACATAATGGAAAATAGATACATGCTTGTAATAACAAAATCATTTACATGGAAAAATCCGTATTACGAACAACCTTTTATTCGTGTTTCCACTTTTTCAGTAAAAGTGACATTTAATTCCATAAGGCGTAATACCGACTATAATATTTTCTATTTAATACTGTGGAAGAAAATGATAAACTGTGTCGTATATTTTAAATTTTATTTAAATCAATATTTAATATTCAGTTTATCTATTTTTAATAAATATATAAATAAAACATTAATTTTATGGTACGTCTTAGGGTTTTCCATTGCACATTCGGAGCTTAAACAAGCAATAAAGTGTAATCTAATATATTACTTTCATGTACAATGTGTGCAAACTCTTTAACATAAGTAAACAAACCAGATGATTCACTAAGCACTATTTCTGTACCAATTGATGAAATTCTTAGTAAATTTAGTTTGTTTTGATTAATATGCTATAATAAATATAGTTCCTTAGTCATAGTTACAAAGATAAATTTATATAAATCACTATCGACATGAAATAGTTCCACTGTTTGAATATCATATTTGTAGAACATATTAATTTTTATTGAAAAATCAATAAAATGGCAAATTCTGCATAGAAAACCTTGGATGTGTTATCTTTAACGATTCACCTGAACTATTATTTATAAACAATTTAGATTAAATGAATTTTTATTAATATTAATATTTATTAAACATATCTTTTAATTTTAAGCTTTAAATAATAACAGTTGTTTTGTTATATATATATAATAGTTATTATAAAATCTTTCAGAATTCATAATACAGGTTGTTTTTATTATTATAAAGTTATTTGTAGATCATGGCAAAAAAGTAGCAGATTCATGATTCATTGTCGTGGAGACTGTTCGATCCCGAAAATTTGTGATCGAACTTTTATCCTCAATTTAAATAATGGCACCAATGTAACTTAAATATTAAACCTGGGTTAAATTGACAACATTGCATCGAAATAAAATGTCAAATGAATAATATTATATTGATGTTATATTTTCGATTTGCATTTTTTTGTCTAAACCTTGCTTAAAATTTAAGCCTTGTTGGTGCAACTGGGTATTCATCCGTCATTTTAATTTAAAAATAAATATTATTCTTCATTTTCTTATAATATTATAATGAAATATTAGTTGCTCGATATGATATAAACAACCATCTACCACCGCATTCGCGAGTGCTTACACATAACCTTTCGATATTTTTTCGCAGCCCTAAATGCCAAGTATTTAAATGTAGCAGTAAATCTGCATTTTACCGACATAAAAAGTAAAACTTGATTACCTAGTAAGTGTCAATAATGACCCATGTGGAGCATGGGCCAAGAATTATTCTTGATTTAGTAATAATGTTCTGCAGTAATTGAGAGGATTAACAACATTCTGCTGTACATTAAAGTCATCATATCATTTTGAAAAGTTGTAAATAATGAAACATGAACAACATTTACAACTTTAAAGCCTTGATAACCGCTTGAACAATGTTAAAAATTATGCATTATGATAATGATAGGAAAAAAATGTGTCTATTCACATAACACATTACAAATGTTTAAGCTAGTTTAACTCATTGTTAAATTTTGACATCCCTATGATAAATTTTAAAATATTACAATGTAGAAATTAAATAAACTGTGTGTAAGTACATTTTAAATTAAATATGTGTTGAGTATGCATACAAAACAGACAATGTAATTGATTTATATACTGTCATAATATTTGTAAGTTTTTCGTCAAAATTTAACATGTTAAATTTAGCAATAAATTTAATTTTTATGAAACCGAGCATTAGAATACTTATTCTTGTTAAAGGATGATATATAGTAGGACAAAACTACAAAAATGTTTTTATGTTCAGGGTTCTTGTTTCAGTTTGGATCGTGGCCAAATAGAAATTCAAGCCTATAGCTTACACAAACAAAATTATTTAAACATATACTTTTATCTTAAATATAATATAGAAATACATAACAGTTCATAATTTAAATAAGGGCGCACATATTGAAAATATGTATATCGTATATATCATGAAAGCACTAAAAAATTAAATGATACTAGTACATAATAGTATGTATAACAAATAATAAATTCTGCAGTACTGATTATGTATTTATTTATGTTCTAGATGCTGAGGCAATGTAGATGATCTGCAGTTATATTAAAGTACCGACGCAGACTTAACTGCCAATTTGTAATTTGGTTCTCAAAATTTCATTCAGTCCAATTAGTTTTAATATTTTTATATGGACGTCAGGCACAACATATTCGAAACGAATATTTAAATATGCGTCCGTGATGAGTAAATTAAAAATACGAACGGAAAGGAACTTAAAAACAAACATTTCAAATAATAGGGCTATTGCAAGAATTTTTATATGACTTCTAAGTTCTAAATTTCTTCTTCTAAATTTTACAGGAGTGGGAGATTGTTTTCAGCACTAGTTCTGGGCCGATCTTTAATTGAATTATTCACGAAAACAACAATAAATTATTATTACTTTTATTACTATGAAAAGTATTGCATACACTTTATAATACTTTTTAAAAAATGTAGGCTCATTAACTATCTGATAGTTTTCTTTGTTTCATTTCATTATAACTATTGTTTTTAGCCTATAATTTTAATAAATATTGCTTTTTTACCTCCCGCTACCTAGGTAACGGAGGTATAGGGATCTTGCTAAAAATCGCATATAGAGATTTTAGTGGATAAGCACGTTTTGATGTCCCCAGAATCTGATTTTAACATTTTTACAATGATGTTTATGTACAGGGTGTTCCATTTAAGTGTGCCACCATTGCTATCTCGAGAAATATAAGACCTACGAAGTTGGTTAAATTAGCAAAGAACCACCATTTTACAAGACTATTACAATGAGCAAAAAAAAATTTTTTGGACCAGTGGTTCTCAAAATACGGGACACAACTTATTTTAAATGGGAACATTTGTTTTTTTTTAGGTTATTCGATAGAATAATAACGATTTCAACGATATGAATATATCATATACTAATATAACAAAATAACTGAGAAAAATGCATGTTAAATTTAAATTTTATTTATATCTGGCTGAAACAAGAGTGCTATGGATAGAAAACAATTGAAAAATAAACAAATCAAACAATGGTGTAACTACAATAATATTAAATTTAATAAATATTAAATTATAAAAATTATTCAAAATTTCTCCCATTCTGATTAATGTTTTCTATCCATAGCAGTCTTGTTTCAGTCAGATATAAATAAAACACATATAAATTATAAATTTAACATGAATTTTTCTCAGTTATTTTGTTATCGAATAACCTAAAAAAAAACAAATGTTCCTATTTAAAATAAGAAAGTTGTGTCCCGTATTTTTTGCTCATTGTAATAGTCTTGTAAAATGGTGGTTCTTTGCTCGTAGCTCTTATAGTTCTCGAGATAGCAATGGTGGCACACTTAAATGGAACACCCTGTATATATGTATATATAACACAAACTTATATTTTTTTAAATGGAACCCATATCTGATTTTAGTCTCAAAAAAATAATTATTTTTTTTCTCTTTTCAATGATGTAAGAGTTATTATGTATTATATTTGTTTTGCTCCTAAAATTTAATTTTTCTCTTTATTTTCCTGAATTTTCTTATTATTTCCCAAAAAAAACATTATTATTTTTATTAATTATATTGTATTTGATCAAAATAATTTGTTTTATGCCTTTATTACTTAATATTTTCATTCTAGACTCATAATTACAAATTACACTATGATGGGCCAAGGGCGACCTGATACAAAATTTTATAAAAATTAATTTGATACGAGTTTTGAGCAAAATTTTTTAACGAAATAAATTATTTAAATTCAAGGAGTATTTCCAAATAGAAATCTACCAATATTTTCAAAATAATTGTAAATTTAATACAAAATAAGGAAAAAATAATAATTTTGAAGGCAAAACAAATATAAAACATAATAACCCTTACATCGTTAAAAAGAGAAAAAAATATTTATTTTTTTGAGACTAAAATCAGATATGAGTTCCATTTAAAAAAATATAAGTTTGTGATATATCTCAAAAATTTACGGATATAAAAATTTATTTCGCACGCTACTGATTAGTTAATAAAAATATCTATCTTTTATATTTAAAACTTTTTCCTCAATTATTAATAGATTAGAAGTTATTTGAAAAAGAAAAAATCAATAATATTCAGTTTTTCGTCATTATCTAGTGCCCTATGAGTATTTTTAGAAAAATAATAGCACATCTGAGATGGCCTCCCAAAGGCGCACAAAAAGTTCCATTTAACCGACATCGCATCTCTTATAGTTCTCGAGATCCCAATGGTGGCACCTCTAAATGGGACATACTGTATGTATATATATAAAGGTGTATCAGGACTAGTGTAAAAAAAATTAACAGCATATTCCTGACCTAATTTTGAGCAAAAAATATCATATGAAGGTATGTCCAGAAACTTTTCGTTACAGAGTTACAGGCCTTTAAAAGTGCACCTCATCTAACATATTTTTATTAATAACTCTGATCTAGTTGCACTAAAATTTTGAAACTTGATACGGGGATACTACTTATTGAAATGCATATTTAAACTTTCTTTTGTTTCTGTATCTCAACCAGAGGCGTCTCATATGGGGAAATCATGAAGGTTTTTAATCCTTATTTTTTTTACCTATTGACATTTTTTCATTTTTAAATATAAACAATTACATACAATTTAAAAATACACAAAAATGTACTTTTGATGAAAATTGATAAACGCAGTAGTTTTTGAGACTTTTAGAAAATGTCACTTATCCAAAATAGTTAACAGTTAAAAATCAATCAATTTACCATAGAAAATAGAACAAAATAGAAAAGCCTTATTTTCAATATTAGTAATTTTTTTGCAAATTAAAAAAAAGTGTAAAATGTTATTGTTGGTGAATATTTAGATATGGTGTTTATTTATAGATATTGTAAAAGTAATGGTTGTCGTAGTCCAGAGAATATCGACGTGGACATCAAAGAATGAATTTGTGTGAATTTCATTGTTTCTTAATTGTTATTTATTTTTTTTGCATAATTGATTTTTTCTAAAAATTTATCAAATTTTATCGAAAGTACTTTTTTTGTATATTTTTGTATTGTATGTAATGTTTTATAGGTGAAGTTGAAAAAATGTTAGTAGATCAAAAAATAACGATAAAAACCTTCATGACTTCCCCATAAGAGACGCCTCTGGTTGAGATACAGAAACAAAAGAAAGTTTAAATAAGCATCACAATAAGTAGTATCCTCGTATCAAATTTCAAAATTTTAGTGCAACTAGTATCAGAGTTATTAATAAAAATGTGCTTGATGAGGTGCACTTTTAAAGGCCTGTAACTCTGTAACGAGAAGTTTCCGAACATACCTTCATATGACATTTTTTACTCAAAATGATGTCAGGAATACGCTATTAATTTTTTTTTATACTAGTCCTGATACACCCTGTATATATGTATACAGGACCCTGTATATATGTATACAGGGTGTTCCACGACTCGACCGACAAACTTATACCATATATTCCGGGGGTCATTACGATCAAAAAATGTTATACGAACTACAGGTGAATTCCTATTTATTTCGGAGATATCGAATAAAATACAAAAAAAAAGATAATTAAGTTAGCCTTGACGAATTTTTTTGACAAAATACAGTTTAATTTACTAGGAATGGTATTAACAACACACGTAATTCTCACATCTGGGCAGATCAAAACCCACACGAAACAATCGTGGTTAACCATCAACATCGTTTTTCCGTCAAAGTGTGGTGCGGCTTGTTAAATAATCACCTTATTGGGCCTCATTTTATTGAAGGACCTCTTAGGGCAGAAACTTACCTCCACAATTTGAAGAAGAATTGCCGAATTACATGGAAGATATTCCTCTGGAAAGTCGTCGTGGCATGTGGTTCTAGCAAGATGGGGCACCACCACATTTTAGAAGACAAGTAACGGCGTTTCTTAATGAAAATTTTCCAGGAAGATGGATAGGACGAGGTGGTCCTGGACATTGGCCAGCTCGGTCACCTAACTTGTCGCCTTTAGATTTTTTTCTGTGGGGTTGCCTCAAATCTCGTGTGTATAATAATGGTAAACCAAATACACGCTAAGAGTTGACTGACCGTATAGTTGAAGCTACTAATTCTCTAAAAAATAAATTGGCAGTAATTAACTGGCGACATTCTATGACTCGAAGGATAGCTGTATGTTTAGAAAATGGCGGTTCTCATTTTGAACAGTTGCTGTAATTTTATGATAATTAGCTATCCATTGATGAATAAATTTTCTTTTATCATTTGTTTTAAATTTCTTCGATATCTCCGAAACAAAGAGGAATTCATCCATAGGTCATATAACATTTTTTGATCGTAATGACCCCTGGAATATATGGTATAAGTTTGTCGGTCGAGTCGCGAAACACCCTGTATATATTGTGACACAAACGAAAGAAACGGCTACTTAACGTATCACACACATATAAGTTGAGCACCGGTAACTCACGGGTTTCGGGCGGGAGCGAAGGTCGGGGTTCGAAGAATAAGTTTGTGGTAGATAGTAGCCCAACTGACAAAATGACCCAGGCCAATGCCTGTGCAAAATTTGAATACCACAAATTTACTTTTCGGGGCGCCAACACCTTGAAAAAGGGATAAGCCTCGAGAGGTGTACTCGAGAGGAAACACAAACAAATTAAATGAAATGTTTAATTTAGAAAATCAAATTTTTACAAATTTTAAAAAGTTTTTGCAAAATAAAAAAAAATACAAAAGATATACCAGAACGGAAGGCAGTACAGGGAGTCGTGTATCTACGCTGGTGGAACACTGCGATGGCGGCACTGAGCCCTTGGCCAAGACTTGGAACAACGGACAGGCTCACCTACTACACAAATGTATTAAAGCAAAAAAATTGAAAGTGTCTACGTGACACTACGATAACCAGAGCCAACGGTTAAAAGGCTCAATAAAATTTAAACAGAATATTACTATTAATGGAAAATACAAAAATGTAGGGGTGCGATGACCCGGGGAAAACTGGAACTACAAGGTAAAGTAGTTCAGGAAATTTTACACAGAATTACTACTTTACTTTTCGACAAACAAAAAAAAAAAAATCATAAATTTTGACAAAATTTTGCATTCCAAACAAAACAAAAGAAAAATTTCATAGAATTTTGAAGCACAGGAACAGTCATTGCTAGATATGAGCTCGTGAATAAAATTAAAGTAAACCATAAAACTGTGATCATTTTACAGTTAATAAACTCTTAAAAAAATTTGCTAAAAATACAACAATCACTGCAAAGTGTAGCTACTCGAACCATAGAGACTCACGGCTACTCACAGCAACACGTGGTCCATAAAAATATTAAAAATCTCAACAATTACTTCAACAAAATCAGAAAATGTATTTCGAGTACTCACCCAACAGTAACAATTGTAGAACTCAGCAAAACAACACCAAAAATATTAATATAAAATTGGAATACAAAAGTTAAACGAAAACTCCAATCTAGCACTCAAAGTTTCTGGCTTAGATGCCAAAAAAATCTCCAAAAAGGATCTCGATAAACTGCCACGCCTCGTTTTTATAGCAAGCTCCTATCATAAAATATGCGAACTAATAACTAATTTGACGAAACGTAATAGTTCACAATAAATTTTGAAAATACCATTAAATAAAATAGTAACTGAAATAAATTCAAAATATCGTCAGTTTACAATTTAATAATAAATAAAGTAATCAAATATTTCAAGACATCGGTAATGATGATGACATATTTGTACCGTGCGGGCGTTTACCAGGCGTCACCTCACGGGCACTCATTGCTGGCGTGGAGAGTGCGCCACAGGGGTCACTTTTGTGCCATTTAAAATTCGAAATATTTGGCGTCGGTCGGGATCGAACCCGGTTGTCTGCGATAAAGCAGATTGTGGCACACTCAGGAATGGGTAATATGCCGTGATGATATATTTTTTTATTTTTTTTTTTTTAAATATTTCAACTGCGGCGACAGCGGGAACTAAACAGCAATAAATAAACTAATGAACAGTGGCTCTATCATTTCATTTAGCGCTGCGACCACAGAAAAAATTGTTCGGAGATTTTAGTGATTTTACTAAGGAAATAATTTGTCACGATATCAACCAGTGACGTTGCAAAACGTCACAATATATATATAATGGTACAATCTTCAATTCTACGATAATAGAATTTATTAAATAACTTTAAATATCAATGTATATAATAATTTATTTTTATACATCATCTTGCCTATGCTTTAATAACAATTTTGAAAATTTTAACAAATATTATTGTCAGGAAGCAATTACATTATAGCTATTAACGTCATTAGGCGATATGAGGCAAATAACGGACGCATCTGAGGTTTATAATCAGCCGAGTTCGTTATTTGCATATCGGCCGTTTGGCGTTCAAGATTTTTCTTAATAACATAAAATTTAAACATTAGGAATGATAAAATAATAATCAAATTCTTCTCTTTATGGCATGCAGAACAACTTTTTTGTTGATTTATAAATTCTCCTTGTCAACGGTACATTAAGATGCTGTTATTTTTCTAGGAACACTTGATCCTTAATTGTAAAAGACTGTTATAAAAAAATATTTTTATCTTTTCAATTTTGATTTTAGTCCTGTTATATCATAGTAACAGTATGGTATAACGAAAAAATTAATAATGAAACCGTATTAAGGAGAATGTGGTAGTACTATATTTGATTCTAATAAAATTGATGTTGTAAAAATAATATATAATAATTTTTTTTTAAGAAACTACTAATTTCGGTCGTCCAATTGTTATCAAACTCTTTTCAGCTCTTCCCATTTATGTCAGATTGAAGGATGTGTAGTTAAAGAAGTCTTAAGTATTATAGTTTTTGAGGAATTGTCCTTCCAACATCCAGACACACACAATCCATACAGAAAGACGCGTAATGAGTAAAACAAACTAATAATATTAGAAATAAACAATATTCTTAATTATTTTCAATTTTAATAAATTGTTATGTCATTTAAAAGCTTATAAAATAAGCAAAAAGATAAAAGATGAGACTATTTTCAACATAGGTTCCCAGTTAAAAAATCATTATTGTGTTATATCTCGAGAATTATTAAGTTTTCAAAAAATCTAATTACCTGCGCCATTTTATTCTACCTAAAAATGGTACAAAATTTGTTAAAACAGTTTCCTCTAACTATCATATAATAATGGAGGAAACTTTTCGTTTCGCCTTCTCAAGGTGTATTTTAAATAAAACACTGTTTTTATTACAGTTGTGGACGTTTCGAAAGACCCAAGGCTCACATCATTAGCAATTTTAAAAACGTTTTATTGAAATTTGTTTTCTACAATATAAACAATTTTAGTTGAAAGTTATATATAAGTTTTTAATAATTCTTACCTCTCTTATTAGATTATTATGTACATATTGACCCCAAAGTCATAACTGGAATGTGTTTACTTACAAAACTCCAAAAAGTGGAAATAATCCATCCCATACAACGAAACTATAAACGCCGAACTAACGAGACTTTTAAAACACAAGAACATCAATGTAAAAATTGCAAATACAACCTTATGCACTATTAGAATGTTATTTTCAAATTTGAAAAATAAAACAAATAATGAAGACAAAAATAATGTTATATATCAAACAAAATGCGAGAAATGCCTGATGACCTACATTGGAGAAACTTCCCAACCCCTTAAAAAAACGCATGTATCAGCATGAGTACCATTGTTGTTTCAAAAACTATAATCACAGTACCTTAGTTAAACATCATTGTGACACCGGTCACTATTTAAATTTTTCAGAGTCAAAAATTCTGGCCACTGAAAGAAATAAATATAAAAGATTATTACAAGAGAGCTTAATGATTAACTTAAATAAAAAACAATGTGTCAATAACCATACAGATTTCAACAATAATTTAAAATCCGCGGCTCCGTTGCTGAGAACGTTTGAGAGACAAAATTCCCCCAGACAACAGTAACTTTCATACTTTCATACAACGCAAGAAACACCGACAACCTGTTCCATTGCGTCTCCAATTTCGAGCTAGTAAACATGTGACTTTTTATTAAAAAGGAAATTTCTCCTTTTCAAGCTTTAATCCCTCACAAAAACAAGGTAAAAGTTATATTCAATAAATTTGTACACAAATAAAATTGAACGATAAAATTCAAAACTGAAAACATGAATGTTTTTTCTAGCATGGAGCCTGGAAATTTTATTCGCACTGCCCTCAACAACAATTCACAAGAAATCTTTTGCTGTTTCTTTTCGGATCAGAGACGTGATCAAACCTTAATCCCTCACAATATTAGGTACTATAATTTTGAAATTAAAACTAAAAAAAAAATATTCACAACTAAACGTTCACCGTTTTTTCGGTTTCCAGTTTGGAAGCGAAATTATTTCTACTTTTTGGAGTTTTGTACGTAAACACATTCCAGTTATGACTTTTGGGTCAATATGTACACAATCTAATAATAGAATTATTAAACTTATATAACTTTCAACTAAAATTTTTTATATTGTAGAAAACAAATTTCAATAAAACGTTTTTAAAATTGCTGATGATGAGAGCCTTGGGTCTCTCGAAACGTCCACAACTGTAATAAAAACAGTGTTTTATTTAAAATACACCTTGAGAAGGCGAAACGAAAATTTTCCTCTCCATACACTCATCATTCAAGGTACCAATCAAAAGAAAAATATCATAATAAATAAGATATGAGATATTTTCGAATTAAGCGAAAAACGAGTTTTTGCCTTTATCTTAGAAACAAAATATCGAAAATTCCTGTGGTGACTATTAAACTTTTCAAAAATGTGCCAATCTGCTTTGTATCGAGATTTCGATAATAATGATGATACATTTGTACCGTACGGGCATTTATCAGGCATCAACTCACGGGCACTCATTGCTGGCATGACGAGTGTACTACAGGGGTCACTTTTGTGCCATTTAAAATTATATTATTTTTGACGTTGGTCGGAGTTGAACTCGGTACCCCCAGATTCGTGACTAAATACTTAGGCACGCGGCCACGAGACCCCAATATTTTTCTCAAATAATGGCATGAAAAACGGCTTAATGCAACACCAACAAGAATTACAAGCAGTTCTACACTTAGAAAACAAGACGTATGCTCTTTTTCCAAAACACATTTTACTATTGTATCATTTATCTGTTTTAGAAGTTACACAGTTCATCACACAATTCAATCTGAAAACACTGCAAAAGGGCAGTGTGATAATAATAATAGAAAACAACGTATGTCACTTTGAAGAGAATAAATTTGTAACAAAAAAATATTTACTCACTGAAACTGCAATTTATTGTCCACGCAAACATCTACTAAAGAAAAAAACAGTTTCTGAATTTTTTAGTGTAACTTGGAAACAGAATTATTGTAGGAAGTGACTTCAATATGAAGAACACGCACTGGGGTTCTAGACTAAAAGCCCGATCCAGACGACATGGCAAATGTGAACCAATGTTTACATTTGTATAGTTGGCCATGTCGTGTGTACGGGTAACCAATGACCAACCATCACAAATTTTGGCATTGGTCGACGTTCGCTTCAGAGGCGGTAAACTGTACACACATCAAAGGAATAACCAACGTTGGCTAATACATTGGCAACTCTATCCAGACGACTGGAACGAACTTGTCTTCTAAAGTATTATTTTCATTGCATTTTGCATTCATTCAGTGGTGCAACAAGCAACAAGTAATCATGTCTCATGGTCAAAGTGAATGGTCTAATGATTTAATCTTTGATTTCATTGCACTGTATGAAAAATATCAACTTTTAAGGATCCAAAAGATCTAAATCACAAAAACAGAAATAAAATTAATGATGCCTGGAATGAAATAAGGGAACAATTAGCGGAAAATTTCACTATAGATCATTTAAAGAAAAAAAAAAAGAATCTTTAATGACAACTTATAGCTAGAAGTGATGTTCGCCTAAATTTCAAAAACTACAATAGGCATATCGTGTGGATGCTACTCATTGGCAAATGTTCATATTTGCCAAACTATAACCAACATTGGTTCATATTACATGCGCCAAAATATGCCAATTATTTGTCATGCCGTCTGGATCGGGCTTAACTACAACTAAGACGAGTCATTATTCACAGGTAAACCGACATATTGGCCACCTGAGCCAAACAAAATTCCGGATATAACTGATTGCTTTATAATTAAAAACATTTCTTCGAATTTTCTGCAAATAGAAGAAAGTACGATATGGTTCAAATTATTCTCCAATATTACTAACTCTACGCGAAAATATTATAAAAAAAATCTGTTGTGGCCAACACAAAACCTTCCGTCAATTCGATGTATTTTGTATATATCTCATACCAAAAGTTCCTTGAAAAAGATTCTGTATATTCTATAAAATTGTAACACGAACACACTATTTTTTACAAATTCCATACCGAAAGTTCCTTTCCCTATTTTATTAGGGGTCGCTGTTTCTTACTCTCCTCTTTTAATCATTCCTGTCCAACGCATCTTCTTCACACAATTCTTCCTCTCTCAAATCTTCTGCTACACAGTCCTTCCATCTTCTTCTCTTTGGAGGGACACTCTATCACATTCACACATACCTTTCTGACCCTGAACTTTCAACTTTGGTTTTGCATTTGACACTGACATCTGTCAATTAAATTTTTCTGAATTTATCTGTTGTTTCCATAATTTTAACAAAGCTGACTAATTTTTGAAAGTTAATCTCTTTTAATGTCTCTATAAATCTATATCTATTGAATATGAACGAAACTTTATAATCAAACCGTATAGAGAATAAGATATTCTTTCATATTGATAATCACAAAATGTCGAAAAATAATATTTAACTGCGTTTTTTCAAGAAAAACTGTTAAAAACTTTAAATAAGGGTACTTCCGGTGGATTAATTATAACCAAAATCTAATCAGCTCTTCATATGGATGTAAAGAAGAGGAATACGAAAGAATTATAATTTTTAGAATTGTAGTATTGGAGTTATCGTCGGAGAAAAATTTGTCACACACGGACACACACACGGACACATATACGGACACACACACGGACACACACACACACACACACACACACACACACACACACATACATACATACATACATACAGACATCATCTTAAAAATAGTAAATTCGTATTCTAGGAGCCCTAAAACGTGCTTATTCATTACGAACTCACCAACGAATTTTTTGACCAAAGACAATACCTTCCTTTTACGGAAGGTAAAAATATTAAACCAATCTGAGTCAATAAATTTACAGATTGGGAATGTTTTAAAATTTGTTTAGAACAAAAGATTAATCTAATTAATCATTGAAAAATGAACATCAGTTAAAGGAAGAGGTTGAATTATTTGTAAATAATATTCAACAACCATCGTAGGAGAATACTCCCAAAATTAGACGTATAATGGTAGGCAATAACTACCGAAAGGAAATCTGAGAGTAAATTATAGAAAAAAAGAAAGATGAGCCGTCAATGGTAGCAATCAAGAACACCACGCGATAAAATGAGATTCAATATCATCACTGAACCTATTAAAAGAAAGATTCTACAAGAAGAATGATATGCTTACTTAGAAGAACTAACGAATGACAGATCACTCAATTTAGAAATCAATCAAGAAACTGAAAAGACCAATAATTCAAAACCCTCTAATGCTCCAATACAACAAGAAGACGGAAATGGGCAAAAATTAATCAACAAAAAGCTGAATGATTTGCAAACTACTTAAAGATATTATTGCCACATGAAGAAATTAGACTTGCCACACTGAAAGAAGTTAAGAGATTAAAGAAAATATAAACCCGAAAAAGGCCCCAGACTTGACTTAATAAATGTAGAAATAATAAAATAACTCCCCAGAAAATCCATAGGAAAATTGGCCAATCTCAATGATAAGTTTAGACTAAAATGCGTCCCGAGCCTATGGAAAGTTGCAGAAGTAATAATGATCCCTAAATCAGGGAAAACACCACACTTATAAGATTAAATCCAATAATCGAGAAAAGAGAACTAATACCATCGCATCAGTTTGGATTTAAAGACACTCTACAACAGATCAAGTAAAACATTAAGAAAGATTAAATGTACTTCCCAGAAAAGCTATCAGAATGTCATTATAACTGTTGATTTTTGACACTGACATCTGTCATTTGCAAACTATGTTATAAACATTATTATGTTATAAACATTTGATTTTGTCAACTGATTTCCTTAGTGTAGTTTAGCCTCTGCGATGTATTACATCTGATTATTCTATATATTATAGCGGCAGAATTAGTGGCAGTGAGTAAAAGATTAATTGTATTATAGCAAACGTAATCGTTGACATCAAAAAATTAAGAAAATTAGTAGTAACGCAGTGGCAACGATAAAAGTTTGCAAACATTAATTTCAATAATTTTTTATAGTGAACGGTAATAATTTTTGCTATAAATTTTGTAAGCTACCGATGCCTCTAATTTTAGCATTACCGCTATTTTTTTTATTCTGAACGGGCCTTTACTTATTATTATAAAACCAGTATAGACATATGGAATACAATTGTGGGGTTGTAATAGAAAAATCATACAAAGATCCCAAAATAAAGTGCTGAGAAACATTTTCGAAGCACCATGGTAATCAGAAACACAGAAACAGTGATCTTCGTCGGGCTCTGGAAATACTAGCATTGAAAAAAAAAATCAAAAGGCTAGCCCAGAGTCATGAAAAAAAAGACTATATCAACATGTAAGTACGAAGACTTCAAAGAACTAAGCCCTTTAAGTAGTGTGTGAGTGACATTGAAAAGCAGAGCAAGTGCAGTCGAAATATTTAAGATAACCACTGGGTGAAATCTTAGATTAACTACCTACATATAGTTAGTAATATTGTTAAAAAAAATGCTCGTTGGTGTAAAGACTAAATTACAACATACTGTTATTAATGCTGGTACTATGGTTTACTCCAAGGTCCTTGGTCATCTGATGTTGACTGTAGCCCCCGTCCAATAGAGCTAATGTCCAAATAACTTCAAATTTAGACAAATATCAACCTCTATTCATTTTCTCAATTCAATTTAATGTGAACTTTGTAGCAAAATACAGAAACAGTAAATTAAATTTAAAGTATACGTAAAAACATTTTCAAACTTTTTCCTTGCCAAGAATAAGAATTGATTCTTAATTGTTCCTATTTGCATATGTCTAGATCTAGTACCATAAGTGGCCATCTGTATCCAAAGAAAATTTCATATATAAGTCTGTTTTAAAATAAATCGCGAAAATAGAAGGGGTGTGTTATTTTTTCAGGAAATCTAATTACTCTTTATTTACGAGTATATGCTCACTTCAATATACGATATAAAATGATTTTCATTGCAAAAAGTTTTAACTAACAATTATTGAATATTACAACAATATAAGATTTTACAATTTACGACCTTTTATGAGTATCATTATAATTACTTAATTATTTTGTGTTATAAGGATATTACTTTTCGATTTCTAATTAGACTAATGCATTGTACTTAATGCTTCAATTAAAATGGTTCTTCTAATTAGAAATATTGAACGTACCTAGAATAATGAAATAAATTTAAAAGTCACCTTTCATTCTCTATACGTCGACGACCCATATTTTTCTATGTCTACGTAGTGTTAATTTTTAAAATACGTAACATTAACACTTTACTTTATAGAGAGGAAAATGCCTTTAACATAAAACATGCAATTTAAATTTAAAAATATTTAATGTTTACATATACATATGTAACGAAGTTAAATTGTGATACGTAATAACAAAATTCCGAACAACAAGTGTTTTCTTCAAGTTTTAATAGTATGGTATGCGCTTAAATTGATTTTTAATTGTGATGACGATTAATTTTATGTTAAATACTAAGTAACACATGACATCAATTTCAATAACTTAAGGTCAAAGAAACTATGCCGATTTGCAAAAAGATTAAATAATTATCTATGTTCAATATAATCGTATTACGTAGGTGCATACATAAAATATTTCTCGAAAAGTATATCACGTATCCAGTAATATTTATTTTATTTATTTGCGTATAGCTACAGAGACAGACACAAAACATTCAATCATTCAAAGAAAGTATAAATTATAACACAATAATACATATACAGTAAAATAATTTGGCGTGGTGCGTACGCTATTTTATTTGTTACTAACAATAACGAAATAAAATATATTATTGGAATAAAATATGCCAGAAAACTCGTACAATGGGAACCTATTCTAAAAAATCAGCCAGCTTTACTATTATCATGGAAACAGCTGATATATTTAAATAATTCTAATTGACAGAAGTCAGTGCAGTCAGTATTTAGTGCAATTTAGATAGTGTATGTTCGTGTTATAATTTTATTGAATTTATAGAATCTTTTCTAAGAAACTGTCGGTATAGGATTTGTAGAAAATAGTACGTGTTCGTGTTACAATTTTCCTGGATATATAGAATCTTTTCCAAGGAACTTTTGCTATGAGATTTGTACAAAATACACAGAAATGTCGAAAGGTAATGTGCTGGCCACATCTGGTTTTTGTTTATAATCCTACTAATATAGACAAAATTTTGTTCGATCACTATCTTTATCAGTTTTTCTTTGATTCTAATACAAAATGGCCTCTTTCTCGGAATCAGTTGGAGGTCAGACCTATGTTGATTGATCTTTTTTACTCATTTTGGTCAATATTATATAGTCTAAAAGTTTTATCCATATAATACCATAAGTATAGAAACACCCTGTATAAAGCGTTCCTATCTCTAAAAAGTTCTCCGAAAAATATTTATTTTCAAGATGGTTGCAGATAATTGTCATTATAACTGTTATTTGGCTTCATTATTTGTGAAATGTCTTAGAGAAGAAAAAAAAATCAGATTTTATGTTAATATTAAAATACTGAATGCATGTATACATTATTCTGTCTAAAATAGCATCAATCATTTATATTGAAAAATTTATCTATTTATGGTTTATAAAATTTGACTTTTTTGTAAAATAGATTATGTATTATTCAAGTATGTACTTCGTAAAAACAAACAATAAGTTTAACATATAAAACGGGTTTTAAGTAAGGTACATACATTTGCGTGCAAAAGTTTTGAAGCAGATTTATTTTATCTCTTATAAAAGAATACAATTTTTTCTAATACTTTTACATTCACTATTATTTAGAATATGTTAATTACAATATAATTAGTGTAGTTGACATGTTTTTAAAATTTATTATTTTTGTGTTTTATAGCACAAACAAAATTGACCGTGTTGAAAATTATCGAGCCAAGTTGTTGTTCACAATTTAAATACATACTTCGTTTATATATATTAGTCATCAAATTCTCAATTTAATATTAATTTAAGTTATTGTCTAATGAAATAGTGAAATTCACCCAATTATTATTACTAAATATAAGGTGCCAAAAAGCCAAAATCATTAGCTGACAAGCCAAGATGCGATAGACTTCGTAAACCAACAAAGCAAACAGATAAAATCTGCAGCAGATTCAAAAAAACTGCTGTGTATATTTCGAAAGAAATTAGAATAGAAAACCTTGCTATGGTAGAAATGAAATGGCAGAAGACCTACATCATCAAAAAATATCCCTGAAGTAATGACGTCATATACTACTAAGTTTACATGGGATACTAATTTATAAGGCGCGAGCAGTCATGTGACTTTGTTGGTCTTTCTTGACAAGCAGATATGGGGAACCCGTGACAGAATGACAGATTGACAGCTAGTAATGTAAATGACAAACATTATAATTTTTCAGTCCAACTTTCATGATTTTCCAATTTCAGGTGGTTTATCTTATGACTTTAGTCTGCTGTTTCGTTAAAAATTAACCTTGTAATTTGGAAGTAAAAGCGTCATTTTTTGTTATGACGATTGACGAATTTTCATCTGAAGAGTCGTACGAATCGGGGGAATTTTCTTCTAGTGATGAAGATAATCTGGAAATGTTTGGCGAAAATTATTTAGAAGAAACAGTAATAGTAATCAAGTACATACATAGATGTCAAATGTCATTATTTTTCATTCCAAATTTCATGATTTTCCAATTTCATGTGATTTATTTAACTCGCCAAGTAAAGTCCACACTCCTGGTAACAAAGATACCACGTGAACTTAGAAAATCTTGAAATTTTGAATTAAAATATTTGATATTTGTAAGCTATGTACATGATTACTAGATGTCATTCTGACACGAGTGCCCATATCTTCTTGTCAAGATTTGCTTATTTGTATCTGTTCCTCTCTAAAAATACATAATTTTATTAAAAATTGATAACAAGAGAAATATTTGAAAAAAAAATACCTTTTAAACGGCTTTCAACGGAATTAATGGCCCACTATTCCCGTTCGATTCATGGTTAGTTTCTGAAATTGCTTTTTTAAGCTTTAGGCAATATTATTGTGTATGTATTGTAGTATATTAGCACAAGTCACAAATACTTAACGCAGAAACAACTGACAACCAAGTGACAATAATGACAGGATGGATATTCGATCGACATAAAATTTAATGTAAACATTGTCATGCCAACGTACGGTATAAAAATGAACTACAATTATTTCAAATAATTTCAAATTCCGTAAAATTAATTAACTTAGAAATACTTGTAAATTTCATTAATATATACGTTTCTTAATACTAGTATTTTTCTGCAAGTTATATTTCATTTTATAAAGTTTTTTCAAGCCTAAGACGTAAGTCTTCTGCCTTTTCATTTTCACCATAATGTTAGACGAAGTGTCTCGACGCCTTAAAGCAGTAGAACGCGTTAGTGTTAAAAAAACCTTTAGTTAGTAGAAGAAATAAAAAGGCGAAATCAAATTTTGCAAAACATATCAACATTGAAATGTAGTGAACTAGTGAAAGGTCAGATTTTTGGATGAATTAAAATTTTATTTTTTCGAAATGATGGTACGAAGTATATATTTTCGACGACGAACAAATGCAAGATACAATTCTATAGATATAAAAAACATTTTAAAAAAATGCACTGGATCAGAGTATATCGCATGTAAATTTGATAGACCAAGAGTTAACAGTAAAAACAAATGACACATTAGATACCAAAGGTCTGACAGCTCTTCTCATGAATGTCAAATTGAGGAAATTGCAGTTAAGTATTTTTTAAGTCTTATAGATTTGAGAAACCGTGGTTCCCACATCCACACACACACAGACAAACACACAAACACGCACGCACCCCCCCCCCCCCCCACCCCACACACACACACACATCATCATCATCATCATCATCGTAAAAATCTGGATATGCGAATTTTAGCATGATTCCAATACCTCTCTTAGCGAGAGGTAAAAACGACTTCCCTATGAAATACCACCTTTATTTTTTGATAGAAAATTAATTTATTATACATATAATCAAATTTTACAAAGTGAAGGTCGGCATATAGTCGCGTTCAACGAGCATACGTGCTTAAAGTTATTTAAAAAAATCGTCGATATTTGGGTACTGACGTCTCGTCTCATAAATACCAGATTGTTTGTTGCTCAGAATAAGTGTAAACATTATTCTGTTTTAAAATCACAGTCTGTCGTTTATGGGAGGTCGCATTATCAAAACCATGGAGGTATGAAACAAATATGGAGGCAGCTTATGCGAACTCAAATGAAGCCAACTGCTCCCCACTACCAGTCGGGACCATCTCTCATTTTGTGTCGTGTACAGTACAAAGTTTTGTTGGTGTGTTGTGCGAAGTAATATATTGTGGACTATTTTTATTATTGTTACTTCTTTATTAAAAAGGTGTTTACAAAAAATTAGAGTAGAATTCGCTAATCCAAAAATGAGGATTAGCTTAAACTTTTTTGTCAATCGGGCTGTAAATGTTTTAAAAAAATGTATAAATACAGACATTTTTTTTTTTACTTTGCATGAACATTGTTTTGAACATGGGCCCCTGAAAAATCATATAGTTCATTTAATTAAATCTATATGTCATAATTATTTTAAAGTTAGTTTGCATTTTTTAACAAAATAAAATATTGATAAATCCCAAAATATTAGAATTTGAAATAACAAAATGACATTGTTTACAAGCTACTAAAAGACTGTTTTTTTTATAATAAAAATGATCTAAATCAATTGTTTATTTTTTAATGTACTCTTATACCTTTTCTATTTAATTTAGACGTAACATATTTTATGTAGCTTAATTTTTACAAATTGTAGTGAATAAAAGATTAGTAATTATTTACTACTGTAATTTAATGTCTAGTATATATTTGAATTAACTTTTTACTATTTAATATTTCCAAATAGTTTTAAATTTATTTTCATAAGAAATATAATTATTAGTAAATCCCTTTTTTTAAAAAAAAAGTAATGATATTGTTTCAATTACATGTTTTTCGCATTTCGTACTTCAAAAATACCGCGAGATCCCCACTCTAGCTCGGGACCAATACATGTATGCGTCCGTCCCCACTAGGCTTCACTCCCCTCGCCCATAGTATCGCTTTACGCTCCCTCCATATTTGTTTCATACCTCCATGATCAAAACAGACGACGTTTATCGAGTGAAGTTAGCTACGCGTCGCTTGGCGACGAAGCAGTGTGTATCTATTGTTATGTACTCAAATTTGTGATGTATGGGGTCAAATTAGATCATTATTTTCATAAATTAAAAAATAGTTTAATAATATAACTATATAATTATATAATTATAAATGTAAGAGACAAATACAACAACCTTACGAGTTGGAATGTAATTTTACTGTGTTGGGGTGGTTCAGAAATCCACTAGCTTCTTTACTAAATATTTTTGAAGTGTTACAATTAAACAATTTTTAATAATAAATTATTCAATCAGCTAAGATGATACTTCTAACTATTAGGGCAATGTACATCACCCCTACGAGTTAGCCAGTAACTTTAATGTACAGGGCGTGGTTAATAGGGCCCTAACTTCCTTATTATATAAATTTTGAAGTGAACATTTTATTATTAACAATTGCGTATTCGCAACACTTCAAAATATTGTTATGATCGAACCCATAGATACTACCCATATGTAACACCCACAAATTAATATAAAAAAATTACCTACCTTGGTAGCAATGGTAAAACTATAACCATGAATTTATGTCCAATTCTGACCGAGCGGAGTCAAAATTGTTAGGAAATTAATATAATTTCAAAATTAGAAAAAGTATATAAAATTGATGGTTAAAACACAAAATAATTGAACTGTTATAAAATATCTGAATTGTTACATTCAACTGTTACATCCAATTGTTACATCCAAAATTGTTACGCCCAATTGTTACACAAGAATACATTAACAATAAAAATTGTAAATAATATACAAAAGAAAACCTACCTTAAGTAGATTCTAGAAGTGAAAAAAGTCTCCTGGATTGATTTAGGATCACAGGGATTCGGTTTCACCTGGAGGTAACTTCTTTTACGAAATTTTGACCCAACACCCTCGAAAGAACTTTGAAGACTACCGCGCCCGTATATCGCATAGGATACGTCGCGCTTTGTTTAGATAAAGTACAGTCGTATGATCAAATATTAAATATGAAAATAATAAAACATTTACAGTCATTACAATATATTTATTAACGAAGCTAGGGATCCTGTTAACCACCCTTGTATATTAGAATTTTTGGCTAACCTGTAGGGGTGATGTACAGGTATCTTATTTTCGATATTTACTATTCTGTTAGACTTTTTGAATAATCTCGAGATATAACACAAACTTATAATTTTTTAAATTGTAATTTATGTTGAAAATATTCTCATCTTTTTGCTTATTTTATAAGCTTTTCAATAATACATTCTTCTGTTTTACACATGAATAAAAGATGAATTAATTTAGCTCAGTAACAAAAGAAGATCGAAAATTCCTGTGGTGACTATTAAACTTTTTTCAAAAAGTTGACCCTGGAATGGGTAAATGATTTTGCTCTATCAGTAATATTTCCCGAGATACCCTAAAAAAACATCGAAAATGAGGCACCTGTACTTTACCCTTATAGTCAGAAATATCATCTTAGCAGATTGAATAATTTATTATTAAAAATTGTTTATTTGTACCACAAAAAATATTTAATAAGGAACCGGGGTGGCACAGTAAAATCACTGTCCAACCAGTAGGATTGTTGTATTTGTCTCTTACATTTATAATTATATAGAAGTTATATTCTGAAACGAGGTAATAATTTATTAAAATTTATTAAAAATATGTATGTATAGAGCTATATAATTTGGCCCCATACATCACAAATTTGGGCACATAATCTTTTATATTGATGATTATACCCATTTTTGTATCCTTATATGAAACGGCAAATACATACTACTGCGACGCGTCGCTTACTTCGCTCCATAAATGTTGGCTGTTTTGATAATGCAACCTCCCATAAACGACAGACTGTGATTTTAAAACAGAATAATGTTTACACTTATTCTGTGCAATAAACAATTTGGTATTTTTTTTTTTAATTTTAAGCCCGTCTGCTTGCTGAACGCGAATGTGTGCCGACCTCCACTTTGTAAAATTTGATTATATGTATAATAAATAAATTTTCTTTCAAAAAAAAAAGATGGCATTTCATAGGGAAGTCGTTTTTACCTCTCGCTAAGAGAGGTATTGGAATCATGCTAAAATTCGCATATCCAGATTTTAGTGGATAGGCACGTTTTAAGGTCCCTATAATCCGATTATAACATTTTTACAATGATGTCCGTGTGTTTGTGTTTGTGTGTGTGTGTGTGAGTGGGTGGGTGTGGGTGTGTGTGTGTATGTGTGTGTGCGTGTGGGTGTGCGCGTGCGTGTGCGTGTGCGTGTGCGTGTGTGTGTGTATGTGTGTGCGTGGCGCGTGCGTGTGCGTGTGCGTGTGTGTGTGGATGTGTGGATGTTGAAACCGCACGGTTTTTCAAATCTATAAGACTTAAAAAATATTTAAATGCAGTTTCCTCAATCTGACATTCCTGGGAAGAGCTGATTAATTTTAATAACAGTTGGACAACCGGAAGTAATAGTTTCTTTTAAAAAATCTTCTTAATATAATTTTTTGGAAATTTTTGTTATTACAAATATTGAAGAACATAAAATTCTCCATCTAATACATTTAAAAATTTTATTATATCTAGGCTAAGATACTAAGGAAACCAGTTGACAAATTCAAATGTTTATAACAAAGTTTGTAAATGACAGATGTCAGTGTCAAAAATCAACAGTTTTAGTGACATTCTGAAAGCTTTTTCTGGGAAGTACATTTAATCTTTCTTATTGTTTTATTATTAAATATTTAAAATTGTATGTAAAATGCATATATCCATCAGAAATACCGCCATTCTAGTTAATGAATTGGAAGAATCTCTGATATTTAGGAACTTCCTCATACAATGAAAAATAGATATAATTAGAATTGTATGTGTACAGAAGACATGTTAAATACAATAAAAACAATATTTGGGTAAAGTTCTATAATTTTTTTGTTATAAATCGACGGTTCGATAGCAAAGTGCAATACAATACTTATATAACATAAAATGGAAATTGCGAGAGGTATTGTGCTGACCACAACGGATATTTTTTTTTTTTTGTTTTGGCGGTCAATGCGATTTCGTGAAGCGGCAGACACATATGTATGTTTTCGTATTATTTAACTAAGTACTTCATACAAATGTGATTAAAAGTAAAAAAAAAAAATGAAATAAAATATCAATATATAAATATGATATAGTGCAATTAACCTTATTTTAAAACATTTATACCTAATTTAGTACACTGTAATTTACATTTCTAAAGTGGAATTTTCTAGTTTTGATGAAATGTACTATACGTGGTGAGTATTAGAAGAAATAGATAGAATTGTTCATAGATAAGTGCGATGTCGTGCTTCATAGAATGTTTAAAGGCCTCGAGGCTCGATCTCCAGGTCCTGCGTGCGAGGAACTTCGCTTCGAACCTACAGCTATTACCTATGCAAAACAGCACTGGGGTAGATTAACCAAATTGCTACTTGCTGCACTTAGAATTTAACGGCTATATTTAGATACTTTAACTTCCGCTAGGCTAAGTCTGTGGGAACCAATGACTTATTACATACCACACTTACAAACAGTTTTTACAGTGTTACTTGTTCATTCCTAACAAATAGTGTCGGGAATTTTTATCGCCAATAAATTGATCACGAAAAAATTATCGCGAGGAATTGGTTGCAGGAAAAATTCATCTCCGGTAAATCGATCGCCTGGAAAATATATTGCCGTTAAATTGATCGCCGGAAAATTGATCGCCAGTATATTGATCGCGTAGTAAATTGATCGCCGGTAAATTTAGCGTGGGGAAAATTGATCGATAAGAAAATTGGCCTCTACGAAAATTGATCGCCAAAGTATTGATCGTTTAGTAAAATAATCGCCAGGATGTTTATGCTACAAAAAATGTTATTCAAATTAATTGAGTTATAAATAACATATAATGCACCTGTCAAGTTAGATAACTCGGGCCGAATTTGCTGCATTAAATTAGATTATTGTTATTATATATATACAGGGTGTTCTTTTTAAATGTGCCACCATTGCTATCTCGAGAACTATAAGAGCTACAAAAACGGTTAAATGGGCAAACAATTTCTATTATACAAGACAAATTTAGAGAATTTTTTTTCGACCAGTGGTTCTCAAAATACGGGACTCAACTATTTTATTTTAAATGTGAACATATTTTTTTTTTTGCTTATTCGATAGAGAATTTAATTCTGAATTCAATGATATAATATTATCATATCCTCACATAACGATTTTTTTGAGTAAAATAGATATAAAATTTTAAATTAATTTGATTAAAATATGATATTACTAAGAGTGCCATGAATGGAAAAACTGAATACAAGTAATTTTTTAACCTGGAATTAGAGTGCTCTGAATGGGCGCGTTCAGCACCTCGGCAGCGCTGGCAGCGATGAGCACCGCTGCGTGCCGATGATTGCCGAATGCAATTGCTGGACCAATGACATTCGTCCATTCATTGTGTTCGTCAAACTTCGGAGGTCAGCGATGCCAGCGATGAGAGGTGCTGAACGCGACCATTGAAATAAGTGAATATTTTGTTTTGTTAAGTGATCATAACTGTCAAGTGAAGTTCAAGTTCAAAATCATTTAATTTAATTTTAAAAATGTATAATTTTACTCACAAAAAGTTAAGATGTTTGAAATATACATTTTATCAAGAAAAAATTCGCGAGCTGCAGTTAATATGTATAGGGAACGATATCCTGAAAGAGTAGTACCGTCGCGGAAATATTTCCGAAAACTTGACCTAATATTACGTGGTAATACTACTGCATTTATACATAAACCCAGAAGACCGGTGGATGAAAACAATGAAATAAATGTTTTGGCATATTTTGAAGCCAATCCAAGAGCTTCTGTACGAATGGCCTCTGATGAATGCAGATTAAGTGTAGGAACGGTGCATAAAATTTTAAAACGACACAAGTATAAGCCATACAAATTCCATAAAGTTCAACACTTGCAACTTGATTGCAACGGAAGAAGTAAATTTTTCCAATAATGGAATGTTTAATGTAAAAAATAAACATTATTGGAGTTCCGAGAATCCTATTATGGTACGTGAAAGAAGTTTTCAAAGAAAATTTAATATAAATGTATGGTGTGCAATTTTGCACGATACAGTGTTTTTTCACATGTATGAAGGTACTCTAACTGGAGATCGTTACTTAGAATTTTTAAGAAACAGACTTGATGATATATTGGATGATCTGCCATTAAATGTCGTTAGAAATCTACACTTTCAACAGGATGGAGCACCAGCCCATAATTCTCGTCAAATAACCGCGTACCTGAATGAAACATTTCCAAATCAATGGATTGGTACCAAAGGACCCATTGCATGGCCTGCAAGATCGCCCGATTTAAACCCTTTAGACTTTTTCTTATGGGGTTATTTAAAAGATAAAGTCTATGATACTGTGCATCAGAATCTACAACAATTAAAAAACAGCATTGAAAATATTTTGAACAATATTGACGGAAGAAAATTAAGATTAGTTAGAAATAGTTTATTTCATAGAGTACAGTTATGTATAAATGAAAATGGAGGCAATTTTGAACAGTACTTATAAATTTATAGGAGTTTATTTTATTTTTGTAAATATTTCTTCATTATAATTAAATATTAAAATAAAAATTATAACAGTTTTTTTCATTCATTATACTTTTATTCACTTCTTTCTATCATGGCACTCTAATTATGCGTAAAAAACACATGTACATATTCAGTTTTTCCATTCATTGCACTCTTAGTAATATCATATTTTAATCAAATTAATTTAAAACTTTATATCTATTTTACTCAAAAAAATCGTTATGTAAGGATATGATAATATTATATCATTGAATTCAGAATTAAATTCTCTATCGAATAAGCAAAAAATATATTCACATTTAAAATAAAAAAGTTGAGTCCCGTATTTTGAGAACCACTGGTCGAAAAAAAATTTTTTTCTGTTCCCTAAATTTGTCTTGTATAATAGAAATTGTTTGCCCATTTAACCGTTTTTGTAGCTCTTATAGTTCTCGAGATAGCAATGGTGGCCCATTTAAAATCAACACCCTGTATATACAAAATTCAGGCTTGAAAAACTCGGATCGAATCTTGTGCGTAAAGGTAAGATTATTAGAGAGTTTTTGCAAAGCGTTTTTCCGTAAGACGTATATACTAACGCCTAAGTTGTTTAGCATTAACGTATTTGTTACTTGTAAAAAAAATCCAAATTTCCACAATCCCCCTCTTCCGCTTTCTCCGCCATCTTGTAAAACCACCGAAAATCGGCACTTTTTACAGTTATTATTATTATTATTATTATTATTATTATTATTATTATTATTTATTATTATTCGTGCATGAGATAATGTCAATTACATTGCATAAGTCATAATTATAATACATTTACATTAAAGTATTATTATCTAAACACATGACAAAAATATTCCTCTATACTACAGATTTAAGTGAATTTGGTAAGTGATTGAAAATTTTTAAACCAATTATATTAGGAGAATTTTTAGTATAATTATGTTTAATGTATGGTATATGAAAATTTTTATGTTTTCTTGTTCGCATGTAACCAAGCATTGAATTAGATATGAATTTATTTTTATTTATGAATATATATTTATGATTATATATATACATATACATATGTCCAAAATATAGAGGGCCGACAGTGGTAAAATTTTAAACTTTTTAAATAAATTTCTACAAGATTGTGTTCGTTGAACAGCCCTTTTTTGCAAGAAAAACTTTGCTTGCTGGAGGGAAATTACCCCAGAAGCGAAAACCGTAACATAGCCGTGAATTAAACAAAGCGTGATAGAGCATCAGCATGTGCTCAAGATTAAGAATACTTTTCAGATATCGTATTTATAGATATATATAGACAACGGAGTTAAGTTGAGTTATTAAACTTTCGCAATGTGTCTTCCAATTGCCAAATTTATCAATCCATAATCCTAAAAATTTAGAATTCGTACAGGGATGGATAATTTCATTATTTATTTTTCCTGCAAATTATTTATGTAAAGTTATTTTGCACGATTAATATCAACGGAGCTATGAAGCTGACAAAAAATGCTAAAATTGCGTACTTAGCAAAATTTTGGGTTTCTTTCCACTTTACATCGCAATAGCTCCGTAACACATCATTTTACATTAAAAGTCCTCATAATCAATCTTGCAGAGAATTTAATTACCTACAAAATCCAATTATTTTTTTATGATCAATGCAACGGAGTGGGGGTCAATTTACAAAAAAACGACAAAAATTGTTTTTTTCTAGTTTAGTGCAGCAACTCTTTTTGGTTTATTATTTCTAATTATAATAGTTTCAAACAAAATAATCTGTGTAGATGCAAAACAAACGTAATGGGGTCATGCCAAAAAAAAAAATGTTGCTAATATTTTTATAAAAATAGAATCTATGACACTTATTATTCATATTGCAACATAAAACATCCCAAAATATAATACTTTTCATTTATAATTTACTTAAAAGATATTCCCGCTAGGATTTTCTGTGACGTCATGTATCGGCTACTCACACAACGATGTAGTCACACGTACATGAAGGTCACAATGTCACAAACTTCAAACGCGAACTTAAACGTAAGATCAGAGTGAACTAACCAAATATTTATAAAGCTCTATTCAATCTTTTTTGTTTCATAATGATTTAATTATTTCATTAGAGAAATATAATTTGTAATTGCAGGTTTGTGTGTTTAATACATAAAAGTGCAATAATTGTATATTTATATTCAGATATAACATGGTAAAGAAGAACTGTGCAGTTCCAACTTGTGGAAACAATTAATTAAAAAACCCAAAAAAACTATTTATAAACAATCTTAATTTACATTTTGTCCGCCAGGGTGAACTGGAATCGTTCAGATACATGACGTATGCGCTCACGTGACCTCATTGAGAGTTGAAATTGACCCTTATTTTTAAAAAATTATATCTACAAAACATTGCACACAAATGGCGTGAAAATATTATTTACATATACTGTGACCGGTAGACTTCCAGGAAAAAAATAAAACAGAAAATGTGGCATGACCCCATTATATGTTGGCAATCGTCAATGAAGTCTCATAGTACTATTAGAATTTTTAAAAAAAAAAAAACTGCACTCCACTTATTTGTCTGCGACTCCTTTCTACTGCTCTTTAACTTAGGATGAGTTATTTATAAGTATATAATCTAAACTTAATTTTCTAAAACTGTGAAGCATTGCGTCTTTTGTGAAACCAATAGCGGTGGACCTATGCCGCTCCAACAAGATGAAAGTAGCGTTCTTAGAAAAATATTGAGTTTTTTATAACTTTTCCCCTAGCTATAAATAAATCATTATCAACAAATTTCATTATATTCTTATAGATGTTGTACTCAGCTCCTATAGATATGTAATGGATGAAATATAGAATACACACATTACCGAGAAACATCCATTTTAAAAAATTGATTTATTAACATTTTAACTACCTAAAATCGGCAATTTTTCTGTTTTTTGCTTATAACTTCTTTCTGTTGTATAGCAACAATAATAGCAACGAAGCTATGAAACTCCAAAAAAGGACAAAATTGCGTACTTTTGTTAAATTTTGAGTTTCTTTCCAATTTACATATCGCAATAACTCCGTAACACTTCATTTTATCGTAAAAGTACTTTTGAGAATTTACTTACCTACAAAATCCATGTATCAATTTTTTTATGACCAATGTAACGTAGTGGGAGTAACTTTACAAAAAAAATACGAAAAAGTGTTTTTTTTTTTCAAGTTTAATCCAGAAACGCTGTCCCTCCAGTTTTTGACACTATACTTGATTTTATGATGCGGAATTAACGTAATACGGATTGCACGAACATATCTCTGAGAAGTCGCAGATAATTAAAAAAGGAAGTGCTGTTTTTTAAAATGTGTTTTCTAATTGTCCCATAAGACTTCATTAACGTTTGCCAACACTTATTTACGTTCATTTTGCATCTATACAGATTATTTTGTTTGAATAATACTTTTATAATTAGAAATAATAAACCAAAAAGAGTTGCTCCACTAAACTAGAAAAAACCATTTTTATCGTTTTTTTTTTTTGCAAATTGACCCCCATTCCGCTACATTGATCGTAAAAAAAAAAATTGTATTTTATAGGTTATTCTCTACAAGATTGATGAGGACTTTTACGCTAAAATGATGTGTTACGGAGCTATTGCGATGTAAAGTGAAAAGAAACTCAAAATTTTGCTAAGTACGCCATTTTAGCTTTTTGCCAGCTTCATAGCTCCGTTACTATTAAACGTACAAAGTAGCTTTATAGAAATAATTTGCAGGAAATTTTGTCTTCTACAAATCGGTAAATAACTTTCTTTGCGCGAAAATTCACCAGAAAGAAGTTATAGGTAATAAACTGAAAAGAGTGCCGATTTTTGGTGGTTTTTACAAGATGGCGGAGGAAGCGGCGGAGGGGGAATTGTGGAATTTTGGATTTTTCACTAACCAACCAACCTATACAACATATCAAAAATTCAGAACTACCCGACCTTTTTAAGCTACCCCCCTTTTTCAGCCTCCGTTCACTGGACTACATATCCGTCAAAGGTAAAAGACGGGCCATTTGACGTACGTCTACTATAACCTAGTAGGCACAGAGTTTATTTTAAAACGTCAGAACCTTTTTATTTTGCTGTCAGAACTGCCATAAAATTCGACAATTTCCTATTTATTTCTTAAATTGGGTAAAATTTTTTTTATTTTAGAGATGTCATTGAATATGTAGAACACCTTTTAAAGCTATTTAGCAAACATGAAATAGTTCTACCATTAGTTTTTTATTTTTTTACCAATTTATAATGAAAATTACAGATAAAATTAAACAATATTTGGGTTTAGTTCTGTATAAAATTTATTAAAATTAACAACGTTTCGTTGATGATGTGTTTGCTATTTGGCCTCATGGAAGAGATGAATTGAACGAATTTTTAAATAATATAAATGCAACACAAGAATATCCAATTCTCCATTGAAATTGAAAAAAATAATCGCCTACCTTTTTTGGATGTTCTTTTAGAAAAACAAGATGATGGTAAACTAATGCACTCAGTATATAGAAAACCAACGCATACAAATCAATATCTTCATGAGACCTCTAACAACCATCCTGCACAAAAAGCTTGTACCATAAAAATATTATATCAGAGAGCTTCTACTTTATGTCATCTCAGTAAACTTCAAGAACAAATTAATTTTTTGGATGATGTGTTCCTAAAAAATGGTTACAGTAAAGCTCAAATTAAAAGAGCCTTAAAGACGAAGAATAATCAACTACAACAAGTAATTACAGATAGAAAATTATATGCCACCTTACCATTTGTTGCCAATGTTACTGACAAAATTGGCAGGATTTTAAAGAAATACGACATACAAACATCATTTAAATCAAGTATAAAAATCCGGTTCCTCTACAATGTTCTGGCATATAGAAGATTCCTTGCCATTGTGGAAAAGTATACATTGGACAAACTGGCAGAACAATAGCTACTAGAATAAAGGAACACAAACGCCATATTAGACTAAATCAGCCTGATAAATCAGCCATATAGCTGAACATGCCATAAAGGAACTACACGGAGTTGATTTTGAAAATACGAAAATTTTAGCTAAGGAAAATCACTGGATTAGAAGATTGATAAGAGAAGCTATTGAAATCCAGAAATCACCTAATAATATCAATCTTAACACTGGCTATGACTAAATAAATCATGGTACCCTGTTATTCGTTTATAATTTTCTTTTTCATTTGTATGTTTTATATTAACCATTTATCAATGTAACTATGATTTTATATACTTGTAGTCTTGACTACATATTTATTTATGTTGTTGTTATTATTATAAAAACCTGAAGAAGACAGCACCTTGCTGTCGAAACGTTGTTAATTTTAATAAATTTTATACAGAACTAAACCCAAATATTGTTCAATTTTATTTATAATGAGTTCTGAAAACATCTTTCAAAATATAAAATTACAGATATTTAAACAACTGTCATTTGAAAGTCAAAATCAACGTACGTATGATTAAAAAGTAATGCGAAATCTAAACTTTTGAAAACCCGTTATTTAGTCCAGTCATTTGGTAGAAAAATAAGGGTTTATTCCACAAAAGGTCAAAATTTCGACACAATTAAAGATAAACAATATTAAGTATTTAATACGTGTCAAAGTGGTTGATGAGAAATTGAGAAATGTTAGTAACTCGCAAATTGCTCATTGGAAAAAATTGTGTAATACTTTATATGAAAGAGAATATCATGCTGAATTCAAATTTTCAAACCGCGTTGTCGTATCTTTAGCAAGATCAGAGTGGTGGATGAAAAAATAAAAAATTGCAGGAAAACATTGACAATTATTACTAGGGATTCACCAAGCCTAGCTACTTGGCTTGAATTAAAAAAGCTTGGCTTGGCTTGAAAATTAAAGCTTTTTTTAATGTTAGGCTTGACTTGGCTTGGGCTTGATGGAACCAAAGCTTGGCTTGGCTTGAAAACTTCAAGCTTTAAAAGTATTAGGCTTGGTTTGATTTTCAAGCTTTATCAAGTTTTTTCAAGCCTTTTCAAGCTTTTTCAAGCTTTCAAGCTTTTTAATGCTCATGCGCAAACTCATTTTCGCATGCACATATAATGTTTTTTATTTCATTTACTTTATTTTCACGGTACATACATATGTATAATGGGTCTTGAAAACTTGATCTAGTGTAAGTACAGGAGGGCTGTTTATTATTAAGATTTGAATATCAATATTGGATGGAATTATATTAAATATTTCGAAGTAAACCAATTATTCCGATGTATCGATGTATAGAAATATCTATGTATCTATGTAATGTCGGTACGTTTCAGTTTGTCGTGGTAACGATGAATAAATCACGTTTTGTTTACATAATTTTTTTGTGGTATAATTGAAATAGTTATTTAAGTATTAAGGTTAGTAGTAGTCACGGGTTGAGGAAGATTTTTTTAATATCCGATACCGGTAAAAGAGCTCTTCCTGACCGCAATACTTATTACGTATTTAGCACGATCTACCTAAAAAAATTGAAAATTATTTTGATATATTAAAAATTGTTTGTTGTAATTTTTAAAGTAAGCTTTGATCGTTGTTTTTTATTTGCCGCCTCCACCTCCTCTGATCGGTAAGTGATTCACATTATTTGGAAATAAAGTCTACTGCATCGGTAAACATTTAAAAAAAAAATGATCGTGCGAAAAATATACGAAAAGATAAACCAAAACGGTAAAATATAAAAATATAGAAATTTATGTTTTGTTCAATTATTTCATTTTTGAAAGTAAAAAATCAAAAATTTAGTATCTTTTATTAAAAAAATACCCTGATATTTTTATGTTACCTTTATAATTTTTTCTTTCTATATAGGTTTATTCGTTAGACTTGACTTTGGTGTATTTTAATAACTAAAATGAATAGGATCTATTTTCATGACCTCCCCAACAAACTGTAAGTTTGATATAATGCATAGTCATATTTACCCTTTGTTAATAAATAAAACAAAACAATACCCCAAACACTCAAGAACCGTGTTCAAAGAAATACATAATTCTGGAATACTACTTATACAATGAGATAAAACTGACCTGCTAAGTAGGTAGTATCCCTTTTAAACTTCAAATACATCTGGAAATAATAAAATCCTATAGACTCGATATTTTGTTTGTTCGTGAGACAATAACTTGTCCTTTCTATTTTGAACATTATAAAATTTGTGCTGTTTTTTTATTCCAGAATCATGTAAAGTTACTTTGTATATATAATTATCCTAATTATTTCTAATTTGCAAATAGCACAAAAGTAAATAGGTATCCTCAACAATTTGGATATGTTTTCATTACCAAAATTAGCAAATAAAAGCACATTGGCACTCCCAGAACTAGGTAATAAGCCGTTATTATATATTTATTTAATTCATGTACATATAAACAAGGGAAACTTGAATCAAGGAAATATTTAGAAGAGAATAATCTCTGTGTCGGTTTACATTTTTATTATATTGTTATACTGCCTCAGACAAGGCCGTTTTATTAGGAGCAATATTAGGGGCTGTACTAAAAATAGCATTGAAATCTTTGTATACATACATTTCCACAAACACAAACTTTCTCGTCTCTATGATTCGGAAATACCAGAATAACAAAACATTGTAAATCCATAGCTGATAAAAAATTCAACATTTGCGAAACATTTAACAAAATGAAACAATGATATTTATCATCCTCATACGTAGTCACTTAATTACCTTGTGGTGTTGATTATTTTATTATTTCTTATAATATTTATTCTGCTCCAAAATTGTGATTCATAACACCCGTGGTTTGTTCAATATTTTATCGGTTTGAGAAAATGAATACTTCATTTATAAAAATAATATTCAAATTATGTGCTTTAGCGCTTTAATCATCAAGGTTATTATTTTAGAATAAAATAAATCGTGTTACAAACGATACACTAACGTGAGCATTATACTTTCATTTTATTTTATTTTAATTTTATTTTGTAGACTATTGTTGAATGTCAGTATCGTCTAATATATATCAGCCCTATTTTGTAAGAAAGTTGGCATGTCTTAGCAACATGGCAGATAAAATAAAATAATTGCGAACACTGAAAAAATATGAAAACGATAGGCTATACATTTGTTTCTATTGGTTAATCGTTGCTTAACTTAACAATTTCCTTACAAAATAGGGATGAATATTTTGTATATGTAAACAAAGGCTTAATATCCTGTAACAGGTAAAATAATAAATATTATTTATAAAAGCTTGATGCTTGGTATTTATGATCAAGTTATTTAATGAATATTATTTAATTGTTAAATATTATCAGATAATAAATAAATTTCTTAAACCTTTGTTTCTTTAATTTATTCCAGTTACTTAAAGATTTAAGTATCTAATTGTTTTTATATAAATTACTTTTATCTTAACAATAATAAGAAATTTTAAAAATTTAAATAGTTCTATATTAAATTATCATTATCTATTTAAAAACTTTTTCAATAACTATAAATTTCTTTTGTACTTGATGGTGTGCGTGACCTAAAGTGTGCGATTAGTTGGTTCAGATTGTGAAAATAAGTGATCTGTGGGACGATGGGATAAACTTTCCCATTTACAAATTTTGGAAGCCTACTAAACTGTTCCTACCTCAGTTCTGAGAAATTCGCAAACCTGTGCTGAAGCAATGAAAAAGTACGTTACCTCCATAAAATTTCGGTTTTGCCGGCCTCGTCAACAATTCTTGTGAAAAGCTTGAAAAAGCTTGTTTTTCACCAAGCTACTTGACAGTCGGAGGCTTGGTTTGGCTTGAAAATTCAAGCTTTTTTTAATGTTAGGCTTGGTTTGGCTTGGGCTTGATGAAACAGAATCTTGGCTTGGCTTGAAAAATCAAGCTTTTATGAAAGGCAGGTTTGGTTTGATTTTTCAAGCTTTTTCAAGCCAAACCAAGCCAAGCTTTCAAGCTTCAAGCCAAGCCCGTGAATCTCTAATTATTACAAAAAAAAGGCATCAATAATTTACTTCTTTCGATGCCACGACGAATGTAAACTGTTATAAATAGTGAAACCTATTAGACTATGTATTAAATATGTAATATTGTTTGTTTTTTAAGTAATTTTAATATCTTTCATAATTGTTTTGAGCAAATGGCCAAAAACATAAAAATGCCGCCATTTTTCCCAATTGGCGGGAGGTTCCCGTGCTCCGATATCCGAAAATTTTTGATTGTTGATGTTATTCAGAGTATTTTCTGGATAGGATTCCATTTAAAAGCTTTTCTTGTATTTACTTTGAGGTAAAATCATAAATAAAACGTCTTTAGAATGAAAATAAAACAATAAACAATAACTAATATGTATGTATGGTAGTTAAATAATAATAATTAATGAATAATAATAAGTAATTTGAAAAAATAAATAAATAAAATATAATAAAATATGATTTAAATGAAGCATTAGGGAATTTTCAAAAATTTTCTCTGATTGAAGCGCTGTAGCTCGCTATCTATTGGTTATAGAAAAAAATGTATTAAAAGATAGTTGTAGGGAATTTTATTCTCAACAAATTCAAAAATTACTATTTTGGCCCTATTGTAAATAGGTGAAGAGATATTTAGAAAAAACCGCTTTTTTGCGCCTTTTCCCAAGTTGGCGATGCTTTCCAATGGCCCCCGAGGGGGAAAACTTTTATTTTTATTAGGACCCCTAAATATATAATATATCCAAAAATCAAAAATACCCGACCTTTTGCAAAATAAATCTACCTAATGACTGGACTAATTTTGTACGTCCATTATTAAAGACGTATCGTTAACTTTGAAGGAATATTCACATACGCTATACAAAAACTACCTATTGTTATATTTAAAGAAATATACCATTTCTATCGTCAGTAGTGAGACATATAACTGTAGTCAGACCAGACTGCGGTCCCTTTGTCGAGACACTAGGCAAGCCTAAAATTTATTCATTACACTAGAATATTACTAAATTTTCTTGACTCTGAACTTCTGCGATATTATTTTGGCGATAATTTTTCCTAGCGACCATTTTTCTGGCGATAAATTTACCGGCGATCAATTTTCCTTGCGATTAGTTTTTCACGCGATCAATTTACCGGCAATCATTTTTCCTCGCGATCAATATTCCGGCGACCAATTTTCCCTGCGATCATTTTTCCTCGTGTTCAATTTTCCGGCGATCATTATTCTGGAGATCAATTCTCCCTGCGATCAATTTACCGGCGATAAATTTTATTCGCGCTGAATTCTTCGCGATCAATTTACCCGCGATGAATTTTTCGGAAACCCTAACAAATTTTCTAGGAATGAAGTTCTTGACCATAGAAATAAATTAGAACATGGGTCGTTTATATTCAAATTAGCCTAGACCTTATTAACACTGTATGACAGGGACTATCAAAATTTTTAAAATATCATGTTGTAATGCTCTCAAGAAGTAAGTTACATATATACCCTATTCTAAATTCTTATTACTTTTAAGCCTTCTGCTATTGCCTTTCTGAAACCTTAAATCATCAAGTAAATTAATGCCGAAAACATCGAAACCAAGTAATACTTGATGATGCCATGCCAGACAGAAATCACATGTATATGCTGGAAATGAATGATGTGATGTGTTGAATGATATAGGCTACCAGTGGCAAAAAAAAATCTTGGATTATAATATACCTACGTGGTTTTTTGTTAATTAATTTATTAAACTGTTTATTATTCATACATATTTCCAATATTGATCACGAAAGTTATAACATTAGGGTTGACCTTAAAAGGGCTCATGTCAAATTTTAACCGAGCCGCCCGCTAAAGTGGTTCCAAATATTTAAAAAAAAAAAATGTGTTTGCAATTATTCAGCTTAGTATTTATATTTAATCTTGCCTAAATGCACTTGATTTTCCCATTTAAATAACACTGAGTTTTGACACATTTTGGAACTTTATTTTTTCTGATGTTTATCTCGTATTCTAAAAAATTTAATCCCATTACATATGTATAACTATACACTGTTCAACAATACTTTATCTAGATGCGGAAAAACATTAGATTTAGGAATAAAATTTGATAAAAAGCTTTCATTTGTAACACATTTGTCCTCTTTGACTTCTAATGCTAACAGAATGCCCGGTTTCATAATTCCCAATTCAAAATCTTTTACTAATATCTTACTTTACATTTTAGCTTCGTTAGATCCAAGCTTTTAGTTTCTAATCCCTCTCATCTAGGCGTATGCAAACATCTGTAATATTTCTTGTTAATTTAATTCATAATTAATATAGATGATCCTCTACTATTATCACATATTTGCTTTCACAGACCAGATTTTAACACAAGCTCCTCATGTACGGACAAATTCGTGTAGTTTGAAATCTATCGTTATGGCCCTCTCAGCAGGTCTACTGTTTTGGATTTAAGCTTGATTTATAGTAGGGAAAAGACAGGTACGTATTAAATGTTTTATTTTACTTTATTTTGTAATAATGAAACATTTTTTTAAAAAACTTTAATGATAATGAAACAAATAATATATAAAACACAAAACTTTGTTTTTTGAAATACGAAATGCACACAGAGATTTGCAAATTTAATTTTTTTTACAGTCCGACCCAGGCGCCAGGTAGTGCTACCCCCAGCTGTGCTCGGTCGACCACAGGCTTAGTAAATCAAAGCCATAACGGTAGAATTCTGTCAAACTATATACCGTGAGGTACCTACGCTATAACGAACGATCCTATACTGAACGGATGCTACAAAGAATAGTTTTAATAATAAAATTTGAATTTTAGAACAAACGGAAATGCTACAACGAATAAAAACAAATCTCGAGTAAAACTATTAATCTTACATTCCTTTTTAAAAATGGTAGATAAACTCCTTCCAACTGATAAATGTATCACTGAACACGCACTCAAAAATAGTAAAGATGATGTTTTCGGTCCCTTAACTGATGTTTAAAAAAAATGCTAAATGTTAGTACAAATAAGGTTTGGGTCCCAATTACCCAATTGTGTTCGGTTCGATGTATATTCCAATATTGAGCGGATTTTTTAAACATCTTACTGCCTCGACTTGACCCTTTTTAAAATCCACCCTAATATTTACGTATTTTTGTAGGTGTTGAAATACATCGATTTATGTAACACAATTATTAGCAAACTCCATTGTTGGAGAATGGACTGTGTTTAATGCAAGATTTAGATAATTTAAGGTGTAATAACAAAAAAAATAATATTTAGACGTATTTCTTTAAAAAATATTGTTTACTACTACTTCCAGTTGTCAAATTATTACCAAAAATTAACCAGCTCTTCCTATCCATGTTAAAATCAGGAATAACACGTTTTAGTCTCATAGTATTTGAAAAATCGTTCTGACAATATCAATATACGCATGTTCACACACATGCACCCGCTCACGCACACACACATTGAAGGCGGCTACACACGCTCCTGTTTGCCGGAGAGGTCAGCCGCCTTGATAAACCTGAGTGTGTGTAGGAAGATTCACCTCAGGCCAAAGCACAAGAGGTCGCCGGACATCGAATCGAATATCTGTTCGTTCGTCGGAAGGCGAACCCCCTCTCGTAGGTCGGCCGGAGTTCGATGTACTATTGTTTAGCGTTCCTTAAGGCGGTTTTGTCAAGTATTCTCTACCATCCTCATATAATCATACCAATATTTTGAAATTAATCTCAGTTCATTTAACAAATTTACAAATAAATAGTTTTTTTTTTTTTTTGAACTGTTCTTTATATCAAACTTTTCGATTAACTTTTGGTGTATCTCAGAGTTATCAGCAAATTGGCAATAGCAAGACAATGTAAATCATCAGTTGGCGCCAGGATCGCAGGATTACTGCTAAAATTTACCTCAATCTCAAAAAGTACCGTAAGGCTAGCCTGAAAGTGAGGGCGCACCCCTAGTTTCAGGTTTCCCTCAAGACGGCTCGCCTCAAGGAAGTCCTCTCTGGTAAACCGCAGGGTATGTACCCGCCTTAACAGTTAAAAATACGCGCACAGACGCATGAACACAAACACCGGACTTAAGAATATGCTTATTAACCTAAAACTCGATATACGTTTTTTAGCATAATTCCTACTTCCGCTATAATGGTTTGCGGTAAAAATAGAAAAATAGAAGAAACACAATTATATTTGATGGTAGTATCCACTTGTAATTCTCGCACAAATGAACGTAATTAAGGTATAAATTATTCAAGTAATCAGTGACCAAACACTAATTTCACATAGCCATATACAAGTCATGCGTAATTATACCTTTGGTAATTGGTACACAGTTTTAAAATGAATTAAAAAGCTAATATAAGTGTCAGTCATCATTTACATTCCGTAATTTTTGTGTGAATGAAATAATTTATAAAGCTTATATAAATATGGACGACCGAAAGCAGTGTGTTTCAATAGGAATGTGCTATGAAAAATGCATAAATAAACCTATGTTTGCAAAATTTTGAATTCGCCTTATTTATGAAAATTAATTAATGACAATTTTACTATCAATATTCTGATGGTTCATACTGCTAGTATGCAGCCTCTGCAAGACACCTAAAATTTGTAATGGGTTTTATGTTTTAAAGTTATTCAAGAACATTTTAAATGAAACAGTGGCGAACTATGGGGATGGGGGGGTCTAACACAGAGCGGAGGCCCTGTTTCCAAAAATATATATATATATATAACTGAATAAAAATGCAATAATCACATAAACAAAATTGTTTAAGCCCCATTCAGATAGACCTTAGTGCAGTTGTGGCGTAGTTGTAATGTAGAAATCCGAAATGTTATTATGGAGTTCAGTAAACGGAGGCTAAAAAAGGGGAGTACCCTACAAAAGATCGGGCAGCTCTGAATTTTTGATATGTTGTATAGGATGGCGGGTTAGTGAAAAATTCAAAATTCCACAATTCCCCCTCCTCCGCTTCCTCCAACATCTTAAAAAACCACCGAAAATTAACACTTTTTTCAGTTTATTGCCTATAAGTTTATATAACAGTGTTCCTGACTATCTGAAGATCCTTTCTTTAAACAATTTCAAAAGAAATGTACGAGCATTATTATTTGCATAATATTTATTTCATTGTTTACTATTTTGTACTCTATATTTATCTATATTTATCTATATTAATCTTACATACATACATACATACATAAAATCACGCGTTTCCCACTTAGTGGGTTAGCAAAAACCCGAAAATAATAAGAAAGGGGATGAAAGCAAGAGCTCCACAGAATCACTTAACTCTTTAAAAACATTCATTCAAGAACATATTATTGTGACCGATTTTCGGTAGCGAATAACCGCATCCGGACCACAATAATAGTTACGCAACAATCATCTTTCGCTACACATTCCTGTACATACATACTTCATTCTTCTCGTCCACATAAAAGTTCAGCTGTCTCTCCATTCTCACAAAACATTCTTACTAACCATTCATCTTTACACCACAATAATTACGAAACAATCATCCTTCGCAACACATTCCTATCCATGCATACTTCTTTCACCACAGCCACATTCATAAACGTATTCATACATAATAACATATTAAAGTGACCGATTTTCGCTAGCGAATAACCGCATCCGGACCACAATAATAGTTACACAAAAATCATCTTTCGCTACACATTCCTGTACAAACATACTTCATTCTTCTCGTCCACATAAAAGTTCAGCTGTCTCTCCATTCACACAAAACATTCTTACTAACCATTCATCTTTACACCACAATAATTACGAAACAATCATCCTACGCCACACATTCCTATCCTGGCAAACTTCTTTCGCCTCAGCCACATTCATAATCGTATTCATACATGCTCTTCTTCTCTTTCCACTTAATCTTAAATGTTTCTATTACTTCAATTATCTGTAATTGATTAATATTTCAAACGTGTCTATTAGTTTTATATACATCTATGTATTATTTGTTGGTTAGGTGGAAGAGCAGCCTTAGGCTGAACGTCGCCCTTGATTATATGTCAATAAAGTTTATTATTATTATTATTATTATTATTATTATTATTATTATTATTATTATAACTTCTTCCTGGTGCATTTAGCTACTGCTTCTCAGCTCAGAATTATGTTCATGAAATCCGTATTAGGTTAATTCCGCATTATAAAATCAAGTATTGTGTCAAAAATTGGAGGGATAACATTGCTGCACTAAATTAAAAAAAAAACTATTTTTCGTATTTTTTGGAAAGTTACACCCACTACGTTACATTGGTCATAAAAAAATTGATAGATGCATTTTGTAGGTAAATAAATTCTCAAATTTTATCATAAGTACTTTTACGCTAAAATGAAGTGTTACGGTGTTATTGCGATATGTAAATCGAAAGGAAACTCAAAATTTAACTAAGTACGCAATTTTATCTATATACAGGAAATTTTATCCTCTACAAGTCGTTGGTCGTTGCGTTAAAATGCAACAGAAAGACGTTATAAGCAAAAAAAAACTGAAAAATTGCCGATTTTAAGTGGTTAAAATGTTAATAAAGCATTTTTTCAAAATGGATGTTTCGCGTTAATCTGTGTATTCTATATTTCATCCATTCCGTATCTGTAGGAGCTGAGTACAACATCTAAAAGAATATAATGAAATTTGTTGATAATGATTTACTTATAGATAGGAAAAGTTATAAAAAATTCAATATTTTTCTAAGATCGCTACTTTCATCTTGTTGGGAGCGGCATAGCTCCACCGCTATTGGTTTCACAAAAAACATAATACGTGAAAGTTTTAGAAAATTGAGTCTTAGAATATATACAGTACTTGGCAAATAACTCATTCTGAGTTGAAGAGCAGTAGAAAGAAGTCGCAGACAAATAAAAGAAGGAAGTGTAGTTTTTTAAGAAGTTTTTTCTAATAGTCCTATGAGACTTCATTGACTTTTATAATTAGAAATAATAAACTAAAAAAAAATGCTCCACTAAACTAGAAAAAACCATTTTTATCGTTTTTTTTTTTGTAAATTGGCCTGCATTCCGCTGCATTGATTGCAAAAATAATTGAATTTTATAGGTAATTAAATTCTCTACAAGATTGACTATGAGGACTTTTACGCTACAATGATGAAAGAAACTCAAAATTTTGCTAAGTATGCAATTTTAGCCTTTTTTCTCAGCTTCATAGCTCCCTTGCTATTAAACGTGCAAAATAACTTTACATAAATAATTTGCAGGAAATTTTGTTCTCTACAGGTCGGCAAATAACTTTCTTTGTGCTAAAATGCACCAGAAAGAAGTGACAGGCAATAAACTGAAAAAAGTGCCAAATTTCGATGGTTTTTATAAGATGGCGGAGGAAGCGTTGGAGGGGGGATTGTGGAAATTTGGATTTTTCACTACCATCCTACGCAACATATCAATAATTTAGAACTACCTGACCTTTTGTAGGGTAAAATGCTTCGTTCACTGGACTAATAATCTATGTGATTTCTTTTTCATTGTTGGGCCTACCATTGCTAATAAATTGTTAAAACATTTTTGTATATGCAAAGAACTTCTCTGTATCTTGTAGACGCATTTCGTTTATGGTTTGGTTATGATAGTCACCTTGGGAATATTTTTATATACAGTATGTCCACGGATCGAGTTCCAAAGAGGAAAAACTTTTTTATTTTTTGTTTTACAAAAAAATGTATTCTTGATATAAGTTTTTGCATGTCCCGAAACGACCATTTCAGTTTTAACATTTTCAATTTTCTTTTAGTTTCTGATAAAAATAAATTTGCGTTGTCATGGTACTATCTTGGTTTTTTACCTCCCGCTACCCTAAGTAAGGGAGGTATAAGGATCGTGCTAAAAATCGCTTATAGAGATTTTCGTGAATAAGCACTTTTTGATGTCCCCAGAATCCGATTTTAACATTTTTACAATGATACTTTTTACTATTTAATTTGAAACAACGTATTAAATTTTAACCATATATGATAAATCGGATGTAGTATTGGAGTTCTAACAGATTTTGAAGGAAAAACAATATAACGTAATCCAAAATTTCGTATTACAGACTTTTCTATTTATTGGACAACAAATTAAATTTTATTTACAAACGATCAACCGGAAGTGATACTTTACTTAAAGCTCACTGCTATTTTAAAAAAGGAATTGGCGGGAGGTCATGTGCTGGCCACATCAGATTTTTTACATCCAGTATGGAACCAATTTTCGTGCACCTCTATTTGACATGTAAATATCCGGAAACTATGGATTAAATTCTTCGACAACTCGACGGATCGCTTTATTACCATTGAATTAGGTAAACTCGTTCGTCTTTTGACAACGATTATGGTTGATTTTCCTAACTGACAGCTAATAAAAATAAATAAATAACGGCAATTACCATGACAATGCAAACTTATTTTTTGGGACTAATAATAACAATAAGAATAATTTTCAAATAAAACGATCAAATTTCGATTTTTATCTGAAACTAAAAGAAAATTTGAAAATGTTAAAACTGAATTGGCAGTTTCGGGACATGCAAAAACTTTTATCAACAATACATTTTTTTGTAAAATAAAAAATAAAAAAAGTTTTCCCTCTTTGGAACTCGATCCGTGGACATACTGTATATAAAAATATTCCCAAGGTGACTATCATAACCTGTTAAACGAAATGGACGAATCCACCAGCGACGACGTTTTGTTTTTCTTTTATTCAATAATAGTAATGCTGTAATGTACATGCTATTAAATAAGCCATATTGGCGCAAGAAACATTGGCCCGTATTCTCACATCTTGTAGTAGCGCTACTTCGGAAGTAGCGCTATTTCGATTTTTTAAATTTTATTTTATTTTGCAAGTAGATAAGAATAGGTTTGATATTTTTGTAAATGAAGCCTATAATATTTGAAATAAGTGCTATTTACAATTTAATTTATTTTTATTTCTCTAATTTTTAATATTAAAACAGTTGAAGTATCGATTTTTCGGAAGTAGCGCTACTTCGAGATGAGAGAATACGGGCCATGTTATTTGACATAATGAATATAGGTTGTAACACAAATTTAGTAGGCGTGTATACCCTGTATTGCAAATACAACTGCACTAATTAGTAATGGGGTATTCGAGTACAAAGAATCGAAATGTATTCGATTCTTGAAAGTACTAGTTGTATTCGGATATCTTGCGTATTCGAATACTTTCAATAATTGAAAATTGAAATATTTACTAGCCAACTGAATGGGGTCATACCAAAAAAAAAATATATTGATTTTTTTTATATAATTAAAAAAATTAAATAATTTTATACATGTATACATGAAAAATATGTAATATTCTTATACTTTTCATTCATGATTTTCTTTCTAAACATTTTGAGTCTTATTTTGTGACGTCATGGTTTTGTACACACATACATTGATAGTCACGCACACATGTACTCGTACACGTACTGTACATGAATGTCAGCGCAGCGCAGAGATGTCACATTTTTCGAACATAACCAACATTTTCAAAGTAAATATCTTTGCAATAAGTTGTTTTTGTTTAAATGTAAGTACAAATAACGAAATGTTCTAATAAATACAAATTATGTGTGATTTAGATATTACCATGGTTGTATAATATTGTTCTGTGCCGTCTTGCGAGAACATCTCGTTGAGAAGCAAAAATAAAGTTTTTGTTCGTATTTCTAAACCTCAAGATTAATTTCCATAATCAAATTATTCAATATACAATAAAAACAAAAGCACGAATACAAAATAACTTGCTGTCACGTTTGCTTTCAAGTCAAATAACATAAACGTCAAACGTAGTTCCATTTTTATTCGATAGGAGAGACTACGGTCACGGTCGCAAAACCATGACGTCATTTGAAATTTAATATAAACTTTAAAAAATTATTTCTGTAAAACTAGAAACTTATGTGACATAAAATATATATTTCTGTGAGTGGTTTTAAGTATACTTCCAGAAAAAAAATAAATTGGAAAATGTGGTATGACCCCATTGCTGAACTGAATGTAAAAACATAATCATAACTGTTTGTGAGTTTGGCTTGCGTCGTGCGCCCTCCACAGTCGATACCGACGTTTTCTCACTCTAGCTAGTTTGGGAATTTTGAAATAAAATTATTTGACATTTGTTTTCTTTTATTATTTTCGAATTAAGAGAGAGGCGGCATAATAAATTTCAATTCTACATACAAGGTCAAGGGCAAGGACATTCTTACATTATGTAATTAGAAAACAAATTTTAATTTATTACAAAATTATATTTTTATACTTTGAATAATTATTATAAAATAGAAAAATAAACTTAAACAAAACAATATGCGATGCTCAGTAAACTATCACGCAATTCGTTCTAAGAATTCAATCGAGTACTTAGTATTCGGAAAGTATTCGATTCTTGAAAGTATTCGAATACCGAGTATTCGATTCTTAAAATTACTCGATTCTCCCAACACTAGCACTAATTTTCCATGTGAATGTCAACGATACTTTCGCACTATAATACAAATTACACTACCAACACTGCACTGTAAATGCACTAAGCTCTATCTCAATGGGGCTTTAGTCTTAAGATTTTCCACTAAATAACCACCTTTATAAATAATTGAGTCGGGTATCTTTATTTGTAGACTACTACTGGTAACACTGTAATCTTCAAATCGTATGAGTGATTTGAGTGGTACTATCACTGTTGCTAATTTATTGCATTTTGTTAGCATTTATTTTTTTCCTGCAGTAATGAATCGCTTAGGTTTCAATATAAGAGGACCGGCATTAGACGCAGAGCGGTAACTAGGACGGAGCCGTCACTGCCCCCGCACCGGGCGCAATCTTCAATGGCGGCGCAAAGTGCAAATACGTAAATAAATTTGAGAACAGTATGACCTCTTCCGAACAAATAATTGCACTGGTTGATTCGGATTTTCGAAATGTTCGGATTATCAAGCAAGACAGAAAATATCCATTTTCCTAATTATCTACGAATTTCAACATTCTCAAAATAAAAGGTTCTTTATTTTCAAATCAAAAATTAACAACTGTATCTGCTACATATCTTAATTTGTTAGATACCTGATTAATAAAATAAAGTATGTATGTAAATATAAAAATCTGTTGTGGCCAGCACAATACCTCTCGCCTTTTTCATATTAGGCTATATAAGTATTGTATTTAACATTTCTGGTACACACAAAAAATTCTAATTACATCTATTCTTTATTTTTCAATTCATTCTATGAACAAGTTTCCCCCTACTCTTCTAAATGTTCGGAGATTTCTGAAGGGTTATGATGAATTATATGTGTAGGAAGCGCGTATTTAGTTGACACTGATACTGAACATATTTTGGCTTATAAATGAATCCGTTTTCTCTTTATACTAATTTCAAATATTGACGGAGTCTTTTCCTCGTTATAACAACAGCATATTATATTTCGATTACATTTCCACTTGTCCATGTACGAATTCTATATCTAACTATAATTTTAAATATTTAATTAATGATAAAATAAGAAATATTAAATGTACTTCAGTAGGTAATGTCTGGATTTTTGACATTGACATTTATGTCAATTACAAACATTTTAATTTTTCAGCTGATTTCCATAGGTTAATTGATTCATTATAGAATGGATTATTTTATATTTTTATAATTCAGTCCATCCCTAAATCTATAGAAGACATAATAAAAATGTTTAATGTGTTGGATAGAGAATTTTATATTCTTTAATATTTTATATTATAAATTTTCAAAAAATAATATTTAGAAGATTTTTTAAAAGAAACTATTACTTCCGGTTGTCCAATTGTTACCAAAATCTAATCAGCTCTTCCCAGGAATGTCAGATTCAGGAAACAGCAGTTAAATATTTTTTACGTCTTATAGTATTTGAGAAACCGTGGCTTCAACATCCACACACACACACACACACACACACATATACACACACACGCACACACACGCATACACGCGCGCACACACACACACACACACATACACACACATACACACACACACACCACGCGGGCGCGCGCGCGCGCTCGGACATCATCATAAAAATGGTATAATCGGATTCTAGGGACCTTAAACAGTGCTTATCCACTATAATCTGGATATGCGATTTTTAGCATGATTTCAGTACCTCTCTTAATGAGAGGTAAAAAAGTAAAAAGAAAATCTAAGAAGCTGTAAAATATTTAGTGATTTTGCTCTGTTTAATATTTGCTTCTTCTGCCTTTTGAGCTCGTTTATTCATTTCGGATAGAAATAAAATATGGTGTTCCGATTCAGCATATTTCTTAGCCCGTTTCAAACACGTTTCGAAACTTCTGACTACCTCTAAGTGCTTTGCATGTCGTGGTATCACTTCTACTTCTTCGTCAGAGCTTGACTCATTCTGAACATGTTCCATAATATCCATATCGTTTATGGATTTGGATTTTCATTATTTTTCTTGCCCAACGGTCCATTCAAGGTCTTCTTGTCTTGTTGCATCTCCAGAAATGTGGTTTATCAGTGTAGTAAATTCATTTATTTGTTTATCTATAGCTATCAGCAACCCTCGAGCCGGAACTACTGTTAGATGAAATTGAAAATATTCCTATTTCATAATGGGTACTCGCAAAAATTCCCAAATGATGGAGCAAAGTTATGTAAAGAAACGACATCTATAAAATAATTTAAACATCAACTTTCATTCGCTAGTAGTACTATAACTATTACAATCAGCCCAATTCTGTAAGGAAGTTGTTAACTCTTAGCAACGTTGCTAAAAATTATAACCAATAGAAACAAATGTAAAGGCTGTCATTTTCATGTTTTATTCAGTGTTCGCTATTATTATTGGTTATTTGATATAGCAATGTTGCTAAGTCCTAACAACACAAAACCTCCCGCTATTTAATTTTTATTAATTTAAATACATACCTACGTATAATGCTGCAAACTATATTATGTTCCATTGCATATAACTATTGCTTTATTTACGATTTTCTTTATTATTTAATATGTCACTATTATTAATTTTACCTGTCAGTTACATTCATTTGAAAAATAAACTGTGTAACAAAGGAATTTTGTTTATCTTAGGCTTCGGGATTAAAAAAAGAAAAACGATTTTTAAATTTATCTGTAAAATATATAGAAAAAGTATTAATGTATACCTGTACAGAATTCAATAATCTATAATTTTCCAATAACATAAAATGCGAAAAAATGGCATTTAATGGTATTTTTTGAAGAAAAACCATTATGAGCTTCAAGTAAAGTGCCATTTCCGTTTATCCGATTTACACCAAAATCTAATGGCTTCTTTTCGTATTAGAATAGGGTAGAAATACAAGGTTTCAGAATTTTCTGAATGATAGTATTTGAGTTAGAGCGAAGACAAACTTCATAGACATACACACATACACACACATACATACACACATACAGACATCATCGTGAAAATGTTAAAATTGGATTCTAGGGTCCTTAAAACGTGGTCATTTACTAAAATCTCGATATGTGATTTTTAGCACGATCCCTATATCTCCCTTACCAAGGGTAGCGGGAGGTAAAAATAAATACCTACATAACATATATTCATACATAAATGATTGACTAAATAAAACATATATCAACTTGTATCCCCGACGACGGGGGCGTAAATCGGCTCACCGGCACCTGGTGCAAAAAATGTCTAGTTACGGCTCTAATTAGAGGTCGCCCTGGGCCTCCAAAGAAGTTAATCCGCTACTGAAATGAAACAATAACGACACGTGCAACATTTTATTCATATTTTCATGTTTTTGTTTATTAAATTTTGAAAATATTCTGTCACCAGTTCTTACCCCTACCACCACTTCTTTACAGGTACATATTCCGAATTTTACTGAAAGATAAATAAGCACCTTAGCCGCTTAGCCTAGAGTTATAATGTGACAGATACTGTACTATCTCTGTCAAGAGCACAGAGACGTCAGAGTAATTTAAAGTCGTTTTTCCCGAATTATATTAATAACTAACTATTCAACAAATTTTAAAAAATACGGGTATAGTATTTTAAACTAAAATCTGACGGATTGCTTTTTTTGTCGCACCCCCATTAAGTGACAGGTAACTTAGCGATGGTGAAGTAGGCAAAACGATGGTTAAATAGGTGGGCGACCGTCACTGTCCTTTGGGCGACTAAACTTAAAAATGTTTAGCTGTTATATAATTTGGCATTTTTTTTGCAACAGGAAAATAATCAACTTTAAAAAATTGAATAATATTCTTTTCCATAATTGATCGGAAAATGTATACTTTAGTATTCACAAAAAATTACATCGATAAAATAATAGAATATTTATTTATTTGAAAATTAAATCTGCACTCTCATTGGGACACCATTACTTACATTTCCTATACAAACATAATAACTAGTCATAATATCATAGAAAACCAGCCTTAAAATCGAAAATCATCTTACAGACTTCCTAAATCCTATGTAAAGGTGTTTATTCTAGCCATTGTATGTTAATAAAGAGTTACGTATTTCCTGAAAATGAAATAGAATTGATGTTGTGTGCATCGAATATAGCGATGATTTATCCCATCCCTGGAGCTGAACAATTCATGCAAATTCATGTGACACGGCAAAGCGGCAGCAACGTTCCAGCGTTCTGCGAACGTTCATCGTTCCCGAAGTGATTATCATTGTTAATTCTCCAGGTTTGATTAATTTATTCGCATGGGAATTGAGCCGATTATGACAGTATGACGGTAGGTTGGCAGCCGCAGTATCCGCTCTTTCTCCATGTTCCATTTCAAATTTTCTCCTTTTCTTGTTTATGTGAATTGTACAATAGCATATTATGTAACAAGTTTTATAAACGTATTTTTTTTTTAGTCACTAGTTTTTTCTTACATTAAGAAACAAACTGCGTGGTGGTCGGAGGAAATAAGAGAAAAAATTCGAAAGAAGAAAGTGATTTGGAAGAAATGGCTGGCTAATAAAAATAGAAAAAATACTGCAACTTATGCCGAATATAAGCATAAATAATATTGCGTATAAAAAAGCAAATGTCAGAGCTTACAACACGAGGCAGGAGTTACAAAGTATACTTTTTCTACGAATAATTAAGCAACAGAAATACTCTTATTAAGTTACCTAGTTATTTTTATTGAACGGCAGCTTTTCAGCACCAGCAGTTATTTTCAGCCAGTACTCACATTGTTTATCACATAAAGTTCATTTTAAAACGAGTATTACATAGACTATTACTTTTTGAGGTAAATAAATTTGTATAATTGTAATTAATATTATTACAAATAGTGAAGAAATGCTAATAGAGATAGAAGAATCAAGAATAGAATAAACGAAGTACTCTATGTATACCTGGGACCTAGGTCACATCCACACCCACATGTGCAATCTACATATTTGAGAAAATAAATAAAAGAGAGACGAACGCAAGAATAAACTTAGCAAAGTAGAAATATTGATCGCTGAAAAAATTCTTCAAAAATCAAAAAATCTCTTTAGCAACGGAAAGAAAAATATTCGATTTATACTTTAGTCCTATACATTCCTATGGATACCAATGGACGACTCCAGAAACATAACATGGAAGGATGAAGTAATATTGGTAGAATTAGAAAAATATCTAATTAAGTCATAAATTACCGGATTATTCGAAAACTTCCCGAAAAACATCAATGAGAGTTCACATAACCTCACAAATAATATTTGTGCTTTTAGTGCTACACTCTTTATATTAAACCGCTAAATTTTTAAACGACCCTCGTAAGCAGTGTTTGGACTAGGGAGGTTAAAAAAATCGATATATCGATTTCTATTCAATTTTTTTTCAAAATTGATCTACTTTAAAAAATATAGAATGTCGATTAGTCGAATATAGGTAGACTATTTCGACTTCGACTTTTATATTATTTCGACTGTATAGCCTATTTCGTCTTTTTAGACATTTTCGACTTAATTAACTTGCATTTGTTTATTTAATTTTAATGTTTGTGTTTTTATTCAGGGCATCGAACCCGAACCGGAACCTAACCGTAACATTTTGCCGAACCCAAACCCAGAATCGAACCTCAGATATATTTTTCAATTGAACCCGAGTTGGAACCGAACCGGATATTAAAATTCGGGTTCGGGGTTCAGCTCCGCGTCAGGTTCATTTTGAGTTCCAAAAGACGTAATTGTAATACAGCCGATAATCGACGCGTTGCCTATGTTGACTTTACTTGAAAATTATGTTCGTTTCTTGTCTTGCGTAAATTGCGGCTTTCATTTTAAATTATTTTTATTTGTTTATCATTCAAAAAAACTTTAATTCAATTTTCATTACGTCGAACCGAACCTGAACCCCGAACAAAACCGCAAATTTTATTAATGCTTGACCCAGAACCGCAGCCAAACCCATTTCTCAAAAAACAAATTAAGGGCTGGTTTATGATGAATTTAATTTAGAAATTTTGATTTAAAATTTATAATTTTCTCTCTGGTTTATGTTCAATTTTAAAATTCTGGATCTGACCAATCAGCATCCGTCACGTGACTTGTCACTGCTTGTTATTTGACTTTTCCCCAGTTGTCACTTCAGATTTTAGGTTACAAATATATTTTAGCCCTGAATTTGTTAGACGCTAATGAACAAGATTATTCTTTAATAATATCGGGAATGTTTATTTTTTTTACTATTGTTGATTTATATAGTACAGAAATAAAACAAACACAAACTTAAAAACCGTAGTTGGTCGATCTGTTAGGCCGTGGTTAGGCCCAGGTATTCCCTGGTTAGGCCTATGAACACATTGATTTGTTAACGGGCAGTATCATAGTTTGTTTCTGAAAGTGAAATAAGAACAATTCTTGAAATATACTCATATGAGTGTACATTATATTTAATTCCTTGCCACCCCTCGTTGCGTTGAAATTAAAACTACGCAAATGTTTTATTTTTGTACAATTTATTTGCTTTGTCATACAAATTACGATGTTCGCTAATACTGATTATCAACAAAAAACAAAATATCAATTTGTTCATGTGATTCCAGGTTCAAAATGTCAACAATTCACAAACAAAAAAGAAAGTTGACAGATGAAGTAAAGTTATACCTTACTGCCATGTTTAATAGTTCTCTCTTGTGATTGGTCGAATTTGAAATTTACATTTGAAAATATAAAATAAAAAATATTCCAAATCTAAATTTCAAATTTCTAAATTTGTAAATCATTCATAAACCATCGTATACGTGTTACGTGAGTTTATATTTTAAAATCTAAATTATAAATTGTAAATTCGTAAATTAAATTCATCATAAACCAGCCCTAACTTGAACTTAAACCGAAGCCAGTTTTTGGCGGGTTCAGTGCCCTGTTTTTATTTCTATGTAAATGAATTTTGGTTCTGAAAGCTTTTATTACAGTAAAGTTTAGATTTATTAAAATTTGAGAAAATTTTACATGATCTGTCTAAAAGATAGACAAAAACATATTTATATTTTTAACCATTATTATTTTTTATTATTATTTCTATTTTTCTAATAATTCGACTATAATTATTAAGACATCGATTATTTCAACTTTTCGATGATTTCGACTTCTAATATTTTGACTTTCGATTATTTCGACTTTTTTGTATATTCGGCTAGAAATAAAAATCGATATTTTGAAAAATCGAAAGTCGACTTCCATATTTCAAAGTCTTCCAGCCCTAGTTTGAACACCACCAGATAAAAACACATAAAGAGAGATGAGATGATCGGACGATTTCAGAATATTTTTTTTAATAATTTTATAGTAGGTACAACTTTACTTTCACGTTCACCTTACTTTTTGAATCAATCTGTAACCTATGTTCAACAACGAGGGACTCTGATCACACACTTTATCGCATTAGACAAAATGTGACGATGATATAGTTCCAATAATTTTATCCCTGTCTAACTGTCCAAATAACATTATTTTTATTTGTTTATTATTTGATCAGAGCCAAAATTTGTAATCTCTTATCAAGAACATTTTGTTTCACGAATTTTTCTTTAAATCGCATTCGATTTGACATAATTTAACTTTCTGTGCGAGACGTAGCCACACCGTCAAACAGGTTAGTGCGCATGCGCTTGGCCCTGTATACACAGTGTTGCCAGATGGGAGGGAAATTCCCTTTTTCGTGGGAATTTTTGACTCAAGAGAGAAAAAGGGATTTTTCACAAAAAAGAGGGAAAAATGGATTTTTTTTTTTACATAATATCAAAAGAAAATAAAACATACCCGCTAGCGATTTTAAGGAAAACTAATAGTTATTTACATTCGAGTGCGTGTAAGTTGTATTTTACAGTGCGACAGTTTTGTTTAAGGCACGAGCCCTTAAGGCGAGTGCCTTAGTAGCTGGAGCGCTGTAAAATACTTCACGCACGAGAATTGTATCAATTTTTTTGGCCGACGATAATGAAAATCACTTTTTTTAATGAGATAAGTTGTACTTCTGAAAAGGGTTAGTATAAAATACTTGGGTTAAGTCAATGTAATAATAGACGTTGTTTATGACTGATAATATATTTATTTGCTCATGTTTTCTTCGTAATAAATAATAGGTAGGTGTCGATATTTGACATTTTAGCAATGTTCGCCTCGTGTATTTGACAGGTATATCGATCTGTGACTATGTCGGTAACGGCGGATTTTTGGTTTATATAAATTAATTTTAAATATAGGAAATGTTAAAGTAAAAAAATAACTTATGTAGGTAGTACTTTTTTACATGAACTTTATTATAGTAAAGATGATTTATTTTCTAAATGCCCATAAACGTCCAGTGTATTTTGATTATTTTACCGCATAGTTAGATAAGTTACAACACAGTAAGCGTAAAATGTAGGTTACACTTGCTGTGTATACAATTGTAAAGTTCCCATTACACTTCAGGAGGGCAAAAATAATATTTAAAAGCAGTTCCTATAATTGAATCGCTAAGTTTAGAAAAGCAAGTATTACAAAATTATTTTTGAGATTAATGATAAAAACTGAATCATTTTAAATACCTCTGTACACATATGAAACTCAAAATAACAAACTGACAGTACTTTCCTGTCTGAACAAAGCGATTCAATTAGAATACTCATATTAAATTAATTTAAATAAAATGTTATTATATTTCGTGCAATAAAATGCAATACTATTATTATTACAATAATTTTTTTCTGGCTGTGAATGTTACCTTACAATAATTGCAAAAGAGGGAAATTACGAACAAAAGAGGGAAATTTTGAACCGCAAATAGGGAATTTTGATAGAAGTCATCTGGCAACACTGTGTATACACAAGTCGTACAGTATCATATACAAAAGTGTGTTAAGAAAAACATTACTTATGCATTTTTAAACATTATAGCAAACATTTTTGAAGTGAAAACTTCTTTAGGCGCACCTTGTACACTTTCCTGGGCAGTGAACAAGGCTACTCCGTCACGCGTGACGCATCACAGTTTACAGGTAAATTTTGGAAGAGCCATCACGTTAATTCGGTTCATAGCCTATTGCTTACATTTGCCTTTGTTGTAGATTTTCTTTGTTTATAATTTTGAAAAACCTTATTGCCAGCATTACAACGTGATTACAACCATTAAATTGATTTTTTGAAAGTCTAAAAATGACATTTAAATGACAACCGGAATAAATCGCGCACTCATCATCGGTTTTAAAACTGTTTTTGGGGTTTTTGGCCAGATTTTAAAATAAAATTTGAGTTGTTTCCCAGCCTTCTCCCAAGAAAATTAAAATTCTTTCTTTTGTTAGAATGCTCACAGGATTTTAACATCTTATAAAAAATATGAAGTCCAGCAAACATTTAAGTTTATAAAGCTTCCGGGAGCAGACAAGAGACGGCATTGGTGTGCTATTCATATGTCAAACATTTAAGTTTTCACTTCGGACGTGGGGTCTTAAGCTTAAGCAAAGCACACACATTTTTTTTTCATAATTTAACCTTAAACAATAGTTAAACGTCATTCAAAATGAGGGAAGTGTATCTTTTAGAACAACTTACTTTACTTAAACTTAGTTCCTCCTACGCTTTTTAGCGCATTGGGCACCAAGAGACCTCCAAAATGTCCTGTCCGCAGCGATGTTTGCAACGTCATCCTATTCAATTTCAAGAGCTCGTAGATCTTGAAAGAATGCTCTACGCCAAGTCAAATAACATGTTATCTAACACCATATATTATTGACATACCTACGCTACAAATAATGCAACTTTATTGTATGTACCCTAGACGTAATTTTTGCACATATTGCAGCGCGAGTACTGCCTTAATACAGGACAGGCCATTGTCCCTGTTGCGTGTTAATATATTTATTGACTCGTCGTCCATTCCACAATTTTTTGCAAACTGACATTATTATGGTATGGGTTCCGTGTTAGCGTGCCTTTGAAGTTACAACGCAAACCCAAATAACTGAGACGTGTATCACAACAGGGTTGAACTCACCAATAAATCAATTAAACGCTTACACAGTCAATAAGTCCTTTATAATGACAGCGCTTACCGCTCTTGGAAAATATTGCAAAATTGTTGGATGTTTATAGAGCATAGAATAAAAATTAGATTATAATGGAAATAATACATAATTATTCATAAGAATAAAAATTGTTTGATGCATTAACGTATCCAACAAAAAATAAAATCATACTGGATGTAGTTTATAACGTGCATAAAGAGACTGTTTTTTACCTCTCGCTAAGAGAGATATTGGATTCTTGCGAAAATCGCATATCCAGATATGAATAAGCACGATTTTAACATTTTTACGATGATGTCTGTCTGTGTGTGTGTGTGTGTGTGTGTGTACGTGTGGATGTTGGAAGGACGATTCCTCAAAAACTATAATACTTAAGACCTGTTTAACTATGAATTCCTCAATTTGACATTCCAGGGAAGAGCTGAAAAGGTTTTGGTAACAATTTGGCAACCAGAAGTAGTAGTTTCTTAAAAAAAATCTTCTACATATAATTTTTTAATAATTTGTGTTATTACTAATATTGAAGAACATAAAATTCATCTGATACATTTAAAAAATTTGTTATATCTTCTATAAATTTAGAGATAAAGACACTATAATATATAAAATAGTCGGATGTAATAAATCGCGCTGGCTAATCTAAACCAAGGAAACCAGTTGCAAATACAAATGTTTGTAACATACTCATAGTGTGTAAATGACAGATAAAATGTCAGTGTCAAAAATCAACAGTTTTAGTGACATTCTCAAAGCTTTTTCTGGGGAGAACATTTAATCTTTCTTATTGTTTTATTAATTAAATATTTAAAATTATAGGTAAAATGCATATCCATAAGAAATACCGCCATTTGTTAATTGGAAGAATCTCTGTCATTTAGGAACAAAATACAATGAAAAAATAGATATAATTGCGTGGGTGCACAAAACTTGTTAAATACAATGAAAACAATATTTGGGCAAAGTTCTGTAATTTTTTACCTCTCGCTAAGAGAGGTATTGGATTCATGCTAAAATTCGCATATCCAGATTTTATTGAATAAGCACGATTTAAGGTCCCTAGAATCCGATTATAATATTTTTAAAATGATGTCTGTGTATATGTGTGTGGATGTGTGTGTGTGTGTGTATGTCTGGATGTTGTAGACACGATTCCTCAAAAACTATAAGACTTAAAAAATATTTAACTGCAGTTTCCTCAATCTGACATTCCTGGGAAGAGCTGAAAAGGTTTTGGTAACAATTAAACAACCGGAAGTAGTAGTTTCTTAGAAAAATTCTTCTAAATATAATTTTTTGGGAGTTTTTTTATTAAATATTGAAGAACATAAAATTCTCCATCTAATACACTTAAAAATTTTATTATATCTTGCATAGATTTAGAGATAAAGACACTATAATTTATAGAGTACACTAATCGCAGAGGCTAAGGCACTAAGGAAATCAGTTGACAAATTCCAATGTTTATAACATGATACATGTCATTGTCAAATATCAACAGTTTTAGTGACATTCTGATAGCTTTTCTGGGAAGTATATTTAATTTTTCTTATTGTTTTATTAATTAAATATTTGAAATTATAGGTAAAATTGTGGTAAAATGCATATATCCATCAGAAATACCGCCAATCTGGTTAATGAATTGGAACAATCTCTGACATTTAGAAACTGCCTCATACAATGAAAATATATATACAGGGTGTCTCTTAAATAGGGGGACATGGCTTAACCACAGATTCCTGAGGCTAAAATAAGACGATTTAACCAAACTTGCTTCTACCGGAAAGTGTACCATTTAGCCAGAATTCTGCTTCAAAGTTCTTCGCCAAAAAATTAATTTTGCTTATAATAATCGGACGCTTTATTCGATTTGGATGAAATTTGGTATGATAATTTATATGATTATAAGTCAGCTTTTAAGGTGATACTTGTTATTGTTAGTGAACCACTAGTGCATGAAACTTAGATGTCCCAACATTAATTAGACCGTAACTTTTTAATGGTAATGCCGAAAACGTGAAATTATTTTTCTTCATAAAGATACATTCAATAGTAAACTTTTCTCTCTCTGTGTAATTTGTGATATCTGCTACGGTTCACACAGAAAAAAATAAAATAAGAGTGTCTGCACTGCTAAATTTTTAAAATAAATTTAATCTAGTAGTCTATCCAAATGTCAAACAAGTAATATTTAATGACAGTAACAATTGTTTTACGGGTTGTCAAAAATTTTCTTTGCAATATTCTAAAATTAGTAACATCCGTTTGTTCGGCCTAATAATATTTTACTAACATTATTATAAATAAGACGATTACATATCTCAGCTGACTCCTAAACAAGTTGTGAAGATTGACAACTCGTTACTGTCATTAAAAATTACTTGTTTGACTTTTGGATAGACCGCTAGATTAAATTTATTTTAAAAATTTAGCAATGCAGGCACTCAGATTTTATTTTTTTCTGTGTGAACCGTAGCAGATATCACAAATTACACAGAAAGAGAAAAGTTTACCATTGAATGTATCTTTCTGAAGAAAAATAATTTCACGTTTTCGGCGTTGCCATTAAAAAGTTACGGTCTAATTAATGTTGGGACACCTAAGTTTCATACACTAGTGGTTCACTATTAATAACAAGTATCACCTTAAAAGATGACTTATAACCAAATAAACTGTCATACCAAATTTCATCCAAATCGAATAAAGCGTCCGATTATTATAAGCAAAATTAATTTATTTTCGAAGAACTTTGAAGCAGAATTCTGACTAAATGGTACACTTTCCGGTAGAAGCAAGTTTGGTTAAATCGTCTTATTTTAGACTCAGGAATCTGTGGTTAAGCCATGTCCCCCTATTTAAGAGACATCCTGTACATCGTCGGATTTCTGGTAAAAAGACTTAACCGCCTTTTGACTAGTTTTGAGATAAACAGGAAAAACTTGTTTTTATTTACAATATTGATTTATTTAACAAGATATTGTGTTATATCGATGAGATTAATATTTTATACATTTTTCAACATACTTTCGCAACATTTTGAAGCATATATCATGAAATATTTAATAAAATGTTTTTTTTTTTGTTCAATATAGCTTAATACCTAAATTTTTAATATTTATATAGTTGTGAACACCAGATTAATAAATAATATCAAAATAAATTAACTTTTGTGGAACACAACTCGTTAACATCTCCCATTACATTAACACAGAATGGCGTTTAAGACATTTCGTATAAAATTTCTGTGCGCATCAAATAGTGTCAGATGGCGTTTACGAAACTTTAGAATGAATTACCTTCTAACAAATTTTTTGGCGCTCAGATATTGTGTTTAGAGCATTAGTCGTGAAGAGACGTATCCGTTTATGTGCATAACTCATTTTATCATTTTTTGGCGGTTAAGTCTTTTTTACCAGAAATCCGACGATATATATATATATATATATATATATATATATATATTTACATCCCGCTATCATTGCTGCGTCCTTTCATGGCTAGGACATTGTGGCAACCACCGAAAGGAATAGAGATAGGCTTCGACTTTATAAAGTATATCTACTTATTTTTCCCCCTGATTATGAATTTCGGTTCAAATTTCAATAAAGTCGATTTACAACGATATACGTTTCCGTTCATTTGACGATATTATGAGCTCCTCCATACTGAGTGAATCCGGCGTCCACAGTATATACTTCATACATAATCAGTACTTATGACGTCCAATTTGTATATTTTTATTCATACTACCGTTACAGTGACGTCCAGCAGCGTTGCCAATATTAAATACATTATTATGCATACTTAGCTGCAAACATCATAGATTCCTACAATGTTTGATAATGATAATTTCTTTTGGCAATCCGGAAGCAATTTGAAAATGGAACTTCTAATTTGTCATTTAAAATGTCATTTTTAATACTTAACACTTTTGTTTTAAAATTATTAGGAAAAATATTTCTCCAAATTAAAATTTTACTGTTGTATTTCTTATACATATAACAAAAATAAAGTACATACTCGGTATACAAGTAAGAAATGTGAAATGTTCTTGCACTTGGTGTACAAGAACAACAATTTCATTTTCTCTGACGGTAAATGTAAATATGTGAAAATAAGTGAAGAATAAACTATTTAAATTTATTTATTTAAATAGCCCCCAAATCTTACAATTAAAAAGTACAGATATTTTCATTCACTCATAACAATCTTTATTTTACATTTAACAAATATATCATACACAAAATAAATTTCACGAATATTGACAAAACTAATAGAAAAACTTAATAAAAATTCAAAATAGTACTCGTATCTTTACACAAGGTAATGTAATTGCTTCCTGACAGTGACATTTGTTTAAATATATCAAAATTGTTTTTAAAATATTATTTTTCTTTGACGCATAGGCAAGATGATGTATATAAATAATTTTATAAATTCATATTGTGTTATTTACTAAATACTATTATCATTATCGTAAAATTCAAGATTATACCATTATATTTAATTTTTAAGTAAAAGTTACTGAAATATTATATTCAATGTTAGGAGGAAGTAACGCCGTACTTGTTCATAGATACAATGTATTAACGGATTTCTCGGCGGTGATTGTAAGGAATTATATTGTTGTTATTCCATAAAGTAGTTAATTTTATTTAAATATCCAATATTTCGTTACACATTTTGTAACTTCATCAGGGAATAAAAGTGTGGGCCCACACATTTCGGCCAACATGTGACGCTCACTGAGTAAATTTTACAAGTTTTCTTTTGATGTAACTTATATTTTATACTTATATAGTCAAAATTCTTACAATAATATGTAAATCAGTGCAGAGCATAAACAAGTAACAATAACAAAATTGAATGTTTCTGAATTTATCAATTTATCAAGCGATTACACCAGCTAAAACTAATTTATTTCCTGATGAAGTTACAAAATGTGTAACGAAATATTGGAAATTTAAATAAAATTAACCACTTTATGGAATAACAACAATATTATTCCTTACAATCACCGCCGAGATATCCGTTAATATATTTTATCTATTATATTCTATGTATTTTTTCAAGAAAAACTATTAAAAGCTTGTATAAGTAATACTTCCGATATACACTAAAAACTAATGAGCTCTTCCTACATTAGTGTAGAATGGGTATCCAAAATTTCAAAATATTCTGATTGATGGTATTTGAGTAATCGTGTCCACAAGATACATACACACACACACACGCACGCACGCACACACAAACACACACGCACGCACACACACACACGCACACACACACACACACACACATACGTACCTACAGACATCATTGTAAAAATATTAAAATCGGATTCTGGGGACATCAAAACGTGCTTATTCACTAAAATCTCTATATGCGATTTTTAGCATGATCCCTATAGCTCCCTTACCTAGGGTAGCGGGAGGTAAAAATTTTATTTGATGACAAATTATTTGTTACATATGGCAATAAAACAGTGAAAAATATCTGCAAAGCAACCATTTTGGTTCACTTCGGCTATTTGTGCAATAAATTCTAATTTTTACGAAAATTATAATAATAAGATTAACATGAATTTAATCTCCGGTATTAATATGTTTATTCCAAGTAAATAGGTATTTAATAACCAAATTATTTGTTATATGTTAAAAAAAAATAGTGAAAATATGTGAAAAGCAATCGTTTGGATGCACTTCAAATTTTTATGAAATTTATAATAATAAGCTTATTATTAATATTCAATTCCGGTTTTAACACGCTTATTCTAAGTAAATATGTATTTGTTCAACAAATTATTTTTCATAAGTCAATAAAATAGTGAAAACATATGAAAAGCAGCCGTTTGAATTCACTTCGGCTATTTTTGCAATAAATTGAAATTTTTACGGATATTACAATAATAGACATATTATTAATTTACTTATCTGCGTTTCTTTCTAAGTTTGCATATAGATTGAGATTGCAATAAAAATACGGTGTTTTTAAAAGTCATTAGTTTTCATTATTTATATTTTTACATATCTCACTAGCGCATATAATAAAATTTTTCAAATTACAATAAAATAAAAATAAAAATCTGATGTGGCCAACACAAAACCTCCCGCTATTTAATTTTTATTAATTTAAATACATACCTACGTATTTGCGAACGCTACAAACTGTTCCATTGCAGAAAACTAGTGCTTTATTTACTATTTTCTTTTTAAAATTTCACTATTATTAATTTGAAGTGATTAATTTTTTGACAGTGACATTTACTGTCAGTTACATTCATTTGAAATATGACCTGTGTAACAAGGGAATTGTGTTTATCTTAGGCTTCGCGACTAATAAAAAAAAATATTTTTAAATTTATCTGTAAAATGTATAGAAAAAGTATTAATGTATTCCTGTAGAAAATTCAATAATCTTTAATTTTCATAAGACATAAAATGCGAAAAAATTGCATTTAATGGTATTTTTTGAAGAAAAACCATTATAAGCTACAGGTAAAGTGCCATTTTCGGTTATCTGATTTACACCAAAATCTAATGGCTTCTTTTTTATTAGAATAGGATAGAAATACAAGGTTTCAGAATTTTCTGAATGATAGTATTTGAGTTAGAGCATCCATACACACACACACATACACACATACAGACATCATCGTGAAAATGTTAAAATTGGATTCTAGGGACCTTAAAATGTGGTCATTTACTAAAATCTCGATATGTGATTTTTAGCACGATCCCTATACCTCCCTTACCAAGGGTAGCGGGAGATGAAAAGCAAATATTTTAACGTATTTAAACTATCTAATATGTATAAAAATATTTTCTAATTAAATGAAAACAATTTATTGAAACACCTCAGTAAGAAGAGGAGAAATAGGAAGAAGTACCTAGAGTAAAAAATATCTATATGTAATAAATCGTTTGTAGTACATATTAGTATGTTTAAAACATTTTTTACCTCCCGCTATCCTTGGTAAGGGAGGTATAGGGATCGTGCTAAAAATCACTTATCGAGATTTTAGTAAATGACCACGTTTTAAGGTCCCTAGAATCCAATTTTAACATTTTCAAGATGATGTCTGTATGTGTGTATGTGTATGTGTGTATGTGTATGGATTTTGTCTTCGCTCTAACTCAAATACTATCATTCAGAAAATTCTGACACCTTGTATTTCTATCCTATTCTAATATAAAAAGAAGCCATTAGATTTTGGTGTAAATCGGATAACCGGAAATGGCACTTTACCTGAAGCTCATAATGGTTTTTCTTCAAAAAATACCATTAAATGCCATTTTTTCGCATTTTATGTCTTATGAAAATTAAAGATTATTGAATTTTCTACAGGAATACATTAATACTTTTTCTATATATTTTACAGATAAATTAAATTTTTTTTTTTTATTTGTCCCGAAGCCTAAGATAAACACAATTCCTTTGTTACACAGTTCATATTTTAAATGAATGCAACTGACAGTAAATGTCACTGTCAAAAAGCTAATCACTTCAAATTAATAATAGTGACATTTTAAAAAGAAAATAGTAAATAAAGCAATAGTTTTCTGCAATTAAACATTTTGAAGCGTTAGTAAATACGTAGTATTTAAAATAATAAAAATTAAATAGCGGGAGGTTTTGTGTTGGCCACATCAGATTTTTCTTTTAATAATTATTTCTACACTCTTTTTTTCGACACTTCAAATTTCGGTCTTCGTATTTTAGATCAAAAGTTTATAAATATTTTATTTATTTATTTCACTGTGGTATACCGTTGTCATATTTATTCCGTACATTTAATCATTAATCTTCTTACCCATACATTTGGCTTTTATTTACAATTTACACAATATTTTGTAATTAATAATTCAGCTTTATGATACGAGTATTTAAATAATCACATTTTTTAAATTTATTACATTGAAACCATACATTTTGACTTTGTATTTACTAAGAGGATTTTGCAAAACAAAAGTTTGATTACATAAATATTAATTTAAATACTATCATGTGTGCACAAAGTAGCTTTAAATACGATTAGAAGAGTTGCGCGCTAATGTAGTAACCCAATGTTCCAGTGTTGCCAAGTGTACGGAGTTCAGAATGTCGCTGGAATGAAACTTCAGTATATACAGCGTATATACGCCGGACGACACTAGCTCCGCAAGTGGAATTTTTTTGAACTAAAAAAAATATACATTTTCCGTTCCGCTATCATTCTGACGTCCATAACAAATTTTGCTATACGATACTAGAGGCCCCCCTGATGTCAGAAAAAAATTTATAAGGCCATGTGCATATGACGTCCAGTATACGGACGTCTTATGCACAAGGACGTCACTTTGAATGTAGAAAAGTACACAGGGGACGCCACAATGGTAGTGGGATGTAAATATATATATATATATATATATATATATATATATATATATATATATATATATATATATATAATTAGAATTATATGTGTGCAGAAGACATGTTAAATACAATAAAAAACAATATTTTGGTAAAGTTCTGTAATATTTTATTATAAAACGACGGTTCGAAAGCGAAGTGCAGTACAATACTTATATAGCCTAATATGGAAATGGCGAGAGGTCTTGTGCTGGCCACAACAGATTTTTTTTTATTATAAAACGACGCTTCGACAGCGAAATGTAATACAATACTTATATAACGTAAAATGGAAATGGCGAGAGGTATTGTGCTGGCCAAACAGATTTTTTTTTTTTTTCAAGACAAACGACGCCAGCAGCCAAAGCAGTTCCTAGAAAATATAACGTGAAACCATACTGGGACTCACAAATAAAAAATAAAAATTATGACAACGTTACTCAGGCTGTTATATTATAGAACAAATAGGTTTTATGTTGTAGCACAGAATAGACATTCATACAGAAGCGACATTCCTGGTCGACACCATTCTTGTTGCGATTTGATGTTTATGACCTTCAACTTTAAATTTGTTGGCAAATTTACGCGCGAAATTTAAATTGTTGTAAAAGAAAAATTAGAACACAAAAGTAATAAAATTTTAATTTTATTAACGAATTAAAAAGATATCAGATAAAATAAACACATAATTATGTTACTATTAAACAAATACGTGAATTTTACAAATTCAATACAATGCAGAATTTTCTATATCTTTGATGTGGGAAACACAAACGTCAGACTATGTCCCAAATATCCTTCTCCATCAAATCTTCTCTTCCTCAGGTCTTGAGCCACATTTCACACCTATATTTATTAAATGAATATACATTTTGCATGGTATGGTCGTTTTGCATTACTTACATTTAATGATCTTTCGGAAACGAAAAAAACTTACATTTTACTTTCTCCATTTTTAAAATATACTTATACAGTTTTTATACGAACAAACAAGTCCTCCCGATTCTACCTTCTTCGTTTTTTTCCATTTTATTAGAACCTAACACCACTTCTAAAATTCACAAACAGTTTACGAAATGACATATGTCAAAAGTGAGTGGTTTGCTTGAATTAGCCATAACCCTAAAATACATGAGCGTGACAAGCTGAGACAACCGCTCCTCCAGAATATGTGAAATATAATGATTTTCTTTATAATAACGATTTTTCCTATCGTTTGTTGAAAAAAAAAGATGTTTGTTCTTATTAGAAATTAATTTGTGTTTCTCAATATACTTTTATTATTGACCCCTAACAGAAAATGTTCTCGTTGAGATAATGAAAAGAACAAAGAATCGTAAGATACGAAGATATGCCGAAAAAATCCGATTTTATCCGATTAGCCCTTTAAATTTGTTGGCATACTCTTTCTCTCTCTAATTTTCGTTTCTCTCTTTGACTGTCGCTTCTGTATGAATGTCTATTCTGTGGTTGTAGTGTAGATAATTCTCATGATTACAATTGCATCTGCTGACGCAAATTAAGTTTGTGCATAGTTGATAGAGATATGAACTACTAAACTAAAATGAACAATTTTCCAGCAGTTTTAGAGACAATATACAATCAACAGTAGGATATGACTGTGTCTGGGAATCCCCGTAGTAGCGTAAGGTTAAATTTATATAAATGCTTCAATTATAAATGTGGACAAGGTGATAATAGTGTGTTAGATAGAAATATGTGGCGAAAGATGGGTGTTGCATTAATGCATAAATTTTTATTTTATAGAATTCCATATTGTGATAAAGGATATGATTAGATGTACAGGATTCGAGTTCCTTAAATGAAAAACTTTCTTATTATGCACGCTATAGAAAACTGATGTAGATCTTTATAAACCAACTTTTTGAGACAATCTTAATAGGCGCCACAGGAATTTTTAATCGTCTAAGATTTGAAAATATGTACCTCATACCACATATATCGCTTACTATGAAATAAAAAAAATGTTTAGATAATTAATATACAATTTTTTAAGTAGGATAACGTGGTGTAATACAATTTTTTAAAACTGAGTTTCTTATTTGCTCATTGCAGTCGTTACCTCGTTGTAACACTACTCATAAAACAGAACTAACTATAATAATTTACTTAAAAACTCTAAAACTAATGTAGTTATAAAAAAGATGAATAAAAATATTCCACTTACCTTATGAAATATTAAATGTGTTAGCTCCATTACTGAAAGTAAAAAATAGGCAGGAAGTATTGCATTACCGTGGGAATAGGGTACTCTGGCATTTTTTTTTTTTTTTTTAATTTTATTAGTACAGACGTACAGACCAGTAGGGCTATGAATGTCTAGTTTTGAGTAAGGAAATGTCTCGGAGAATGTATATATATCAAGTGAGATTACTGGTAAAGCTATGTATTAATTATTTCGTTTTACATTTTTATGCTTTATATGTTTTTGGAAAGTGAAACTTTGTAATTATTTGTATTTGATCTGTAATTGGACTTTTGCCTGTTGATCTTTTCTCTCTAAATAAATAAATAAATAAATAAATTACACTATATAGGCCAATTTGTGCCTCTCTAACATAATTATAAATATTTTCATAAATTTAACCCATAGTTTTAGTTAGTCGCTATAAAAATGTAACGGTGTTATTCGCTTCATGAATTTTATTCACTGAGTTTATTTAATTATTAACACTTAATAATAGTATATTATTTAACTTTATCTACAACCTTCACTTTCACAATGATATGTCACATGTTAATGCACAATGTTGGAATGAGTAACTGATTTCTTTATTAATAATTTTTTTACGTCTGTTAAAAAAGTACACTTTTTTCATTAAAATGAATTTATAAAGTACGTCTTTTATTGCAGACGTAAAAAAAAAATTGTATGCTACTCGAGTAAAAAGTGTCTTATTTTACTTGTTGCATAAATAACTCTTATTTAACTAGTTCTTTTCTTTTTAATTTGTCAGTCAATATTTATCTACAGAGTTTAATAAAGTATCAATAATACAGTGTAGCATACTTAATTTAAAATAAAATCTTACCGTGTATTTGTAACTCAACAGTTGTGGATAAAATATTTATTTTAAAAAATATATAATAAAACGAATCATATCTAGTCAAAAAAATATAATCTCTAAAAATTACAATAGTACTGTTTTATTAGTATTTAATTCATTCGAGATTGTGCGTGCGTTGGCTTCAATTTATTAATAATTTCATCTGAAAATATTAAGAAAACTAAGACTATTGATGAAAATCCGGTGAAAAAATTCCTATTAATAAGCGAGTTATGGTCTCCCGAATTTTGAAAAGATTGACGTGACGTTACGCTTATGTGTTTTTATATCAAACTGTTTTCATCATGAACCTAAATTTTCTTGAAATATATGCTATTTTAAGTTATATTTACATAAAATAAATGAATATTATAACACTGTTTAAGTCTACATACTTCATAATTACAGATGTATTTAAATTATTAAGTTTAATGCAAGAAATTTATGTTAAAATAAAAACTGTTTGAAAACTGCAGTACAGGAATGTTAGCCCTTCCTTTCGAATTTGAATTTCTTAACTTCCATTGGTAGTAACCCCCACCTCCTAACACTCTATTTGTTATGCATGTATAGGCGGTCTTTCGGTCGCCAATCAAAATATTATATATTGATTTCATATTCGTGTCGAAGCGCTATAACAAAAAACCCCTTATTTCCGAAATATCTCAATTATACCATTTAATTTTTTTATTAATATTCGTTATTCAGCATATACATTCGTATTTTTTTTTTACTATTTTCCTTTAATTCGATTGTGCTGGAATCCCCTATTCCAATATAATATTAATAGAATATATAAACCGTCTTTGCCATGGAAATTATTGAAATAAATAGGAAAAATGGTAAGTAATTTTATAGGCATGCTAATATTATGTTTTTGTTAGGATCTTTTAACACACAAAACTTCTGTATTACTCTAATTATCGAATTGCCGGTAACAGTAGATTTAGAACATACCATGATAATAAGGTACAGTATACGGTTACGGTTGAAGATGATTCAAAAGAGTGAATGACGAAAAATATAAATGTGAACAGTGAATTGTGTACACCGTACTCACCGTAGCGACTTTGGAATTTCTTCTCACTTACTTATAACGTTATAACCGAGCTTATAACTTATTTATAATTATTTGCTTAACCATTCAGAACACGCACTAAATTTTTGGTCGGAGGGACCATTCGGCTAAAAAACAAGATATATGGCTTTATCGACAAAATAAGCACCAGTAAATGTTAAAGGCTAATAAATTAACTGTAAATTATGTTTTAGTTTTTGTAAATTATGAATACATTTAATGCACACTTGTGATTACAAAAATAAAAGAAATTTTAACTATTGTTGGTCCCTGAGATTGGATGCGTGTATTGAAGGGTTAAATAATACAAATATTTGTTGAGTTCGGTCCTGATTGGGTAGCGCTTTGCTGCACACATTAGAGGATGGGAAGGACGTAGAGCTACGAGCGCCGCGCCGTCCACCGACCGCTGACACCCTGGGTTATTTATAGCGACGTGAGGAGCGACCTGCTGCCAGCGAAGTGACGCCGCACCGCACAATCACTGCAGTCATCCCTAACCTTCATTTATAGAAACACCCCCCTTAACCCGCTTTCACAAATATTTTACTTCTTTATGTGTTTTTTTTTTTAATACTTAATTTGTTGTCCAGAGATTGCAATCATTTTAACGTTTTAATAATATTTAAAAACATTAACGGTATCTGCATCTTTGTCTTTTATTAATAAACAGCTGTAAAAACCCGAAGGGTAATCTTACGATTGACGCGCTAAACATAAGATTTATTAATTTATGTGGTAAATCTACGAAAAGGGCCCATAAACCAATTATTTACTGTTTTTACCTGTCGCTAAGAGAGGTATTGGATTCATGCTAAAATTCGCATATCCAGATTTTATTGAATAAGCTCGATTTAAGGTCCCTAGAATCCGATTATAACATTTTTAAAATGATGTCTGTGTGTGTGGATGTGTGTATGTATGTCTGGATGTTGTAGACACGATTCCTCAAAAACTATAAGACTTAAAAAATATTTAACTGCAGTTTCCTCAATCTGACATTCCTGGGAAGAGCTGAAAAGGTTTTGGTAACAATTGAACAACCGGAAGTAGTAGTTTCTTAGAAAATTTCTTCTAAATATAATTTTTTGGAAATTTTTTAAAATTTTTATTATATCTTGTATAGATTTAGAGATAAAGACACTATAATATATAGCAGATTCTAATCGCAGAGGCTAAGGCACTAAGGAAACGACTTGACAAATTCAAATGTTTATAACATAGTTTGAAAATGACATATGTCAGTGTTAAAAATCAACAGTTTTAGTGGCTTTCTGATAGCTTTTTCTGGGAAGTATATTTAATCTTTCTTATTATTTTATTAATGAAATATTTGAAATTATAGGTAAAATGCATATATCCTTCAGAAATACCGCCAATCTGGTTAATGAATTGGAAGACATATAGTAACTTCCTCATACAATGAAAAATAGATATAATTAGAATTATATGTGTGCAGAAGACATGTTAAATATAATAAAAAAACAATATTTGGTTAAAGTTCTGTAATTTTTTGTTATAAATCGACGGTTCGATAGAGAAGTACAATACAATACTTATATAGCCTTATATGGAAATGGCGAGAGGTCTTGTGCTGGCCACAACAGATTTTTTATGAAACTTTAATGAAAACGCGATGTGAAAATTCCTTAATAAGATATGATTTTTAAAAAAATTGCGACACAGTGACGCCGCCACCGAACAGTACTTGGTACCCTAAAATTATTATCTCTGGCTACCTTTGCTGCCCCTAAATAAATAATGGATTGGCCTTTAAATTTCAGTGGAAATTCAAATATTACATCCATACTAATATAATAAATGCAAAAGTAACTCTGTCTGTCTGTCTGTCTGTTACGTTTTCACGCCTAAACCGCTGAACCAAGTTTGAGGAATTTTGGTATAGAGATAGACTGGACATTGGAGAAGGACATAGGCTACCTTTTGTCGCAAAAGTAAAACTTGAAGGGGTGAAATAGGGGATGAAAGTTTGTATGGAGAACCCATCATTTCTTCCGCTGAACCAATTTTGATTAATTTTGGTAGAGATAGATTGGAACTTGGAGAAGGACATATGCTACTTTTGGCGCGAAAATAAAACTTGAAGGGGTGAAATAGGAAACGAAAGTTTGTATGGTGCACCCATCATTTCTTCCGCTGAACCAATTTTGAGGAATTTTGGTATAGAGATAGACTGGACATTGGAGAAGGACATAGGCTACCTTTTGTCGCAAAAGTAAAACTTGAAGGGGTGAAATAGGGGATGAAAGTTTGTATGGAGAACCCATCATTTCTTTCGCTGAACCAATTTTGATTAATTTTGGTAGAGATAGATTGGAACTTGGAGAAGGACATATGCTACTTTTGGCGCGAAAATAAAACTTGAAGGGGTGAAATAGGAAACGAAAGTTTGTATGGTGCACCCATCATTTCTTCCGCTGAACCAATTTTGAGGAATTTTTGTATAGAGATAGATTAGACCTTGGAGAAGAACATAGGCTACCTTTTGTTGCGAAAATAAAACTTGAAGGTGAAATAGGGGATGAAAGTTTGTATGGAGAACCCATCATTTCTCGAGTTAAGGATATAAAAAAAAAAATATGCTTTTGGTAAGAAATAAAGAGCGTTTTAGCGTTTTTAAAAATCATCCCTCAAGGCGGTACAATAGGGGATGATTTCAATTATTTTTTATCTTTGTATCTATAGTAAAGTTTTAACCATTAACAGATTTTTGATATTTGTCAGAGAGATAGCTTGCATCATATGTTCATAGGTAAAAGTACCCGAGACATGTTTAGAAAAGGGCCCTGTTACGTGCGGTGCGGGGATCGGGTGGGCAGTGGGCGGAGCCTGTTACATGTACGATACGAGGCAGGTTACCGACTCCCTACGCAGCGTATGTCTCCGAAGTAAATGTAAAAATTACTGGTACACGTGAAGCTAATCGTTATTCTAGCTTTACCCGTGCGAAGCCGGGGTGGGTCAGCTAGTAATGTATAAAAATGCTTGTACAGAGTAAATGTCATGGAAAATATTTTTTTATGCAACAGTATCCAAATTATTTTATGAAAATACTATAAAAGTTATAGATACATATTTAAATTCTGCATCTAAACTAACTCCTTTGGAGGCCCGGGGCGGCCTCTAATGCTGGGCCCCTTTTATTGGAACCTATATAGCGTTTCAATACTTCATGAAAAAATTAAATACTAGATACTACAGAGTGATCAAAAGTAACTGATTCAGTTGGCATTACTTGAAAATGGTAAGAATTTATATTTGGATACATACCGACCGAGGTAGCTTGGTGTTAGCGTTCTAGCTTCACGTGCTAGCGGTTCTGGGTTCGAATCTTGGGTAAGGTATGGAAGTTTGTGTGCGTCCCTTTCATCATCTCATATTCATCAATAAAAATTGCAACGAAATATTGACTCGCCGCCATTATCAATTGTAATAACTTGAACTAAAAGTTGATACACAATCAAGAATTATTATTATTAGTAGAGTGTCATAAGACAAAAAAATGTAAAAATCTCGGAACCCGGTTCCACTGAATGGATTTTCGTGAAACCTTTTCTATTACATTATTAAAAGTGTAGATAAAAAAGTTTACCTTCCAAAATTTGTCGATCTCAATTACAACAATTTTTAACAACAATTAATCAAAAAATGAGAAAAATATGAATAAAAAAAAATTTGTAGTAAAGATTTCTATTTTATACACAATAAATTATATTTTTATAGTAACTTTAAAATGTATTTATAATTTTTAGCAAAAAAAATTACATAAAAAAAATTTATACTAAGGTGAGTTGTTTAAAATCGTATACATATCGAACCGAAGATACAAAAAAAGATAAAATATACTGCATTAACAAAAAAGACGAGATTTTTAGAAAAAAATAAATATTTATTATGCCATTGTATTATATAAAAATTGAAAAATTTTCAGTCAATTATCTACATTATCGTCATCAACCTCATCAATTTGGATGATAGGTGATGGATTAGTGCAACTGTTGCCATTGCATTCTAAGCAAGCTACACTGCAATTCAATCCACTTTTTCTGCACCCACAAGATGCTCCACAACCTGTTTTGCATGAGCAAAAAATCATTTTCAGTAAGGTCTGTGGAGCTGGAAGTTGCGTCATTGTTCCCGATGTCAGTATTCCGCTTTCATATTTCCAACCCCATTCTTCTGGTAATATGTCCCTTCCGAGCCATGTTTGAATTTGAACGTATGCTCTTTTGAAGTGTCCAAAAGCGGCGTCTGCAGTAGGTGCCAAAGATGGTAATTTAACGCATCTATTTTTAGCGGTTGCTTTACGAAAGAGTTGTACTTTAATGTATTTAGATCTTTTATTTTTTGGGGGGCAGCTTATAAAGCAAGCGTACATGTAACACCAGCGTTAAAAATGTCATTGGCGTCTTCACATTCATTTTCAAAAACTGCTGCAGCATTTTGTAAGTCCGGCCGTTTCTCGAACTTTTAAAAAAAAAAACATTTTTCCCCGATGGAAAAAAGCCGACGTCGTGTCACAACCAATAAAAGAATGTAAAAAAGGATATGCTGTTTACACTTTGGTAATACTGTTTCCAAATTTTTGATGAGTACACTTTTTGTGGTATTTTGCTTTTTACCGGTTTTTGAAAATAAATTTCTCGATTTGTTGGTGAGAGCGCAGTCAGTAAAACTAGAACATCCACATCCTCGGAAACTACAACAATATTTTCGGATTGTAAATTAATTGCGGTTTCAATTATTAATCTATCGGCATCAGCTTCCGCTTGACAAGAAAATATTTGATTTTCTACAAGTGTGTTTCGTAGAAAATCTATGAGGCTACTCTTATTTTTTGAAAGGCATGTTTTTGTCGAATATGATGTCATTACATGCATTTCTTTTAAAGCGACGAGTTCTTTCGATTGATTTTGTGCTGTTTTTTTGGTAACCATCAAATACTACATAAATGTTGTGTCCGTAATTGTTACGTAAATATCTTATGTAGTGTTCACAAATAGTGCCGAAATTTTCATCCAATTGCCAACGGTGTAGTAACATCCCTCCAGCAATTACGTAGGAAAATTTTTGTACATCGTTCTCATTCACCGTCATTTCTGGGAATAGGTCATATAATGCAGATTTTTTTTGTTTTGCGCATTTCGCCATCTTCAAATAGAGCCAGAGGATAAGGGGCTAATTCAAAAGTCATATAGGTTTTTAGTTCTTCGTTTGATTTTTTTAAAACGCAAATACGTTGAAATAAAAGTAGTGGGTCAACTGGAATGATATCATCATCCAATTTTATATTGCTTAAGGAAGCCAATAACGGCCTCAAGGACAGGTATTAGTTATCCTATGTAAAATCTAACTTTAATCGCAAAAAAAAGTTTTTAAAAGAAAATGAACGAAAACTCCAAAAAATAATAATTATATATTTTAATAATTAAAAAATTGAGATTGGCAAAAATAAATGGGTAAACATTTTAGTATTTAGTGTTAAAAACACTTTCCAAAAAGTTTTACAAAAATCCATTCAGTGGACCCGGGTTCCGAGGTATAAACCTTACGGCGCTCCACTATATATTATTATTATTATTATTATTATTTCAATCACTCAAAATCTTATTAGCTGTCAGGCCCCTGCTCTGACATAACCTATTTGTATTTATAGTCAAAATGACGTCAAATGGCATTTCCGCTTTCACCTGGTGTTGTACAAACTGTGGAATAAAAAGGTCTCCATTTCTTTTTTATCACTTTGTACCTTATATACTGATCACGAATAAATTTTTATTTTTGAAATTCATAAATTAATTGCTCTTTACATGAAGTATAAATTTTTGATTTTATTGGTTTCAGTATACTTAGCATAATAAAACTGCTATCTACTAAAAAAAAACATTTACAATATCATTTTGTATTATGTACTTCTAAGTAAAAATAAATAGTGTAAATGTTAAATTAAATAGGTGATGAAACGGGTTGTTTCCCGAAGCATCTATGTTTTCAAAAACCTCGCACCAATTTTTTTTTGGTATTTTGAGGCATGCGCTTGCAAAACGAAAAACTGGTGCGCAGTGCTTGATGAAGAGAGTGAAGTAACATGTGTTTCTGTTTCAAAATACGAATTACTAACCTTAATAAATCTGTAGAAATGTTGCCAGATACACATTAAAATCAATAGAACTCAGATAAGTAGCAAATTTATAAAATAAATCGTATTTGAATCAACTTCACTAGATTTAGTGATAAAATCAGTAAATTGACAATACTGCTATCACTAAAATCACTCATACGATTTGGGGATTCACGTGCCATAGCTACAGTGTTATCAGTAATTGAAGTTTTAATTTCCCACACATGGACCTGAATATTTCTTGACAGAAAAGAGAAATTAATTATGTTCACTCCAATCAGTTGATCGATAGAAACAGTTTGAGCTTAATACGTCTACAAACTAGGAGAGCCGACTCGGTTATTTATGAAGTTTATTTACTGGAAAATCTTAGGACTGAACATTTTCGTGTTTTCGCTTATTTGATCATTTCATTTTTATTCAGTTATAATTTTTTAATCTGGAAACGAGGACCCCTTTGTCTGGTAGAGCCCGGGGTGGGCCGCCCCTGTAGCCCCCCTCTTAGTCCGCTACTGTTTATTTTATCTCCTAATTCTTTAAATTCAGATATATTTTTAAATATTGAGATAAATATTTAAACAGTTTTTCTCTGTTTCGGAATTAGAATGCTGGAAGAAGTTTCATTCTTTAACGATTTTTGATGACATTTTGTTATTTGGGATTGGTAAGATTACACTTTATCATCGACCTTTAAACTAATAGACGCAGCGTACAAGCAAAACGTCTGTCCCGCCATAACGGTGCAGACACAGTATCTCTATCCTTCAACATTACGGAAGTTAAGAAAACTCAGCAAAATAAAAAATTTGATTTGTCCCTAACTTGTTGTACTTGGTGCATAATCGCTAAGAGTATAGATTTAATTTTGTTCATAATTAGATTCATTATATATTTTTAATACAATATATTACATAAATATTATATTATAGGGGACAAGTAATAATTAATAAGAACTTACATATAAAATGACATAGCTGGACCGCGTACGTACTGTTGACTGCACGAAATACACCGTTTCCCCATTATTTTGTCACATACTCACCTCACAACACATACACGTATACATATATTGACAGAAATAATTGTAAATGTTCTCCAAAGAAGCAAATAATACACAAACAGTTACGAAACGTCAAATGTAAATTTTGACAATTATTTAGTGATAGAGAGCGAGAGGACAGAATATATATTTCTATCCTTCTATGTTGGAACAATATTCTAACTATAAAGGAATAGGAGACACTTGGTCCATTAGTTTAAAGGTCGATGCACTTTATATACAAAATATCTTGGCAACGAACAGAAGAAAACCTCAAATCAATGGCCGTATTTATTTGGGAATTTCAGGTTCAATCTTGAATTAATCTCTAACCAACCTTTTATAGGGCTGGTTTATGATGAAATTAATTTATAAATTTACATTTAGAAATTTTGATTTAAAATTTACAATTTTCTCTCTGGTTTATGTTCGATTTTAAAATTCTGGATCTGACCAATCAGCATCCGTCACGTGACTTGTCACTGCTTGTTATTTAACTTTTCCCCAGTTGTCACTTCAGATTTTAGGTTACAAATATATTTTAGCCTTGAATTTGTTAGACGCTAATGAACAAGATTAGTCTTTAATAATATCGGAAATGTTTATTTTTTTTTACCATTGTTGATTTATATAGTACAGAAATAAAACAAACACAAACTTAAAAACCGTAGTTGGTCGGTCTGTTAGGCCGTGGTTAGGCCTATGAACACATTGATTTGTTAATGGGCAGTATCATAGTTTGTTTCTGAAAGTGAAATAAGATCATGAACAATTCTTGAAATATACTCATATGAGTGTACATATATTTAATTTCTTGCCACCCCTCGTTGCGTTGAAATTGAAACTACGCAAACGTTTTATTTTTGTACAATTTATTTGCTTTGTCATACAAATTACGATGTTCGCGAATACTGATTATCAACAAAAAACAAAATATCAATTTGTTCATGTGATTCCAGGTTCAAAATGTCAACAATTCACAAAGAAAAAAGAAAGTTGACAGATGAAGCAAAGTTGTACCTTACCGCCATGTTTAATAGTTCTCTCTTGTGATTGGTCGAATTTGAAATTTACATTTGAAAATATAAAATATAGTTATATTCCAAATCTAAATTTCAAATTTCTAAATTTGTAAATCGTTCATAAACCATCGTATACGTTTTACGTGAGTTTATATTTTAAAATCTAAATTATAAATTGTAAATTCGTAAATTAAATTCATCATAAACCAGCCCTTCCAAATAAATAATAGTTCTAAAATTTGGTGGAAACTTCGAATTCACGTCAATTATTCCCAACATTGGTAGAATGAATGGCTCTTTTCAACGTCATTTTATTTATATGTAAACAACTCCATATGTGCAATCAACATCTATCAGTTTTAAGAAATAAATAAAGAACGGAACTGTTCAGAGAGAGTAAACGGATTGAATCTACTAACTCAGCATATCTGTTGGGTGAGTTAAGTCAGTTCAGAATCAATTCTGGGTTACTTAAAATGTGCTAACCTAACTTACCAATTTACTCGAAATGTCCCAAATAAATACGGCCATAGTTACTAATCTAATTATTTTGTCAAAAAAAAATCCCCTAATAAAAAATGTCAAATATTTTTATTAAGAAATAATGTAAATGAAAATCTAAACAGAGAAAATAGTATAAACCACTCATTGCAGAAGGTTATTTAAGCACTCGTTCGTTCCAATACTCGCTGCTACGCGCTCGTATACGAATTCTTGTGCTTGAATACGTTGGCTTCTGCACAGAAAAATGGCATATGTGAACAAAACAAAAGTCATGACTATATACTACTCGCATTGTTTGCTTTTAACAAAACTACTCGATGATGATAATAATAATTCAACATATTGTCTTCATCCTGTTTAGATGTATGAATACTGAATGCATTACATTACATTTATTTCGGTTGAGGAAAATCTAGTTTATGTTATTCGGGTTAAAAGTGATCTTCGTTTGATTGGCAACCTTTGTGCGCTTCGCCTCGCAGATGAAAAATAAATGATCATAAAACAAAGTTTCACATTAAATTCTAAGAACACAATCTACTATTATTGATTATATTCATAAACAATTGCGGTTTGCAAACCTTTATACCTGTCAATTAGAACAAGAAAATATTAGAACACGTATTACCAAAAGTTCCAGTCTTCTCAAAATATGTAATTAATCCATCAATTGTATATTTACTAGGAATTATAATAGTCCAGTCAATAGAGGTTTTTTGGGTCAAGACGGAGATGAAAAATTCAAATTTGTGACCTTAGGGAGGCTCGGCGTGAGCTGCCATCTTGGATCAAAGGTGCAGGAAATGAGTTTTTTGCTATTATCTCGAAAACAGTGGCCTATATCAAAATTTTATAAGAATACAAAATTAAAGCTCGTTACTTTTTGTACAAAAAGGGTTCTTACATTTTTTCCCTAGGATGAACTCTCAAAGAGGTATGTTCAAAAATAGGTATCATGAACAACAATTAATGAAAGAATATTTAATCATTCAAAATATACACAATATTAAGTTTTTAATATTTATTCTAATAGATTTTGTTATTTATAACAGTTTAAATTCGTCGTTGCATCAAAAAAAGTAAATTATCGATGATTTTTAAATAATTATTTTCAACGCTTTCCCACAAATTCGTCAACCACTCTGACCTGGTTCAAGATACGAAATTTTAATTCAGCTTGAAATTCTCCTTCATATAATGTTAAACGATTTTTGCTCCGATGAGCGGTTCCCGGATTATTAACAATTTAAACTTATATGAAGTTTCTCTAAAATTTGAAACATCTGCAAATCGGCTTAGTTTTCATTTTTTCATTAGAAATTTTAACACGTATTAAATGCGCTATAATATTTATCTACAATCGTGTCGAAATTTGAGAAGGAAAAATGAATACTAAGCCGATTTGTAGATGTTTCAAATTTTAGAGAAATTTCATATGTTTAAATTGTTAATAATTTGTGAACCGCTCATCGAAGCAAAAAACATTTAACATTACATGAAGGAGAATTCCAAGATGAATTAAACTTTTCAAACCGCGGTTTCGTATCTTGAACCGGGTCAGAGTGGTTGATGAATTTGTGGGAAAGCGTTGAAAATAATTATTTTAAAATCATCGATAATTTACTCCTTTTGATGCCACGACGAATGTAAACTGTTATAAATAACAAAATCTATTAGAATAAATATTAAAAACTTAATATTGTGTATATTTTGAATGATTAAATATTCTTTCATTAATTGTTGTTCAGGGTACCTATTTTTGAACATACCTCTTTGAGAGTTCATCCTAGGGAAAAAATGTAAAGCCCTTTTTGTACAAAAAGTAACGAGCTTTAATTTTGTATTCTTGTAAAATTTTGATATAGGCCACTGTTTTCGAGATAATAGCAAAAAACTCATTTTTTGCACCTTTGATCCAAGATGGCGGCTCACGCCGAACCTCCCCAAGGTCACAAATTTGAATTTTTCATCTCCGTCTTGACCCATACAGCATATGTTAAAATCGTTTTTTCCCCACCTTTTGCAACGCAACGGTCTTTTTACTTCCTTGTACGAAGTAAAGGAAGTATTGTAATCGCGAAAAATTTCGGTTTCCAGATTTCAACGGAAATATCCATTTTGACCATCCCTGAATCCATTTTGACTAATTTCGTCGTGACGTCTGTACGTACGTACGTATGTACGTATCTCGCATAACTGAAAAACGGGAAGCCGTAGAAAGTTAAAATTTTGTATTTAGGACTGTTATAACATCTAGTTGTGCACCTCCCTTTTTGGTCATTACATAACTTTCGGAAGTGGTACTTTACTTGAAGCGTATAATAGATTTTAATGAAAAACTATATTAAAATATAATCCAAAACTTTTCAAATTTGGTATATAAGACTTTCATATCAATGGAAATAACATAATAGATTTTAGTTAAAATGGTCTACTCGGAAGTGGTACTTTACTTGAAGCTTATAATAATTTTAATGAAAAACTATATTAAAATATAATCCAAAACTTTTCACATTTGGTATATAATACATTTATATCAATGGAAATAACATAATAGATTTTGGTTAAAATAGTCTAACCGGAAGTGATACTTTACTTGAAGCTGTTATCAGTTTTTCTTGAAAAAAATTATGTTTTTTTGATTTTAGAAATAAATGCTTCAAATAAAAGTTTTAGAGAAGTAAATTCTGCGTCGAAAACATTAAGTATGATTAAATTAGCTCTTTGTATAAGCGAGATATGTAAATTTAAAATTTATGTATTTTTTTGGTTCTGTAATTTAGTTTGCTATGAATTAAGACAAAAAATAACAAAAAAATAAAGAATTTAATGTCAATGTCAAATTATGTCAAATACGTGCAATTTTATGATTGGGTCTGCTATAATACATATTTTAATTAGTAATAAAATATGTACAGTTTAACAGGCGTACAAGGAAGTCATGTGGTGTCCACATCAGATTTTTGCCTCTCGCTAAGAGAGGTATTGGATTCATGCTAAAATTCGCATATCCAGATTTTATTGAATAAGCACGATTTAAGGTCCCTACAATCCGATTATAACATTTTTAAAATGATGTCTGTGTGTGTGTGTGTGTGTGTGGATGTGTGTATGTGTGTGTGTATGTATGTATGTATGTCTGGATGTTGTAGTCACGATTCCTCTAAAACTATAAGACTTAAAAAATATTTAACTTCAGTTTCCTCAATCTGACATTCCTGGGAAGAGCTGAAAAGGTTTTGGTAACAATTGAACAACCGGAAGTAGTAGTTTCTTAGAAAAAATCTTCTAAATATAATTTTTTGGGAGTTTTTACTTCCTTGTACGAAGTAAAGGAAGTATTGTAATCGCGAAAAAATTCGGTTTCCAGATTTCAACGGAAATATCCATTTTGACCATCCCTGAATCCATTTTGACTAATTTCGTCGTGACGTCTGTACGTACGTATGTACGTACGTATGTACGTACGTATGTATGTACGTACGTACGTATCTCGCATAACTGAAAAACGGGAAGCCGTAGAAAGTTAAAATTTTGTATTTAGGACTGTTATAACATCTAGTTGTGCACCTCCCTTTTTGGTCATTGCATAATTTTCAGAAGTGGTACTTTACTTGAAGCCCATAATAGATTTTAATGGAAAACTATATTATAATATAATCCAAAACTTTTCAAATTTGGTATATAAGACTTTTATATCAATGGAAATAACATAATAGATTTTAGTAAAAATGGTCTACCCGGAAGTGGTACTTTACTTGAAGCCTATAGTAGATTTTAATGAAAAACTATATTAAAATATAATCCGATACTTTTCAAATTTGGTATATAATACTTTTATATCAATGGGAATAACATAATAGATTTTAGTTAAAATCGTATACCCGGAAGTGGTACTTTACTTGAAACCTATAATAGATTTTAATGGAAAACTATATTAAAATATAATCCAAAACTTTTCAAATTTGGTATATAATACTTTTATATCAATGGAAATATCATAATAGACTTTGGTTAAAATAGTCTAACCGGAAGTGATACTTTACTTGAAGCTATTATCAGTTTTTCTTGAAGAAAATGGTGTTATTTTGATATTAAAAATAAATGCTTCAAATAAAAGTTTTAGAGAATTGAATTTTGCGTCGAAAACTTCAAGTATGATTAAATTAGTTCTTTGTATAAGCGAGATATGTAAATTTAAACATTATGTACTTTTTGGTTTCTGTAATTAAGTTTGCTATGAATTAGGACAAGAAATAACAAAAAAATAAAGAATTTAATGTCAATGTCAAATACGTGCAATTTTATGATTGGGTCTGTTATTATACATATTTTAATTATTAACAAAATATGTATAATGTAACAGGCGTACAAGGAAGTCATGTGGTGTCCACATCAGATATTTTTAATTAAATATTGAAGAACATACAATTCTCCATCTAATACACTTAAAAATTTTATTATATCTTGTATAGATTTAGAGATAAAGACTCTATAATTTATAGAGTAAACTAATCGCAGAGGCCAAGGCACTAAGGAAACCAGTTGACAAATTCCAATGTTTATAACATGACACATGTCATTGTCAAATATCAACAGTTTTAGTGACATTCTGATAGCTTTTTCTGGGAAGTATATTTAACTTTTCTTATTGTTTTATTAAATATTTGAAATTTTGGGTAAATTTGTAGTAAAATGCATAAATCCATCAGAATTACCGCCAATCTGGTTAATGAATTGGAACAATCTTTGGCATGCTTTGACTTTTAGAAACTTCCTCATACAATGAAAAATAGATATAATTAGAATTATATGTGTGCAGAAGACATGTTAACTATAATAAAAAACAATATTTGGGTAATGTTCTGTAAGATTTTGTTATAAAACGACGGTTCGAAAGTAAAGTGCAATACAATATTTATATAGCCTAATATGGAAATGGCGAGAGGTCTTGTGCTGGCCACAACAGATTTTTTGTCTCCATTTACTGGACTATAAGAAGAGGCCATAAAACATTTAATCTTGATTTCTTTTCAAATTCTTTTCAGTTTAAAACCGTTATAGAATTAGTAATTTTTCTTCATGAAAAAATTATTTACATTAAAAGACTTTCCTACATACCGTGAGTATTTTTTAACGTGAAACATTGGGTGTGTCATATCCATGGTTACATTTGATTGACAGCAATGTATTTGCGTGTCCCATTTAAAATGAAACATAGGGAACGAATTTGACAGAAGTATTATATTTAAATATTGTAAGAAATTTAATTGAGTCAGAAAACCACTCGAGAGCACTAAACATATTTCGGGCACAAGGTACACACAATATTTTTTCTAAAACTACATTTAATTTTTAGAAAACATGTATAATTATTTAAACTCAATTAACCTCTAATGACATCTTGTCAATGTGACATTTGATTGACAGCAATGTATTTGTCTCTCATTTAAAATAAAACATAGGGAATAAATTTGACAAAAGTATTATATTTAAATATTGTAAGAAATTTAGCCAAGTCAGAAAATCACTAGGGCACAAGGTGCACACAATATTTTTTTTATAACTAAATTTAATTTAGAAAGCAGGTACAATTATTTAAACAAAATTAACCTCTATTGACGTCTTGTCAAATGTCAAATTCGTTCCCTATGTTTCATTTTAAATGGGACACACAAATACATTGCTGTCAATCAAATGTCAAGTCGTAACCATGGATTTCACAAACCCAATGTTTCACGTTAAAAAATACTCACGGTATATGGATTTTTTTCTTAAATACCACCAAAATTTTTAAACAGATGTATGCCCCCAATTTTTCTCTTGGACTATGCCATTCGGCTCAGCCAAACGATGCGGCATTTCAATTATATCTATAGAACCAAGAACCTAAAGAACAATACATTTGTATTAATTCATTGCTGTGCGTCCTTGTCAATCGGCAATAGCTATGGCAGTAGGAACGCAGCTTACAAAACTCAAGCGCACAAAACTCACACATATAGAACACGGACCATTACCATTATACCTTAGTCATTTTTTGTGTTTTGACCGCAGTTCGGACAGAAATGACTGAAAATGTAAGTTTCGCGTTAGGTTAGGTGGCTTTTAGCAAAGCTGCAAGCAAAAATTTTCCAAATACTGACAAAAATAGTAATGAAATTTAACAATCTTCCTAATTTATAAGAATAAAACAATTTTTTCACAAATTTATCACATGCAATTTGTAAATCCTGGGTTTAGCACGCGTCAATCCAAAGATTAACCCATTGTTATACGTCAAACGCTAATCGCTTCTACCAAGAGTAGTAGATTGCGATTGCACTGAAGCAACGACCATGGTTTATTAGATAATCAGGATTACGTGGAATACTCTCCCTTATCAAATCGGTTTTCTTTCGTGTCATCGACTGTGCATATTTGGAAAAGTTCTATAGAAATATTACCTGCCTATTACAGAGCTGAGCTACTTTAATAAAAAAAATAGCTTAGCTATAACTACAACTATTTTAAGTAAATTGAAAATATCTGAGCTATACCTACTAGTTGTAGTTCACATTTACAGCTAGTTTTTAAAGCTATTATTTGATTTCAGCAAATTTAGAGACAACTACCCTACAACAAAATAATTGAAACACTAATTTTCCAAAGTGAAAAAAAAACAAAATATTCAGTACTATTTAAAAAAAAAATATAATAAAATTTTGTTCAAAAAATTGAAATAATCGTTATTTCATTGCTTCTGGAAGGTGCGATAGGGGTAAAGTGGGAAATGTTTTATTAATGTTTCAATAATTTTCTTGTACGGTAGAAATTATAGGTATAGGTGTTTTATCACTTTTTACCATAACATCTAAGCTAAAATAACTTTCTGGGCTTTTGTGTGATAGTTTAACTATTCACAATTATAATAAGAATAATGACTGGTACTTCAAATTTTGTCCACATATTCTCGGGTCAACCTAGTATACATTCCTACATTATGAATAAAAAGCTTCTGGATTTCAGTCATAAAAATATTTTATTTTCTGCCTCGACCGGTTTCTACCCCACTTGGGTCATCACCAGGGGGTGAATTTTTTTTTAATAAATGAAATTTTATAAAAAAAAAATTTCACCTCCTGATGATGACCCAAGAGGGGTAGAAACCGGTCGAGGCAGAAAATGAAATATTTTTATGACTGAAATCCAGAAGCTTTTTATTCACAATCTAGGTACATCCAGTCAAGAAATTCCTGTAAAGAAAATTCCTACATTATCCCTCTTATTGCCTCGGAAAAATAAAGTTCCGAAATGTGTAATAACAATAACCCAATGTTATTGAAATGGGAAAAATCAAGTGCATTTAGACACGGTCAAATATTAATATTGCCAACATATTTTTTTTTTTATTTATTTGGAACCACCTTAGGATGCGGCCCGGCTAAAATTCTACTTGACCCATTTTAAGGTCCATCCTAGTACATACCTACTATATCTAAATAAAAAATGGTTTGTTTACATAATGTATTACATCATTGATTGCTTTTAACAAAACTAATTTTTAAAACAGTTCATCACTCTACGAATTTCTTTTCTTTACCGGTTGAAAAATGCGCGTTAAAGTAGCTTAATACAGAAAAAATAGCTACACTGTAAAAAACCCTCTGTAAAATTACTATAATTGTTATTGGCGTCCAAATTGCCTAAGTGAATTATAGTAAATTTACAGTTAAATGTAATTTTGTCTACCATTTTTATAATTACATAAACATAAATTCCATAAAAAATTTGATACATACTTTAGGTAAATTTACATATTAATAATATACATAATTTTTTTAAAACATAATTTAGTAAAAATACATACTTTTCATTATATTTTAAATAAATTTCACGTAGTAGGTAATAGATTATGTTTACGTTTTATTTTCCCCGGGCCTAGAGCCTAATTTTCTGCTCTGCCCAAGTCCAATCCCGCTAAGCCTACCTAAAATCATGTAAATTCTATAATATTAGCAATTAACTCTAAATTTGTAATAAATAACATACAGTATTTTAAATTTACTGTAATAAATTTAGAATTTACTCCTATTTCATGTAAAAATACATACTAGAATAAAAACATTGAGTTTTTACATAGTACTTATAAAATTTGACAAAATTGTTATAGAAATATAAATACATCATTGTAAAAACACAAATATTTGTAGTATTTACCTCTAAACTAGTAATAAATACAAATAGTATTTTAAATTTACTATAATAAATTTAGAATTTGTCCATAGCTCCTATAAAAATAGAAACTAAAATAAAAAGAATTGAGTTTTTACATAATTCTTACAAAATTACGAAATATTAACATATCACTGTAAAATTTCATATATTTATTGTAATATAAATATTACATAGTAGTTCTAGTAACTTTTTTATATTTGTAAGGGTGAATTAGCATATTTATAGAATTTTTCTATGTAAATGTAAGTCTACATAGTTTGTGTAAAAGACTTTCCTACATATATGTATAATTGCACATATATTATAGTAAAAAATTACTATAACTTTTAATAGATACTGAAAAAGCTACAATTTACAGCTACATATTTTAGAGAAAAATGTAGCTAAGCTACAGCTACAATTTATTTAAAATAGCTTAGCTACAGCTATGAAAAAATGTAGCTAAGCTACTGTCCAGGGCTCCAGGGGTGAGATCCCAAGACTACGGTATGATAGCGTAGCGACAAATAACACTTCGTTTCGCTAAAAACCGAGGAAGTTGATTGGGAAAGTTAGGTGAAACGTAAGAGGTATTTTTCGCTGCGCTATCACAGCTTTGCCTTGGGATCCCACCCTAGCTCTGCTACCTAATAAAACAAGTTGCAGCTATCGTTATTGTTTTACCTATGAAAAAAACTTTTTGTTTAATAACATCAAAACATAAATGACTTTACATGCTTCAAGCTTCTATTAAAGTAATTGTAGTAAATTATCTATTTCAAAATATTTGCCAGGTGTACTTACCTACACTGTATACGTAACAAAATGTTGGAATTTTTATGCCAAACACGACGTTATACTTTTATTTTAATCTCGTACGTACGTCATTAAAAACGTCATGCACTCATGTTATTCATTTAGATATAATGTTTTCAAGCACTAATTAATACGTACAATATCTATGAAAATTAAAATAATACATGTGAAATTTTATATAATGTAGAAATATGTACTATCATATTATTAACCTTTAAGTAGCACGTCTCTGCTCTAATGTTATTCTACTACTGGCGTGGCTGTATTGACTGATTATAAAATGAGACTATTCTTTGAAAGACATTAAAAATAAATCTATGCGTATAACAAAATACTAATTGAAGAATAAAAGGCACAATATGGAAAAGTCAGCAACTTAATGGATATATAGGTAAATATGTTACTAGACAAATAACAGAGTATAGAAAAACTCAAATACAATATCGAATGCATTAGTAAAGTTCGTATTTTACTACCATATTTCCAATTAATTATGATATACAACGTATAATAGGACTAGTGTAAAATAAATTAATAGCGTATTCGTATTCCTGTGATCATTTTGAGTAAAAATAGCATATGAACATAGATCCTCTTCTTTTTGGTTACGAAATTACAAGGGATCAAAATTTTATAAATAGCAGAAATTTAAACAACAATCAATATACCTACTTTTAAAATAAAAGAACGAAATATGTAAACATTAATAGTTATTTATATACCAAGGCAATGAAGTTCTCTTCTTTATCACGAATGTAGAATTTATTTGCCGAGGCCCTCAGGACCAAGGAAAATGAACCAAATGAGTTATAAAAAGGAACTTCAGTGCCGTCGTGTATATTAAATTTCATTTGAAATCGAAAAATTGTGAAAATGATGGAAAATTTATTTTATAAATTATGTTTAAATATAATCTGTCAATCTGATATTCAATGTTGCTAACCTCGGACACTGAAGTTGTCGAAAAAAAACTCAAAATTATGTGTTTTATTTGAAACTTATTCATCGGAATTATTTAGTTCGTTCTTCTTGCATATATTTTTTCGTTCCTTCGTCCGGCATAGCTTGTTTTACATATCTCGAAATCGTCCAGAAACACTTATTTTCTGGCCTAGGCCAGCAAACAGATAGCGAATTTTATGACTATAAGTTGGTATTAGTCTGGTGAAATGTCAACTTATATTTTCAAAATGTGACACATTATTTAAAAACACTATTTTTGATTTATTATTCATATTATACTCGTATTATACGATCACTATTACATTAATTGTTGTAAAATATCATCACATTCGTTTTATTTTTGAGGTTCTGTTGAACGAATACAGTAAATGTATCTTCAAATTTTAACCTAATCTGAGGATTTTTTGACTAAAATGTCACTAAATTTTTTCAATAAAACAAATGAATTGTTGATAAAACCATGTAAATCGAAAATGTTACCAACATAAAAATTTTTATAGATAGTCTCAGGGATGGAGCGAGTGAAGCTTTACCATGTACCCGGCCAAATCGACAGAGATAGTCATACATAATTCCGGTTTGTTATCTTTGTTTCCGTTACTTGTCAAATCTTTTGTTTGACAGCTTTGACAGATTTTAGGTTATTCTTGATATCATCATTGAAATATAATTATTTTAATATATGACAATGGTTCGAAGGTGTTGTGTTGAAAATTGTGTATCTAAATATGTGATGAACGGTGCTGTGTCGTTTCATTAGTAAGTTATGATTAAAATTATGATTTCTTCTAAAAAACAATTTGACAAATAAACATGACATATTCTTATATGTGTTCTAATTTAGCGTTGCATTGGTTGTATTCGTACTTATTTCACGTTTCATGATCAAATATACTTAAACACAATCAATTTTTGACGTGAATTTGACAGATGTGAATATGACAGATATCAATATCAAATTCACTTGTCTAAAGTGGAATTATCTATTTATCTATAGTGACTGTATATACCTTAGAGTATAGAATAGGACTAGAGAGAGCGTAAAGTACAGATGTGGACAGAGTTTTTGTCGCCATGAGACGGAAGGGGAATCTCGTGGCCGCCATCTTGGGACGATCAACGTTATAATGTATTTAAGCGCGCTTTCTTCAGTTTTGTTACAAAAATACAATAACGTAACAGAAATTGAAGCTATTTGTAATTAGCAAGCTTTAATTCAGTAAGAAATGTATTAAAATTAATTAAATTTAAATTTGAAAGAACCAAAAAATTGTAAAAATCTTCAATTTGAAGTGTATTGCGATTAAACTTTAATAAAATATTTTTTATAGAAATTAAACTGTTCGAATTTTATGACAATTAATGATTGAGATAGAAACTTACAAAAACTAGGTACCGAATAGGCAAATAATTTGAGGCTAGAAATTTCATATAAAAATATATATTTATGATGTTTACAATACAAATAAATACGAAGTACAAACATATTTATTACAAAAAATACAATAAATTATATGAACTAAACATTAATAATATGTATAAGTAAAATAATACTTACTTGTGAATTGTCATCGCTTTTTCCTTTTCTTTTTCTTGTTTTAAAGTTTTTACGGACATTCGGTTATTACAACCGAAGGCACAAGTCGTTGACATGTAATTACAAACGTTTCACATTCAAATAACACAAATTAAAATCGATTATTAACGTAAAATAATCAAATAACCAGAGAACGCTTATATACACTTGATCTTCCCAAGATGGCCGCCGTACAAACACAAGCTTACCCCGCATGACATCAGCTTTGAGTGTTTAGGCGCCCTCTATGTGTATATATATTTTATAACTCTATGGTATATACATAGTGTGGCCAACCGCCGCCATATTTAGGCAAAATGCGAGGGAAATTTGAATTCATATGATGTGATAACTAAACAAAATTCGAAAAACAATTAATGAAATATCATATAAATTGCAAACGCAGTATTATTTATTTCAAAATACACCACTGAATTACAAATAAAGGTATTATATTATATTTTTTGTATAATTCATTTCTAATTATACAAACAATTACATACAAATAATAAATATGTACATAGGCCTCCCATAATATTTAATTTGTAAATTAACACACGCTTTAAAATTTAAACTATACTTTTGATTTTTCGAAAAATGCTAGTTTTAAAATATTGATGAAATTTCCTGTGTTAGATTCATTCTTGTAATCAGTATTATTAGGTTATGATCAAAATCCCTTGTTGTAATCAGCAATTTTACAGTTTTAATTTGCAAGATAACAATGCCAGAAAATTATCTGTTTCTTTTACTTTTTTATACTAAATTTTAATAGTAAATCAGCGAAAATAAATATCGGCAGAACAGAAAAATAAAATTCACAATTATTATTTCAATATAACGAGACTAAAAGAAATATCCGTTTTTACTTATAACTACTATATGTATATTAACTGTACGTTGTTTAGTACAGAACAACATATTAATATAAATCGTGTTAATAACAACTTTGTATCGAGTTGTATTAACGCACTTAACCTAATAAAACACTTTTGAGTTATAACTACACATAATTTAATTATTTACACTATTGGAATTATAAATATAGTATAATTACTTTAAATTCAGATATAATTCACAAACAATATCTTAAATTTCACTTTTCTGATGCAAACAACATTTGAGCTTGGCATAATATCCGCCATATTTAGGCAAATTCTCGCCGATCAATCAAAATCGATCCCCCTATTGGCCACACTATGTATATACAGTCACTATATATTTTATTTATCTATATCTTTCTCACTCACACTTCCTGTGTTCTCTCTTAATCTAGCCGGGTACACAAGAAATACATATATCGATATACACTTGCTCCATCCATTAGTTAACAATTCCCTGGATAGCCTATATAATATTTGAAGTAGTAATAATATATCTTTAATAAATTAAAAATGCCGTCGCCACAGAAAATCTTGTGTATCACACACCCAGAAACTGTTTTGCTGGCCTCGCTTTCTAACTCTCGTAAATGTTCAGTTTCTGTCCTAGTGATACAAATAACTATTGTCATTTTACGTACAAACTTTTTTCTGTAAATCGTACACCTGCCCAAATTATCTTACATGTACAGCTATTATCATAAGGTTGGCAACACTGCAATTGCATGAAATCGTCATATAATGAATTACTTTAGTGCCGATTTCTAAGCTTTTAATGACAATTTTTGTGTACTTTATTTACGATTTCAAATAAATATATTTATTTCATTTCTTATAATAAGTGTTCAAAATGTACCCCTTGTGCTCCAATGCAAGCTGACATCGACGAATCAGAGAATTATGAATGAGTCAGTTTCACATTTTTTTAAAGGTAAGTATTTTAAATATTAATAATTTGTTGCTTTTTTCGTAAATAATTAAATATGTAAAAATATTGGCGTAAAAAATAGTAAAGAAAAAGAAACCCTCGCTCCTGTGACGCAAAAGTACATACAGCACTCATTCAGGCCAAAAGGAAAACAGTTTGTCCATCATCTACGTTATTTATATAAACAAAAGTAGGCGATGGTTTGTCACATGTTATGCTGTAATTGCTGTATGAACTTTCACGTTACATTATGTTTTAGATCACGTGATTTTTTCAAATTATTACACAAATTTTAATAATGAATTGTAATATATCTAATGGATATTTCGTGATATTTCTAAATTTGAGTTTTTTAAAAGAACAATATTTTTTTGAAATTTAATACTTAGAAGGCATATAAAAATCCTTATAAGAGCACTAACCCCATTCATTTCACAATAAATTCAAAAACTCCGATAAAAAACTCCAATATAAGATTAATTTAGCATTGTTGTTTCATTGTTTTAAAAATAGGTATCTTCCATTACATTTTTTACCTCTCGCTAAGAGAGGTATTGGATTCATGCTAAAATTCGCATATCCAGATTTTATTGAATAAGCACGATTTAAGGTCCCTAGAATCCAATTATAACATTTTTAAAATGATGTCTCTCTCTCTCTCTCTCTGTGTGTGTGTGTGTGTGTGTGTGTGTGTGTGTGTGTGTGTGTGTGGATGTGTGTATGTGTGTATGTGTGTGTGTATGTATGTATCTGGATGTTGTAGACACGATTCCTCAAAAACTATAAGACTTAAAAAATATTTAACTGCAGTTTCCTCAATCTGACATTCCTGGGAAGAGCTGAAAAGGTTTTGGTAACAATTAAACAACCGGAAGTAGTAGTTTCTTAGAAAAATTCTTCTAAATATAATTTTTTGTTATTAAATATTGAAGAACACAAAATTCTCCATCTAACACTTAAAATTTTTATTATATCTTGTATAGATTTAGAGATAAAGACACTATAATTTATAGAGTACACTAATCGCAGAGGCTAAGGCACTAAGGAAACCTGTTGACAAATTCCAATGTTTATAACATAATTTGTAAATGACACATGTCAGTATCAAAAATCAACAGTTTTAGTCACATTCTGATAGCTTTAACTAGGAAATATATTTAACTTTTCTTATTGTTTTATTAATTAAATATTTGAAATTACAGGTAAAATTGTGGTAAAATACATATATCCATCAGAAATACCGCCAATTTGGTTAATGAATTGGAACAATCTCTGACATTTAGAAACTTCCTCATACAATGAAAAATAGATATAATTAGAATTATATATGTGCAGCGGACATGTTAAATATAATAAAAAACAATATTTGGGTAATGTTCTATAATATTTTCTTATAAAACGACGGTTCGAAAGCGAAGTGCAATACAATACTTATATAAGTTATATAGCCTAATATGGAAATGGCGAGAGGTCTTGTGCTGGCCACAACAGATTTTTTTCTTATTGCTTCTATTTATAAAACATTGATTCCTTGTAATTCCGTAACCAAAAGAATAGGACCTACCTATGTCCATATGACCTCTTTTATACAAAATGATCTCAGGGACATGCTATTAATTTTTTTAAACTAGTCCTGGTACAACTTATGTTTAGTATCGTATAAAACTTCCGAAGATAATGTTTTTTTTTTATGAACAGTGGCACAGAGTAGATAACAAAGATAAAAACTTTTATCTTTAAACAGTTGTACGAATATTAACTTATCTTTCACTTACAAATAGATATAAAATATACACTTGTTGCATGTATTTTTTAAAATTCTACTAGTTACTGAACTAAACGCTCACCGTATGAAATAAATGGATTATAAACTTTTATTGTCCCTGTTGCACAGTGCATCGTAAAACTTTTTTAAGTGAACTTTATGGTCATTACGCCCGTAATACTTTTATTGAATATAATATATCATCCTCCATACCACAGAATATAATGTCTCATATACTATAATACAAACATGAATGCAAGCAAGTATAGACATGTATTGTTCTGTAATAAAATTATTTTGTCAATTTTCTAAAATATAGCAAAATATATGAACCACGTAAAATTGTCATGCAAATGCTTCGAATTATCTAATTCAATTTCCGATAAACTTCATACACTTTTTAATCTTACACAATAAAGATAAATTAAATACTAAAATTTTACTACTTACCCATAACTGTCTAGCACTTGGAAGTTCAGATAAAGCATCTTATCGCTGTACGACACTGTAAATTAATTTCTTATCTGAAACGCTTGTAAATATTAAGAAAAAAATATTTTACCTAAAAGTGCATACACTCTACAAGACTACACTATCTCTACGAACAACAATTTTCAAGGGTAAGAAGGAGAAGGAAATACGAATATATGATAAAATCAACAACAAATCCAGTTATTACTGAAAAAAATAATATTATTTATTTTTGGATACATAGGAATTCCTAAAGGATTACCAAGTAATATATCTATGAATTATATTATAAATCACTTGGAAAAACTTGGTTCAAACGTTCCAAGCATTAAGTACTAGAAAAAATCCGATATTATTTAGGGTAGGGTGACCATTCGTCCCGGATTTTCCGGGACAGTCCCGGATTTTGGTAGTCTGTCCCGCATCAGTAAATGTCCCGGAAAATGTCCCGGATTTAGAGAACCGTCCCGGATTATATTTGAAATTGACGCTATGCTGTGATCCTCAACTCGACTGTGTGGCAGGCAGCGTCGGCGATACACTCTGGCGAAAGACTTTTTATTTACAGTTAATATTGCGAATTGTGAGTATTGTTGTGTTCTCACTAAAATTGAGGCATATCGCCGGTAAGTAAATAATATGTATATATGTTTTAGTTTATAATTTTACGGAGAGTGATCAAATTATCGTTTCATTTTATTGTTCAATATTGTAATGTAAATGTTCAACATACTTTGTGCATTAAAAAAATAACCTAGAAATAACAACTATTATAATAAAATTGATTCAACATAAGGAGATATGATTTTTTTTCTAATGATTTTATGTATTAACATGCAGCTTTCTAAAAGCAAAAAGCTACATATTAATATAATCTTATTGAGTTTAAATTCAAACTAAATGCCGTCAATCAATGCGGTGTGTATATGTTAATAAAATTTATTTTTTATTTTAATAATTAATATTTTTCTTATTCAAACCATAAATTTATTTATGTATAAGGCAAGCCGTTATCCAAAGTAAATATTCATTTAATATTAAATAAGATTTTCAAAAATAATATAATTTATTTATTATATTTCAGAAATGGGGCCAAAGAAAAGGGCGTGTAAATTTAATGAAGAAATGAAAAAGCAGTTTCCGTTTATTAAAAAAGCTAAAATCGATACTGATACAGATGTTTATTGCACTCAATGCAATTCGGAATTTTCAATTTATTATGGTGGAAAGAATGACATAACTAGGCATATTCAGTCTGAAAAACATAAAAGAGCAACTCAAGCTGCAGCAAGTTCTAGGACTCTCACGCAATTTTTTCGCAGCCCAAATTTCAGCGACGAAGAACGAAAACTTGCACTTACAGAAGCTACTTTTTCTTTTCACACCGTTTTTCATAACCACTCATTTCGATCAATGGACTGCACCTCTAAATTGATTAAATCGTTTTTTGTACAAAAATTTAGTTGTGCACGTACAAAAACTGAAGTAATAATAAAAAATGTTATAAAGCCGTACGCACTATCTGTACTTAAAACTACATTAGAAAATGTACGCTTTATTACGATATATTCCGATGCTTCAAATCATAAGGACTTAAAATTATTTCCAAGCCTTATAAGATATTTTGATGTCCAGAAAGGTATTCAAATTAAAGTATTAGATTTAGTTTCCCTCCCTGGTGAAACATCAGAAACGATTACAAATTCAGTTTTGGATATACTGAATAAAAATGACTTGTCAAATAAGTTAATAGCATATTGTGCAGATAACACCAATTCAAATTTTGGAGGAGTGCAACGTAAAGGAATTAATAATGTCTTGTCACGATTAAATGCGGAATTAAATCGGCCAATAATTGGAGTTGGTTGTGCTGCACACATTATACATAATGCAGTTCAAACAGCGGCGGACATGTTACCAATCGATATTGAAGGTATAATTGTGAAAATATATAGTCATTTTTATATTTACACGGTGCGAGTGGAGACTCTTAAGCAGTTTTGCGATGAAGCGGAAGTAGGATATAATCGACTACTTGGATTTAGTAAAACTAGATGGCTGGCTTTAATGCCTGCAGTTGAAAGAATATTGCAATTATTTGTTCCATTAAAATCCTATTTTCTTTCCTGCGAAAAGTGTCCAAAAATTCTAGAAATTTTTTTCTCAAATGAACAGGCAGAGCTTTGGCTTTATTTTATACATAATCAAGCGTCAGTTTTCCATTGTTCCATAAAAAGAATAGAAGGAGAAAAAAATACAATTATTGAAATATCAGAAGAAATCGATAGCTTGATATTCAAATATAAGGAACGAATTTCTAGTGAATTTATTCCACCAACTTTAAACTCTATGTTAACTAATCTTGTTAACAATGGTAACATAAAAAGGCAGTGGTTTGTTGATCACATTATAAATTTTTACTCAAATTGTGTTTCATATTTAGAATTGTGGGGAAAACAATTTGACGAAATTAAACATTTAAAATGGATTAAATTAAAAAATGAAATCAACTGGAAAGATGTAGAAGAAACAGTGACTTTTGCAAAGAAATATTTTAATGAAATCGAATTACTGTCGCTGGAAAATGAAATGTTTGATGCAATATCGTATTTGAAGAAATATGTAACTGCTGAAAAAATTCATGAATGGAACGATAAAAGGACAGAAATTGATATGAAATGGGTAGAGATTTTCCAGCATTTTATGAACAACCATATTCCTTATGAAGCGTTGAAAAAAGTTGTGGAACTAACTCTATGTTTACCAGGAACGAATGCGGCAACAGAACGCGTTTTTTCAATAATAAACAACTTATGGACTCCAGATAAATCGCAATTGAGTCTGGATACGTTAAAAGCAATGGTAATTACAAAATGTAATTTTGCATGTAATTCTTGCGAAGATTTTAGAAAAGAAATTGAATTTAATGATGAGCTTTTGAAAAAAGTTCATTCTGTTGATAAATACAGAACATAAATAATTTTATTTTTTATATGTTTGTGAAGCTGAATAAAAATATATAAAATTACGATTAAGTTGAATTTGTTGTCCCAACACCCAATTATAAACAAATGAGAAATATGGTAAAATGCAAAAAAAATTACCCCCCCCCCCCCCTCAAATCTTTTTGTCCCGGATTAGCAAGTCTAATAAATGGTCACCCTAATTTAGGGATATAATGGAATTCCTTCGTTTATTAAAAAGTAATGCTCCGCGATACGAGGGTCACGCTATAAATATTGAAAATAAACAATAATAGATATCTTTACCATTCCTTCCTTCCACTTCTTAATATCTCCCAACCAATCTTCTTTTGGATTGCTTTCGAAATAATCATGAATTGCACATGGGGTCTTCCACCACTATAAGATTTTTAATGTTTAGGCATAAATTACTTTTTGTAACACCAATAGTTCTGAAAAAAATATAAACAATGTTATATGTATTCGAATAAGTTTACAATTAATTTATAAGTAATTCACTCATTTCCCGGCTTTTGGTTACCACGTCACGCTCCCTGCAATAGGAATTTGAGACAATTATAGTCCTAAGAAGGAGAGAGAAATATAGTGGAATCATTCCACCATGGCTGCGTTCCAAAATCCTACTCTTAGAGTACGAATTTACTCCAAGTCGTTTCAAAACTAATAACCTTACTCTCGAGTTTACTCAACCTGTCCAAAACAGCCAGAGTTTACTCCAAAGTGATGATGTTCTACTTACCCTACTAACGAGGAGGGTATAGAAAATACTCCATAATATTTTCAAACGTAGATGCTCACGATTCTCAACATATGAAAGTAATTTGACTTCTTGAGGAAGAAAACATACTTTTGATTGCGCTTTTATGGAGCGTACTTTCACATTATATTGAGGAGAGTGCTCCATAAAAGGGCTTTTATTATAAAACTGCGCTTTTAATACAGGCTTGACATTAATATGTAAGTAGGTAGTTTTGTTAATTTTTTAAAATTATTTTTAATTTAGTTTCAATTTTTTACTTCAACAAAACTCTCATTCGTTCCAATACACAACACATCATAATCTACGCCTCAACTCGGTATTCTTGGTTTTGGAACGCTGCCCATGTTAACAACTTTTGACATTTGGTTTTTGGTTAGAGGTTACGTTTACTAATTGTGATCTGGCATCTGTATTTATTGTAAATTCGACTTTTATTATACAACTATCTCATTTAATAAGTTTGTATTGTAGTAATATATTCTCAAGTTTACAATATATTTTATTAAACTTGCAGAATTATCATGATTATGAGGTGCTAGTGTCTGTAACAGTTTTCTCTCTTTCCGGTCTCAGGGAGAATGACATTGAACGAAATTTGAATTTTGTATCAGATTTTAATCATTAATTTCTCATATATTACAAATTATTTTTGAGTGAAATTATGATTTATATATTATAATTCTTCCATACTTCCATAATTTAAATAAAAAAAATTGGTGGAAAACCCCATTGCAGCATCAATCTGTTCTTCAGACGAAAATCTTCTACCTAGTAAATTTTTTAAGTCCCAAAATATCCATAAATCGGACATTGACAAATCAGTTGAGTATAGCGGGAGCCCTATTACTTTTCATATATTTCTTCGCCTAAAACTAAAAAAAAATGCTTTCTAGTTAATTCCATATTGTCACCGATAACGATATCGACTTTAAAAAATGATTAACTAAGTTGTAATTAACTTTCGCAACAAATGATCAAATAAAATTAATTAACGTTTAAAATGACAATGCAAATTTTATTTTGAACCACTTTTTCCACGATCTATAATATTCTTTACGTAAGAATGTCATTGCGCAATAAAAAGTGTATGAGTGTTGAAGACATGCGTAATTGAAGTAGTTTCTTTTTGCCTCACAGGTAACCGAATCTTAATAAGGCAACGTATGTTCAGGAAATAATTTAGAATTGCCAGCATAGTTCCTATATAGACTGGCATGTACGAATATATTAACATTTTTGTGTCTCATGTTGATTTACATTATTTATAATGTCAAAGAAAAACTATCGAGAAGGGCCAGAATAATCGGCTTGACTGTGCGTTTTTGATGCAAAAAAATATAGTTTCCTAGTTGATGTCCCTTAAACGAAACATTATTGCGCAATACCATTCTTACGTGAAGCATAAGATACCTGAATTCCTTATCCTCAATAATTCTAGCACGACCCTCGTATATAGGTATAATACATTCTTAGAGAATTTTTTTGAGAAAAAGCAATAAGCTGGGAATTCCATGTATTACTACAAAAATGCAAGTATTATTTAGCGATATACTAAAATTCTTAGGGTGATACCTGGCCAGTACTGGGATTCAGTTAATATTAATTGGAAAAAATGATGGAAAAGGTAGTTGATACGTAAGGTATATACATTAACACTTATCAGATTCATACGTATTGAAAAATATTTGCACATCAAATAACATAATTGTTTTTATATTTATATTTGTTCTGCAACACTTCTTGTTCATCTATTTTATACATATTCTATATTTTACATAAAATAATAGAAAATATATTTATAAACTATTAATACATTAATAAAAAAATGTAGCTAACTTTAAAATATTAGAAATAATTTTTATTAAAGTACATATTGTTCAATAATTTTCTCTGAATTAACTAATAGGTAGTTTAAATAAATTGAGTTTCTTCTACGTTCTACTTTTGTACTGAAATATTCAATAGGATTAAAGTCCGGAGTTTGACAAAACCATGGAACATGAACACTAGAATCCGTGCCATGGACGTATGGCAAAACAGTTTTTTTTTTTTCAAGTATTGTCTGTCCCGTGAAACTTTATGGAGCTATTCTCGTATATGTTATGGTTCATCTAATAAATCCGGTTTGTATTAATAGTTACCGGGAATTATTAATAATAACCAAACCTAACAACGTTTATAATAGTAATACCCGGTAATTATTAATATAAATAAACAGAATAATTACTTGAACGGTAATATATACAGTTTTAGAGAATTAAATCACGAATTTTTAACGAAACCTGCCACTCTTCTCTTTATGTATAATTTTATATTAATCAACAAAAATTGATGTGTTTTTGTCCATTTTACCACGTGTTTAAAAATACCGCATAAATTTTTACAGGACAGATAATATTTGAAAAATACTATTTTCCCATGTTAAACGCCTATGTCAACCTGTATAATGATATAGTGCAGATTTTTCATAGGTATTGCAGAAAAATATGGTGTCGATTTAAACCTAAATGACCCAACACACGATTTTAATATAAACTGATGTACTTATATCCCGATCCTTTGAAATCCAAAAACTAGGTATATGTTTTATTCATAGCGAGGGATAAAAATAGAATATATTTTAGATATATTTTTAGGGAGCCTCGGGGCAAGATATATGAGATAAATATACATATAATAAATAACAAGTTTAATATTAATATATTATTTATAACTTTATAGATGACAAAATAGTACCTTAATTTTAAAATTCCATTCTTGTTTTTTTGAAACTATATAAAGTTTCCCATATTAATAAATTTATTTTAAGAAACATTCAGTATGAAATATACTTCATTGCAAATTATTATAAGTGCGTAAAATAATTATTTCATTTTATCAATAATGTATAATTTTTATAATAGGTATATTTTTTTATTTTTACATATCTAAAAATTTGTTGTGGCCAGCGCAATACCGCCCGCCATTTCCATTTTATGTTATGTAATTATTGTATTGCACTTCGCTGTCGGAAAATCATTTTATAATAAAAAAAAAATACAGAACTTTACCCAAATATTATTTATTTAACATTTCTTGGGCAAACAAAAAATTCTAATTACCTACGTTTATTGCAAGTTTTTGTTATGTGTCTGTCAACAGTATTTTTGATTGGTCATAATTCATAATATGCACCTTGCTAAAAATTAATCACTGAGTGACTGAGTTAGAAAAGGTAGAAATGTTAAAAAGATCCATATGCAAAATGTCGAAATACTGGCAAAAGAGTCAATGAAAATTAACAATCCTTATAATAGCATGAATATACTAACATAAATGTGTTATAGCCATATTCATAATTATCTCTTATTTTATATCTTGTCCCCCAAAAATAATTTAAAATACATATTATACTTCAATAATTCCCTCTGTGAATAAAGCAAACCTACTTCTTGGAAGTCAAAGCCCCAGGTACAGTCGATGACGCGAAAGAAAACAGGTCTGAAGAATATTAAGGGTTAGTAGGGTTTCTATAAAATGGCACTATAATTAAAAATATTTTACTTTGACATGTTATACGTAATACGTGAACCGCTTTAACCAAGAGTAGTAAATTGTACCGAAGCAACGCCCACGATTTATTAGATAATCACGATTACGTGAAATACTCTCCCTTATCGGTTTTCTTTCGTGTGATCGACTGTAGTAATGGATCAGATGGCACTAAAATCGACCCTTGGATCAGTTGGGATGAACTGTTTAGGACTAAAGGGATGTATCGAAAAATATACGACATTCCATGAACATGAATAACCGCTCTAGTTTCTTTTACAAGAAATGAAAAGAGCAGAAATAAGGTATAGGAGTTAGTGGATGAATATGAATATTAAATAATAAATCAGTAAGATACTTTGTACTAGTATAGTGTTTACTTTTTATTATTTTTTTGTTTAATTTTCAAAACAACGTTTGTAAATAATACCTCTCTAAGAAAGAGAGAGAAAGACTAATATATACTAATAAACACAGACATTTAGGTATTTTATAGTAATCTGGATTAGTAAAAGGGCAAACTACTTACATATACAAGATTAAAACCGAATGAATTTCTCCATATGACAAAATAAAACGAAAAGTAATAACGTAACATAGTTATATAAATACACACCATTTGACTAAAGTTTCTTTAAGAAATAACATAAAAGAACCAACTAGTGAAACATGATAGAATTTTTTTGTTGGTTGGCATGGAGACCAGCGCCAGAGAACAGCTGCAACGCGGCAAGTGCTTACGTCACTACCAACGAAAGTTCTTATGCCACAAGGAGAAAATATTTACAAACACACCTTATCTCGCACTTCATATACCTACATTTATCCCATAAGAAAATTTTAAAATATTGAGACACCATATTTTATTTCTATGCCGATTTACACACACACCATTAGTAATCGCTTGTAACTTGCAAGTAATAGTGCAAAAACATATTTCGATTCAATTTCGTAGCATAATGTTTAAAAAATGACATACAACTTTTCCGATGGATTAGCATTCTAAAAATTTCATGCACAAAATGTTAAATTCATTTGTTGAAGATGAAATTTCAAACAAATTAACTGTACTTCGTTTCTGATGAGAATGGATAGAGTCCTGATTTCTGCCCTTTGATTGGTCGAAACACAAATCAAGTTCACGATAGCGAAATAATTGTCAGCTATCAGCTTTCCAATAAAATAGACAGTAATAGCTGATAATTAACCTCATTTCTGATTTTGTAATTGTAATATTTTACAAAAAAAAAAAAAAAAAACTCATAGTGAGAACAAAGTTTGATTTCATGAATTTAATGCATTCTAAATTAAAACAATGCATATTTTTTGATATCCAGTTACTTACAAGGTACACACCTTTAAATTTAAATTATGGAGTTGCTTGAAACATACACTTTAATAGTATTTACACAAAATTATATAAGAAAATTCTCTTATGGCAAAAATGCGCATTTTAGTCTCGTTTGAAAATATTTCCCGAGCAACCAACTTGTAACGTCACACTCGGTAGTTGCATTGCTTTCCGCTGGTGCAGGTGGCACTGCCTTCACACCTGATTGGATTGTTCGCATGGTACGATGTATACAGGACACTACACTGTCTAGTTGTCTAAGCTAGACAGGCCAACTATCTTACATATATATTCAGCGCTCTGACACAAACGAACCTCTTAAAGCACAAACAATTATTTATTCATGATTACAAATATTTTTCGTATTTTTTTCCCATCATCTTACAAGATAGTATCAACAAATAAAGGGTGAATGAATACAATTTTATGTTCTATCTTTTTCATATATTATCTTATTACATACATCCTAAGACGAGATTACATTTTCTTGTTTTTCTCTTTTTTTATTGTTTTAGTTTTTTCACTTAAACATAGATAATCTGAGAAAACCTAAACGGCAAAGCTTTATTCGCGTCATATCCGGTTCCGCGCACGTGGACAGCATCGCCTTGGGGTAGGGGGTCAGGGCAACCCTCAGGTCACGGACCTTGAGGGTGCGTGTTCTGAAATCCGCACGCGACGAGAAATTAAATCACTTGGTTCAGTCAAGCCAAAGATACAACAATTCATTCTTTCATAATGAAAAGTGGAGAAAAAGTATACGAGACAAAGATGACGGATCAAATTTCAAACAATTAAAGTTTTTATGAAGTACAATAACAACTCACATTTTTTGTCACTTGTTTACGTGTTTTTGCTTCAATATAAGTTTGAAAATATGTTTGTTATTGTGCTTTCGAAATATTTAAAGTGGCATTTTAATTTAAACAAATGTTATCAATTTTATTTAAACTGAGAATATATACAAATTCTGAAAACTGTAAAATTTATAAAAATAATACGTACTCAATTAAATAATTGGGTAAAAAAACAATTCATTTTACTTTTTTTGTTTTGTATCTTAGGCTTAACTATACGTAGTTACAGTACAAATAATAACATATATGTATACAGGATAAATATAAATTGGAAAACTATCATTTTGATGTATACTTTCATTTTATAAATAAAAATAGATTGACAACCAAATTTGAGCGCCGCATAATTAACTGCTCCTTAAAAATTGTGATCAAAGATATTTCACTGTTAACAATTTAAAACTAAAAATCTAAATCAACATATATATATTTATACATTTACCAAATTTACTAAATACATACAATAATAATAATAATATCAACGTTACAATGGGATATATGAGCATTTTTTTTATCCATCTAATTATATAGTTAAATTAATATAACCATATATTTTAAAATTTGTTAAATATAAATATGAACAATATTCGAGAAAAACGAATATTTGTGCGAAATAATACACACAATGAAAGCGAAAAAGATAGATCTGTATCTTTCTCTTAAACTCTCGTATCTTATATGTTGTATTATTTCACACAGATGATGTCACAGAATTTTGAATATCACTTTTCTCGAATTCTAGTAAGAGTTTAAACATTTTTTTTTTTAATGCGTGTATGTATGTTATTTTTAACACTATATTAATAATATATTAATATTTTCTCTAAATTTGATCGTCACATACCCCATTGTAGAAAAATATTAAATATAGTAGATTACGATAAAACTAAAATGTACAAGGGATAATTTTTTTAATCTTTCTATTGTGTATATTTCCTTGATGCTGTCCACATGTCGGTTCAGGGGGGCGAAGGGCCAACATGACGCTCGTGCTAAGCCACTGATGATGCACACAACACGGAGAGGCTACTGCCTAACCCTACCCTATACAGGCACTCAGCCACGCACACACAGACACGGCCACCGCCATCATTTCTGCCTCAGTGGCTCGAAACAAATCTCCCTACGACCTACCCAAGCTTATCTAGTGTATAGATGCGATGGGCAGCACAGCTACAGCTCTCAATGACACACATTTGTAATTATTTTCAAATATTTATAATGATGAAGATCAATAAGTGACCGACGCAGATGAAAATTTATAGCATATTCCATTTCACGTAAGAAAATATTAGATGGCGCTTGAGAGTCAATCGTTTTTACATGCATTAAACTAACATTAAACAAATAATTTAAATTCGTGAAACCAAACTTAGTCAATAATAATAGTATATTATGTGGCAAATGTGTGAAGTTGAAATTTTTACATGAGGGTGGAGATTGCGGCACGAGCCGAAGGCGAGTGTTGCAAACCACCCGAATGTAAAATAGGCTTCACACACGTGTTACATACTATACTTTTTCTACGACCTTACAATAAAATATATTTTTTCTTCACATTGTCATTCTTTTAACGTATTATAGACTTGTGTAACCATGGTCACCAACGTTACGGGTGTTTAACAGGTTTGTTTTATTAAAATACAATTCAGTTTGTAATATTTAAAATAATGAACGGTGCGTACTTCACGCACTGTGTGCAAAAAATCAAACTTCACACATAAAAATTAATACGTGAAGTACTCACTTCACGCATGGGAGTAGAAAAAAATATTTTTATCTGTAAAATGTACTAGTCCTGAATATTAAAAATTATATGAAAACATAGTTAAATATCGCTTAATTCCGTAGATTTTATTTGATAATTGGTAGCTGTCAAGTGATATTTTTTTTCACTTTTATGAACTGGGTTAGCATTCTGACCAATCAAAGGGCAAAATTTATATCCCTATCTAAACCAAAACTATTTTCTTGCGTGAAATGAAATATACGTACTACAAAGTGAAGAGGAAGATTCTTATTTGAATAACAGTGCAGTATAACACATTAAAAAAAGAGGTGGCCAAATTGTCTAATCTTTTAAAATCTTTTATAGTCAATGAAACATTGTAATTTACGTAACAAGTGTGGAAAATGGGT